>OV884012.1:50815618-51415618 GCA_930367205.1 Acanthosoma haemorrhoidale | reverse complement strand
CCATCAATATAAATTGCTTATTATTATTATTTCATTCTACCCAACTTTAGTTATTGTTAAAACCTTTAATTTTTTCAGACAGCAACAATTTCTATTTTTTTTAAAAAAGTATATTTTTCCCCGTTTCAAATTCCTTTATTAATTTTTTCACATATTTTACAATAATTGAAACTATTAACTAAAATTGCACCCTTATTGTATTTACTGCAGCTTACCTACATTTTATACTTTTTTGTGGCTATACAATATTTGTTCTTTCACAATTCGGCTGTACATAATACAAGGTTTTCCAAAATTTAAACGGTGATAGGGCTCACCTTAAGGATGATTATACGAACTAATACTGACTTAAAACCGTTTTAATTTAGAAGTGTTTTTTTCTCGACGAAATCTTATTTAATAAGGTGAACTATTTGAAAAATAAAATGCGGATGGTAAAGGGTGTTAAAAATGGTTTAATGCAAACAGATATTTTGTAAGGTAAAAAAATAAAAAAATAACCAATATTTAGAGTAGAATCTCTGCCAGGCTTTCGTTGAGGCGCTGGTCTACCCAGTCAAGCTTTTCTTTTCAACGTTTAACCTAGGGAATTGACTGATATTATCATCGTTTAAGCACATCATTTTCCCTTTAACGCCACTATTCATATCATATACTGAGATGTTCCCTGTTATAGGAAATCGTTCTTTACTCATATTTCATTCTCTATATTCTATTTCATAAAAGCTGGATACAATTTATTTTATTTTTTAAATTGTGACTTAAGACCCTTAAGTGTCTATCCAATTGGGCCACTTTTTTAAAAAAAACATACACACATATGAAAACAAAAAATCAATCAGAATACATAGCTTTCAAATCATGATTTACTAATTTACTATAAGTAACTAAAAGTATTTCAGATATTATGAAGTTAAGAACCTTGGAAGTGGAAGTACCACCTTGACTATTCGGCTTTTGAAACTCCAAAGGGGAGAAACCTCCCTTGTAAATACTTCTCTTCAGGAATTGGCTGAAAGTGAAGCCGGGTTTCTTTGACTATTGGCGGTCGCAGATCGTATTAAGACATGGTGGGTTCCATAGAAAGTTTACTTTAAAGTGAAAGAGTGAAAATTGGAGTGAAAGAAGTAAAAATTGGAGGAAGAGCGCCTACTCAGGAACAGGCCAGGTCACGGCTCATGCTTGCCCGAATCCACTTAGCTGACTAGTTGGCTAAGAGGGGAATTATGAAGTATTTCACCTATATCAATGAGTAGAAGATTGTGATTGAAAGCTCAGATTAAACGCATCTCCAATTATTATAACTACCACTTGATTATTACCGTACTCTCACTGTCACGTATTTATAGCAGGTCACAACGTTACGCTTTAGTCTCCGAGGAGGATTATAGGGATGTGTGGCGTAGAGTAGGAATGTGCTACGGGATTAGGATAGTTGGATAGGTTTCGATGGAATTTCATGAATTTAAAAGGGGTGAGCTTAAGAATGTAGGATATATTAATATCGTTATGAAGGCTTTTGTTGTTGACGTAATAATGGGCATTGACTATTGTTCTTAGGACTTTGATTGAAAAGATTGGATGCGCTTGATGTTAGTATTTTTTGATTTCCCCCATAGCTCTATTCCGTATCTCCAGATTGGGTTTAGTATATCTTTGTAAATAATTTATTTTATGTTACTAATTTACAAAGCTGTTACAAAATTCCTCCTTCATATTGGCTGATCAATACTTGAGTGACCTCACAGGATCAACCGCAATAATGGAAAATTATGTTATACCTTGTAGTTCGAGATAAAATCTGTTGTTTTCGGCTGTAGGAATTATAAAATACAGCCTTTAGGAACGCTTGAGGAATTAATCGCTGCTTTGTGATATCAAGTTCCTTGGGGGTGGGCTAGCTGCTTGTTTTATCAAGTTTGAAACAATTAAGTTGTACTGACTAAGTTCCAGGTTACTGCTAACGAAAGTAAGTTTAACGAATAAAGGGAGGTCTTTCCGTTGGTCCAGGTGCTGAGTAACGACTATGACTAAATCAGAGGCTCTAAATCTTATTTCGTTAATAAACTATGCTTGGAGCCAGATAGTCTGTCAAAAGGCAATCACCTTTGTTTTGAAGAAGTCTTCCTTCGGGAAATCAAGACAATGCATCAGTTCATGTTTAAAAAATATGCATAATATCTTTCTTGCCATAAATACTGCTGCCAATACTTACATATTGATTGGTGTAAAAACATTTTTTAAATTTTTAATAAAGTTCTACAGTAGAGAAACAAACAATATCCTTCTTAAACTTTGTTTATTAATCCTGCCACAATAGGACTGACATAAATCCATCCTATACTTTAAAATTTACTATAAAAATTGTTACTTACTGTCCGTTCACTAAGAGAATCCCTATCCACGACGGTTGCTCGACTATCCGAAATCACACATCTTACCCCCATCCGTCTTACTAACGCATCGTGTACCAACCTCCCGACGTCACCGCACTTTCGACTCGTGACTTATCTTGTCATTTTTTTCTTCTTCCAAATTTCAACGCAAGTCCAGTAGTCTACAATAGTGTTTTAATTAGATTTTTAATTATAAATCACTTCAAACATTTCATTGTCTTTAAATTTACCTATATATTTATAATTTATAAAGAAGTAACCACCAGTAATATATTTTTTTTAACTTATTATTGTATAATACTTATTCTACTATCTAAATGATGATTCATTTATGTATTTATTTACTCGATTAGAATGCTAGTAAACACTATTTCTTTCAATTGTTTTTTTAAGTCTTTTTTTTTTTTCAATAGACAGAATCTAATTTATTCATTTGTTCCATTGTACCAAAATTAAGGTATTTCTAATTTCAACAGCTAATATAATAAAAAGAAATATGTATTATTAAAACCACTATTTTTATTAAACCTTGATCTTTTCGTCCATATATCAGAAACCTATTCCACAATATGAAACAAATAAAACTGAAACTTTACTGACCATAACGCAGTTACCTACAACCCTGAAACCGCGGCCCTTCTCTCTAGACTTTCCAACATGCACAAAAAAAAGTCCTGGGCCTGCAGATCTTCTCAGAAAAATCGGCTGATTTATGCCATACACTTTGAATTTGAAAAAACTAATCTGATGAAGAAGGCCTGTACTTTAACGGGAAATATATTTTTACAGGCATTCAAATTTAAATGGCATTCAATGGTGATATTGTACCAATGTTTTTTTGTTTTTTTTCTAGTTGCAGTAGATGTTGCCTGAAGATGAACCGATGCGAGCCCGAAACGTTGCAGCAAGCACTTTGCACAATGTTTAAGAGGATATTATGTACGATTATTAACTTTTCAAATAGCATATATTATGCATCAGTTTTTATATATTAATTAATTCATTTAAAGTAGGGTGGGGTTGTCTGTTAACAGCATGCCATAGTTAAACACAACCAATTACAGTCTTCAGACTTGGATTTACATCCAACAGGCACAAATATGACATTCCATACCTAAAATGCGCTAATGCGCCAATGGCGGAGAAAATCTGTTTGCTTAAGGTTCCGATTTTTGTCAATTTATGAATCGGGTCGATAACTTTAACCCCAAGTTTCGCTATGGATAAGCCCGTATTCCTATGCATGAATGCACCGTCTGCGTTGGGTGGATTTTCGTTCACTTTGAATCTAAAGTGTTTCTTTAATTATTGGATTGGGTCGGTCCATTTTACCATTTGGCTTGAAGAAGTAAGAAAGTCTTAGAATGGGAGGTCGTCACATTTTGCTCATTTAGTTTATTTCATGAAGCATTTTAACTATGTTCCTAATAATTTATATAATCCTTTTCGCCTCATCGTGTCATGGTTTTATTGGCTTTTGTTGGTTGTGGTACATTTTTCTTTGAGAAATGTTCTACTAAGACTGTTACTGAGTGGTTTTCATAGGCTTGACTCTATGCAAGGAGCAGCTGTTTCGTGCATAGAGTGAGGCGATACCTGTCCACTTTAAAGAAACAGGTAACACGGCTTGGTCCACCAGGTCCACTAGTTGGTTTGGAAGATAGCCGGGCACATTTAACGCAAATGGTTTTTGTTTGTAATTGCAGTCCACTAAACATTCATATATTATTGAAAAATATTGCTCTTTGATTTTATACCCTATTCAAGAAGATTTTTTTTTATTGCCAGGTAATTGATTATTTTTTCATAGCAAAGTAAATAATTATGCTTCATTATTTTGCGTGGGGCTGTTTTTTTACTTTTTATCAACGTTAACAAGCTAACACAGGCTGGAGTAATTGTAGTTTTAAAAACAACAAAATTTAGTTATTGTAAAAAATACCTGGAGAACTTTTATTGATGGGTGTGGCTTGTCCCGAAAATATATTATTTTACGAGAAACCATGTAGCTACTTCCTAATCGTTAATTTCCAGTAGCTCGAAGTTTTTTCGAAGTAGTTTCGAAGTGGAAATCACGGTAGTAAACATATTCATAAAAATACATGAATACAAAATGAAGTAGAAAATAATTCATAAATTTAAGAATACAAAATTAAATAACCTGCTTGCCGACCGCATGTCAATTCCAAACCGCCTTTAGTTGGGCAGTCCTGATCTTTCTCTTGAAGCTCGGTTGTCTGGCGTTAACGTGCAAGAGTAAAAGGCCTCTTGAATGCTTGGGTTTTAAGAGAAGTGTATTTATCTGTCTATAGTTTACTCAGCCATTAGTTGGCCCCAGTCTGGCAGAGCCAGGCTCTCAAGCACCTCATTAGTGGGATATGGAGTTTATTTTACGGCAAGAAATTTAGGAAGGAATAAAATAAATAGCAAAAATCAAACACTCGCACAGAACTGATAAAAACGGGCTGTTGGAGCGAGGAGCCTCGTTTTAGGGATGAGCAGTAGTTACCACCACATCTACCGGTGTCCTTTCCTGAATCTCAGTTCAATGAATATAACAAACTTTTGAGTTAACAATCTATCAAATCAGAAGTTTACGTTCAAAAGGATTTAAATTGTTTGGGTTAGCTTTAAAATTCAAATATTTACTGAATTTATTTCAATAGATTCAATTCAGAATATATCTACGTTAGTGTGAAATTTTGAAAAAGATCATATAGGATTTTAGATTTTAAACCTGGTCTTCAAGATCGGTGAAGATGAGTTTAGGACTTAAGTTTGTTCAGAAAACACAAAAAATAAGATAAATTAAATCCAAGCTATAATGATCGCCGACCTCTGTTCTTAGGGATGCTTTGTTCTTCGTACGTTCACTAGTCGTGCTAACATATTTAAATTTATTTTATTTTTTCATTTTTATTGTACCTCAGATGTATTGTTTAATCCATTACTTTGTCATTGACATCACAACTACATGCTGTAATGATATAATAGCCTTTTCTTTTGTTAATTTTAATCCAGTACGTAACGCATTCATATGCTAATTTTCACATCGGTTGCACATTAAATAAACTAATAAATCCCATGGCAAAAGAGACTATTTATTATGGGGTAATCCTCTTTGGTTAGTCTTTCTGCATGTGTGTTATACCATAGCGGTTGAATAATACAAGTTCATTAGTCATAAGTCAAGATTCATCACACTTATGAATCACTCAATGAAGGTTTCGTTCCGGACATGAAAATGGTTTTGTGGTGGTTTTCATATTTCTGAATGTATTCCCTTAAAGTGCCAACACTTATTACATATAATTAATCATACCAAGTCTTCGAGATATTTAATTTGCTACCCCACTCAGTATGATGGAAGAACACTTTGTAAACTTACAAACTGATTGATTAGCGACCCTTATTTACAATTAAACCACTTCAGGTTGAGTCTTGATTCGGGGGACGAAAGTATATAAAATATATGCCTCCAAAAATAACCTGTTTGAGTTGCAGTTGTGAACACCGTGTTATTGATAGTTTTGAATGGTTATAGAGGCTATAGAAAAGTGGATATATATCTTCTTTATTTGTCCTTTATACTTTACTCATGACTTTTATTTAAAGTAATGCAAGACCAACACTGGCTTAGCTTAAGCTTCAAAGTAAACATTACAAATTAATTTATGTAAGGTCTTTGCTGAAGCAATCACGATCTGATTTCTTTATGGGCTTGAACTTGCTCATGGTGGAGATTTTAAATTTGCTTTAATCTACTTGAAAGCAGATTTTCCAACACGCGGTCGAGTAGGAACAGGGCGATTAAATTGCTCATCGAATAATTGGGCCCAAAGCCTGGGGTAATTAATAGCAACGGGCAATGGGGTCTATCAATTGTTTCATAATATTTCCAATTCAATACTTTTAATCCCCATGTTTGTTCATTATTATGATTTGTGCTTCATCAAGCACAACTTATTCGCACGTCTATAAGTCAAACAGAGGCAAACACAATATTATCGAAATGTTTATTGGCTATTTTAGTATTATCATCCACACTATACATCGTTGGTTTTAAATAAGAACGTCGAGACCTTTAATTTGTTATCTTACTACACTGGTACAGCTTTGATTTGTAATGATCAATATTTTTACTAACTAATGACATTTAACTGTTTGTTCCTCATAGGATCTTCAAGAGGAGTCTCAGAATGACATTTCACCTATAAGCAGTGGAAAATCTCTAAAACAGACTATATTAATCAAATATGGAACTTGCATTGTATTACGGCTATTTAGTTTCAGCCATACCCTCAACCAGATACTACTTACTTCAAGTACTTTACATAACTTAATCAGTAAAGAAGTCAACACAATTGGTACGTGATTTTGAAATTTCTCGATAATTATGATTGCTGACACACAGTAATTTTTTTTGACAGAACTAACTGGAAAGATACCTTACTTTTACGAGGATTTAATGAACCGGGCTTCTCCCCAGTTTATGAATATTTTAATCCTTAACGACCCTGAAGATAATATAGGATGAGCCTCTGAGCGCTTGAGCTTGATGGAAAAATAAATCATTTATAAAATACTAGGCAGGGAAGAGGCGATTTCAAAGTAATATTATTTTGATAATATGAAATGAACTTTGTATTGCTGGTACATGTGAACATAAATCAGTTATTTAAGAGAAAGAATCTGATAGATGGCTTCGTTGGAAACCAGTTAGATCAGTGGAAAAAAAAATGTTCAATTTTTACTCGGGGAAAATGTGTTAGTATGTCTACATTGATTTATTTCCTATGCGTTGTTGTCCTATGAATGATTAAATGCTCCTTACTTAAAAACAACTTGTACACTTTATACAATATAAAATCTTTTGATTAAATTATCGTGCCAAGACGCCACCCCAAGATTCTACATAAAAGCAGTGTTGAATATGTACTCAGTTGACTGGTGAATCTAAATGTACACATTAAACCTTGATATTAAAGTGGATTGTATAGATGGTATTTGTGGATTGGACATTGAACGGCTAAGCTAAATTAGTTAAATATATCTTTAATGAAGAAAAAAAACTATATGTACAAGTGTGTTGAAGGCCAATAAGAATATACAACTGTGGTTAATGATTTTAGTCAGTGAATTCATAAAGATAAAAAAAGTACTTGCTGGCCAGATATTATTCTTCACCATCCATGCTCTTCCCTCGATGAAGCTGAGATCACCTCTACTCCATCATCCAAGAAGCAAAGGTGGCTGAGAACAGACAAGAAGGCGGTAGCACTTACCACTCATGGGAGATTTTCCTTGATAGGCAAAATTCTGCGCACATCAATGTATACGGGGAAAATTCTTCCGACATTTGGTCTTTGTAGAATCGTCGGGAGATGGCGCCATAAGCATAACTGCCGGATTACGATCTAAACATAATATTTTCCGGACAGCAGAGTGTTTTATTTGTCCATTACAAACCTTGGGCTAGAGAACTATGAATTACTGAACGTTGTGTACAGCCTGGACTGTAGTGTTACAACTGAATGTTGTGTAGGCCGCCACCAAAGGTCAAAGACCACAGGTATGAGACCTCTCCCCAAGAGTGTCTCTCACATCTCACTATTTAAATAATTGAAAACTATGCTAATAACTATTGGCAAGGGAACTATGAGTAACCCTGCTGCAATATCTTTCGCATATAGAAAGTCTTAATTGAGCTAAAGTGACATAATAACTATATGTTGACTCAGGCGATATGACCATTGTCATTAATTGATTTCTCAAGTACTAGATGGTGCCATCAACGGATTTTTAAATCTTTTCATGGATCAGAAACCACCCACCTACCTTTTCATATTTTTATATCAATAAATATTTGACAGTAGTATAGAGGAAATGAATTAGTTCAGGAATCCGAAACGGCAAGTGCTCACTAGGCGTGCTGACTTAGTAGCGTGTGAAATCGTGATCCCTCCAAGGCTACGTAATCAACCTAGAAACCTAGTATGTACCTCTTCTTCTGAAAACAGTGCCCTATCGGCAGCTACTTATGGGGAAATTCAAGATGTTATGGAATCAGATCAATAAACAAATACGAATCAAGCTGCCCGCCGTCTAGGCCGCCACCAAAGGTCAAAGACCACAGGTATGTCTGTTAATGACGCCCCGCCCGCTGGGCTGTGGATAGGGCGATGAGACCTCTCCCCAAGCGTGTCTCTCACATCTCACTATTTAAATAATTGAAAACTATGCTAATAACCATTGGCGAGTGAACTATGAGTAACCCTGCTGCAATATCTTTCGCATAGAAAGAATTGGGATCAATTCCAAATTGTTCTGGGATGGGTCTATCTAGGTTGATATTTAAAAAAAGTAAAATGGAAATAATTTATTATTTGTACCGTTGTAAATGTAAAGCTGTTAGATTCACAACACTTACTTATCCGGATCGGAAGTAGTGACTATATCAGAAAATATAAAACAACCAGCAAAGAAATAGGCATTGGAATAGAGGCAATGAATGGAAGCCAATAAAAACGACTGCTTTTTAATTGCATGGAGAAAGAAGGGACATTACTGGCTGTTGGTCTGGCCACATGCCAGCAGCATGGCTGAGACTTGTGCCCTTCGATAGCCTTGTCCCTTTACTGCTTCATATCCCAGTCCTTCCTTTGCAGGCCAGTTAGTTCCAATTCAAAGGAAATTCCATCCCTTCTCCTAAGGTTAGATAGAAATAAATAAAAAGACGCTCCTGAAAAATCAGGGGAAGTAACTGCCCCCCACTTTCTGTTTCCTCACTTTATTTGGTCCTATTAAGTTTGCATTTGTAATGACTTCATATGCTAGTTCATTACTGCTTTATTGGCATAGCAATTTACGACAGGGTATGGAGATGTATAAATAAATTAATTCATAAGCCTGAATCAATATGAAATTGAATCCCCTATGAAAAAAATACATTTTATTTTTAACTAACATAATTAAATTTAATAAAAACAGACAATTAATAAAGTCATAGTTTTTATCAGCATGTCTACGTTACCCTTTCTACGTCTTTTATCTGGTTACATAGATCTAGTCATATATGATCCTTTTTGGGCATTCTCATCCTGCTTAGGTCCAAGGATCCTGGATGATGACACCCTTTTTAAAAATGGAATCCTTTTTTTTTTTCTCGAACAACTTTTGATAGAATTTTAAACTAAAAAAAAATATAAACCCCCTCTTCCAAGGACCCATGCTGGTCCGTGGGGTTCCGATGTTCTCCTTGCCTAATTGGAATTCCCATATATTTATACTTGATTATAGTTAAAATCTGACCGCTAACTACATAAGATAAATCACCCTTTACTCTTGTATATATATATTGTAAATTGGTTATAATATGTTGTAAATTAATTTAAAAAAATGTAAATTACATTACCAAACCATACGTCATACCAGTGTAAATATTGTAAACAATAAAAGACGCAGCTGCAAAAAACTAGTCAGAGGCCCTTGAAGGGAGAGTCAGGTAGAAGCTAGGGGCTGGGTGGGTCCTGGTCTAGAACAGTCAAGCTTCACCGCAACCCTGCGGTTTGGTTTGTCAGAATAAAACCCCAGATAATTGGTTACTGTGGGCTATATACACCACCTAGTTTTCGCCTATAAATCATTCTAACTACGGTTCTCTGACTGGTACTTGCAGCTGCACTGATGTTTCAAGATTTGGCCTTCTCATTTATGAAAACCTCTACATCTCTCTTCCTAAACCTCGCTGTTTTAGTCCGGCCTCGTCAGACCACACACCTTCCTAGTGGGATTCTCTGCCTTCGTCTCGCTAAAACTAGCACCTCCTTGGGAGAGACCTTTCCCCCGCGGACAACTATTACCGTGGCCCTAAAAAACTTTACCTAGCAGTGTCTCCCACGGCAATCCAGTCTGCCTCTCTCTCCGGTCCACACTCGCCTTTGAGATCCGGATGGTTTTTGCCTACCCTCAGATACTGAGTGTGAATTCGTGGTCATCCCAAGACCACATAAACTACCTACAATACCTACCCTATACCTCTTCTCCTGAACATAGTGCACTGTCGGGGCCCAAACCTATCAAATATGGAGTCCGATAGTTCAGAGTAAGACCCGTCATGAAGCAATTGCCCAGGTCATAGCCTAATCAACCCTCACTTCGTCACTAGGGCTAGGATAACTAGGCACTTCCCTCGTGACGACCCGACAAAGATCTATTTATTATGCTACCTACCGTGATTAAAACAGGAAAGTCACATAGAAGATGCCAGATATTGAGCCTAAATGCATATTTCCTAATTTTTGCAGTCAAATAAAACAGCAATATCATATTTTGCCCACATGCCTTTTGCCTACTTTTTGATGGGCAAAAGAATGTAAGTCATCAAATAAATCAACAAAATATATTTTTTGATGATTTTATTTTACAATTAATTAATTATAATATTTCTATTGGTGATTTTACGATTACTTTCCTTGATTATTTTTTTGTTCTATACGTATCCCTTTGGGGCCTGTTTCTTGTAGTATCATTTCTGAAGACAAAATCATAATTAGATCTTTCTTTGCCACATGCCATTCAATAATACCGGTTTTCAACTCATTTGTAATTCTGATTAAGTCATATTTTTCATATTATCTTTCTGTAACGCCTGTCTCAACAAATCCATTTCTATGTCTAAGAAAGAGCATTGAAAGCTAATTTTACAGTATTTTTACGACTTGTCATTTTGTTAATGAAGATTGTTTTTAAGATGTTTCGCTTTGAGATTTTTGTTATTAGATTAATTTATTTTTGGTCAGTTTTTTTGTTTTGTTTTTTAAATGTATGTAATTTAAAAATACTTTCCTCCTCTTTAAGTTTTTACTATTCACAGTCACATGCTGCTTTACTATACTTCATCGTATATTATTTATTGATCTCAAACCTCAATTGTGCACGTACATGTTTTATATGCATGTACAACACAATATTTTGGAGTAATAATGGTGGTATAACGTATAAGTTATAATGCATTTTGAAGATATTCTTCTTATCAAGCCTGCTGCTAATAAAAATATTTTTATCGGAAAACAAGAACAAAAGACTTGATGCTAAGGTATTAAACTAAGGATTTCCACTCGGGCGAATCCATTCCCCATTGAGCAGAAGTGGTTTCGGCAAGTTTACATGAGCCGTACTACAAGTGTTGTTGAGGGGAAACGGTTCCGCCTCGTCCAACTTTTATAAATTCACTCAGGACAACCAACTTGAAGTCCATCAATTAAAAACTTTCACCTCATTACCCTTAATAACCCGTCTATAAAAAAAAAAAAGGGAATGTTTCAACGGAATTACTTGAAAGGAAAACTTCCGTGCTACTCACAAACCGTTCTCATCCAGAGCAATTATCAATCATTATTTGAAAGGAAATATAAATCATTTTTCATTCGAGCATGGCAGCTTTACAGCTCATAAAAACCCTCAATCAAAAGCTGTTGTTTCGATTGTTTTTCACGGTTTTCACTTGGAAGATGAGATTTCTGGAAAATAAAATACAATAGCTAATTAAAATTAATAGTTTAATTTAGTTTTAAAATTATATTTTAATGTTTACCAACTTGCATAAAAAAAAAGTCATTTATTAAATATGGTAAATTCTGGCACTCGCCGTAAGTTTTTAACAAAGTTAATAAATGTATTTTTTCATCAAAATCGTTCATCTTATTTATTGGAATTGCCATTTTCACAAAAAAAAAAAAATATTGTAAACAATCCAAAATACTGATATGAAATAACCTGAATAAATTGAAATCAACTGGAAGGAATTGATTAAACAATTTTTATCATTCGATCTTAAAACTTTTCTTTTTACGTACATACGAAGGTATAAAAGATGGTCGTTAAGCGAAATGAATAATTTAATAGCTTTAATTATGTTGATTAATATAATTAAGCAAAACCCCTGTATGAGGGTACCGACCGGTGTGTAAAAAAAATATTTAGTTCATAATCATGTGTGTACTGTAGTTACTGATTTTGTTATATGAATACTTTATTGTTTCTATGTAATATGAATACAACGTTTTTCGCTTAAATAGTATGGTTTATTAATGAAAAATCTTTTGCTTTGTTTAATATTAATATTTTCCATTTTTTTCTCATGAAGTTTCTCATAAGTTTGTTCGGAGTTTATGTGTATTGACTGTCCGTTATTTATAACAGATCGTCTGTCGTTTTTCTATTTTTCATTCGTTTCCTGGCCTAAAAACAAAATAGTTTCTTAATTCATGCTCATGTGATACTGATATTGTTATAAGCTTCTACATTATATGTATACAAGGCTTTACACTTTACATAGTATTGGCGTATTGATTAAAAATCTTTTGCTATGTTCAGTATTAATTTTTTCCTTTTTTTCCAAGAATAAACCGATTTTACAAAAATTGTGAAAATTCCTGTTGCTTAATCCTTGCTCCTTAACCACTGTTTCATTGTAATAAATAAATATATAAATATTGCTATAGGCCATTTTGCGAAATATTTGAGAAAAACTTTTTTTTTTCCCCCTTCCTGAGGTCTAAACCTCAAACCGGGTTTCACCACAAGTACGTGACGCGTGCTCATGGGGTTACTGTGGTGCGCGTATTCCGGTGCAGTGGGATTGTTGCAACGGTCAGCGCAACTTATGTTATTCTGTTTATCCATTAACAAACAAAAAACTATTATTAACTACTATTTACACTTTTTTTTTTACTAGTAAAACTAACCTAAGCTATATACAATTTTCCTTATCTACTATTTACAGAATACTTAATCCTAATAACCTTAATACTATATATACAAGGGTGTACATCCTCTTTCCCTCTCAAAAACTAAACTTATATCGTAACTAAATGATTCTAAGTCCTATCTTTTTTTATATTTACAGAGACGGGTGTCCAAAATCCAGAGAATGGCGCTTATTCGGATCACGAGGCCTTTCAGGACTATATCGTACGAGGCAGCGGAGCTACTGGCAGTAGTGGCTCCAATGGACCTGGTCCTCTTGGAACAACGCCTCAGGTCAAGGACGAAGAGGTGGCTGATAGAAGATCTTCCGCCTCCCATATGGAAAAGAATTGAGGGAGGTGGAAGGCCCACATAGGCGAGTGGGCTACTGAGGTGAGGAGCGCCAGGTGGACCAGTACGACGAAGGGGAGCACTCTCAAGAAGTACTCCCCTTCAGTACTTGTCCCATCAGGCTAAGGGAACGATACCGCGGAGCATGTCGTGCTCTCTTGTCATGCACTGGAACCGGCTAGAGCACGGCTGCTCCGCATGATAGGAGAGTACAGCCTGGGCGAGTCCGACCTGCCGTCGCTGGTGAACGACGAAGCGAGATACACAGCGTTCTGCAGATTCGTCGGGGAGTGGAAAAGGGTTCAAGGCTCCGGGCACTTCACTATATCCAGGGGGTGGCGCGGGGTGAGCAGCCGTGTCTTCGGGAAGGCTCACCCGAAGCCAACGCTGTATTGGCGGTTCCAGAGGAGTCACTGTCAATATGTACATATAGATATATATACAAAATAATACAATGTACAAAAAATAATAAAATAATTGGATTACATATTTCTCCTCTTTCTGCATTTACATGCATTTGGCGGAGTGCATAAATATAATAAAAATTTTTATTGTCGTTAAAAGTTCATCGTTCTTATACAACACTAGGTGATGAGGCTCACCTTCTATTTGTCACCGACACCAAACGCTAAACACTAGGAACAAAACAAAACAAACTAAACAAAACAAACTAAATCTCTACCTAGAACCTAGGACAGAGTGTTCCAGCCGTGACAGCGTTCTGCCATCGATGGGGGAACGGAGCGGGGGTTATAGTGTTAAACACCGGGTTTGTTAAATATTGTAATGAGTCGAAATATTTGATATGTCTGCGCTGGATGAATTCATCCACCGTAGGCAGCTCAAATATTTCATGCAGCTCATTGTTTCTTCGCTGAATGAAGTACCTCTGACCACTTTCATCAGTATACCATTTTGGAATTGTTGGAGTTTCTTAGCTGTCGTATACGTCAGATAACCAAATAGCGGTGCACCATACCGCAGAGTAGGCCTTAGTATGCTCTTGTATATCAATAGCTTGAGACGCAGTGATAGATTGGGGGAAGTTAATAAGTGCGCAAGCCGGTAAGACTTCGTGCGTGTTAGCTTCAACTTCTTCGCAAAATGGTTACTACAATGGAGGTGTCTGTCCATTTTAATTCCCAGATATACTAGGTCGTTGGCTGGTGAGTTTTTCTCCGTTCCTACTATGTAACTAGTAGGGAGCGGGCTTTTTCCCTTTTGGAAAGAGAAAATTACGCAGTCAGTCTATAGATATATTTTTTTTTTTTTTTTTTTTTTCTTAGCTCTCAAACTTATAAAATAGGATGTGGGAAAATTATTTTGGGCTAATGAGTGCCTTTCACTAAGGGGAGTCCCCCATTTGAAGGGTGTATGAGAAGGATATAAGGTAGGACTGAGAAGTATATGGTTAGATATAAGTTTAGTTATAGCGGGATAGAGGATGCAGACCTCACGTATATATAGTTTTAAGTATTAGGTAGAACACGGATCCAGAAATGTAAATAGTAATAAGATAACTAGCTATAAGGGGAAAAAAAAAACTAGGTTAGGATTTGTAAATATATTATTAGAGGTGTTTCTTTTGTTTCTTTTCTCTTTACTTTAGTTTTTTGCCTTTTTTTTTTTTTTTTATTTATTATTATCATGTGGTTTTTTTTTTGAGAAATAAATGGAACAAAACAGAATAACCGAAGGTGCGCTGACCGGTGCAACAATCAATGACCGGCTACGTAACCCCACGAGCCCGCTTTACGGGCTTGTGGGGTAAGCCCGTTTGAGGCTCAGCCCAGTATCACTTTCCTCTAACTTGGAAGAAAGAAAAACTAAACTAAAAGCTTCCCACTTTGCCCTAAACAAACCAGATTTTTTTTTTTTTACACCCAGGTCTGAAAGTGCAGTGGGCAGCGCAAAAATGAAATATGCAAGCAGCCCCTAAAATCGCCTGCAGTATGCATTCTGTGCCATCAAGGCCACCCGGCCAACTATAAAGGCTGCTAGGCTTACAGAATTCTGAGCGAACAACGTCGTCGGCCAGAAGACCAAAACCCGCAAGTCTGTGGAGCAGACTCCAGGGGCTGTTTTCGATGACTGTGGTGGGCGTATTTCAACCCCTCTTAGGTCAAATATCTTCTGACAAAATTACCTTACCGAAAATCCCCAGGATATGATCTCCTTACTCCTTGAATCCTCCAACAACTTCCTCCTAAAGCCATAATCTTCCTAACCTACATTTATAATTGCATTATCCGAACAACACACTTATCTCTCCTCTGGAAACACTCCATTATTGTCCTATTCGCCAAACCCTGTAAACCGCCCAACGGCACCTCATCTTACCGCCAAATTAGCCTCCTCCCTTTTAAAAATATTTGAAAAACTCCTATTAAAACGTCTACTTCCAATTGTTGAATCCAAAAACCTTTATCCTACTCACCAGTTTCGTTTCCGTCAACAACATTTCACCGCTCAACAAGGCTTTCGCGTTGTTGATCACCTATCCTCAGCCCTTGAAACCAAACGATACTGCACTGCTGCCTTTCTGGACATGGCTCAAACTTTTGTCAGGGTCTGGCACGCAGATTTGTTTTACAAGCTCAAAAGATATTTACCACAGACCCTTTTCCTAGTCTTACAGTCCTACCTTTCAAACCGCTTATTCCAAGTCCACTGTGGTTTAGAATACTCTAACTACTATCCCATAAAAGGAGGAGTTCCACAGGGCAGTGTCCTGGGCCCCATCCTCTATAATCTATACACCGCTGATGTCCCCTCCACTCCCAATACCTTCTTGGCAACAGTTGCAGACAACATTGGAGTCCTGTCATCCCATTCTATATCATCCCGATATAGCATCCCATAATCTTCAAAAACACCTTGATGAGATCGAGCATTGGTGCAACCAACCAATGGCGGATCAAAGTTAATGGAAAAAATATTTCTACATTATCTTCACCCTCTGCCGCAAGTCCTGTCCACTAGTTTTTTTTTTTTTTAATTTCATTCTTTTCCTTGTATCAGACAGTACGGTGTTTAGGCTTCCATCTCGATAAAAGACTGGCATGGAACCCACACACGAGACTAAAACGACAAGAACTAAACAGACGCTTTGGACAGCTGTACAGACTACTTCAAAGGACATCCTATCTCTCAATAGAAAATAAACTACTAATCTACAAAGTTATACTTAAACCAATCTGGACATAGGGAATAGAGCTATGGAGGACAGCAAAAAAGTCGAACATCAAGCGTATCCAATCCTTTCAATCCGAAGTCCTGAGAACAATAGTAAATGCCTCTTATTACGCCAGCAACAAAACCCTTCATAATGATCTTAATATACTCTACATTCTTGAACTCATCCCTTCCATGAAATTCTATAGTAGCCTAACCAACCACCCTAATTCCCTAGCACAGTCATTGCACTGCACCACTCATCCCTATAATCCTCCTCGGAGACTAAAACGACAGTGGCCTCGTGATCTGCTGTAGATGCGTGACAGTGGGAGTCCAGGCAATGACCACCTTCTCCAATCATGACCTGAGCGTCTGTAGCTTTCGCGCTCTTGGTCAGCCTCCACTGGGTCTTATCTAGTGACGCGGCTGTCAAAGGAGCGTGGGGGACTTTCCAAAAATCCGCTTTCGCTCACGGGAGGGAGGTGACAACCATGTGACCTTGGGGGTCTCTGGGCTGTTGATATAAATGAGCGAGTGAATGAAAATTGTAAATTGGTATGAATAAGATCACTTATCACAATTACTTATAGTCCAATGAATCAGATTGTAATTAGAATTGAGTCTAACGCCCGGCACCGGCTAGTCCTTGGCAGGAGCACTGAAAAGGAGCTGGTATGAGGTGTAGGAGTGGTGGGGATAATCCTCAGGTGCTCACAGATACGTCCTCTCTCGTCAAACGCTGGAGCCGTACTATATTTGAAAAAATCTTTTTTTTCACACCCCTTGGAGAGGACGGTTCCTCAAATGGGGTTTCCCTACGAGCCCGTGCTGCAGGCTCGGGATTCGTTCTCAAAACCCTCCTTATTTGGGGATTCCCCGCAAGTCTGTGGAGCAGACTCGATGACTGTGGTGCGCGTATACCAATGTAATTGGGATTATTGCACCAATCAGCATACCTTAGGTAATATTAAACCGTCTTTATTAGTCGTTATTTGCAATTACAATCCAGTACTCTATTTACTATAATCTTATCAACTACCAGTATAATAATAAACTTACTACCTCACAATCTACTAAAAACAATATTGCTTACATCCTAATTAGTTTTAATTTCTACAACCTATTTACAACTAACCATCATACAAACAGTAATTAACCAAACAATAACCTATTTGCTAAGTATTAGTACTTACCTAATTCTACGGTACAGTATCTACCTAACAACCTACTAATAACAGATATTAGATCCTAATTAGTTTTTACTTTCTATAACCTATTTACAATTTTTTGGGCTCCTTGGGGTAGACGGGCCAGCAGCAAGTTTTTCCTTCAAACTCTCCAGAATCAACGCTGTAAGCTCGGCAGGCTGGCGGACCAAGGCCAAGAGTCTCTCATTCTCGAATACGACCTTACCAAGGTGATCAACGAGTCTGCAGACCTTACCGCAGCTATGCTCCTGGTATCTGAGCTCAGCCACGAAGTGACTCAGATTATCTCTAATATATTGGGCCCGTTCAAGTATCTGTGTTTTTGTCTCATAGTCTGGGAACTCAACATCAAGATCAGGATCCATCCTCTTCCTCTTCAATCGTGCCTGGACTAATTTAGGTCTATGTAGGATTGTGAGTTGGAAAGATATAGAGAAGCTAGAGTTACTATTCCAAGTAGATTGTATTTACTTGATTTCCTTAATATGTAGATTTTTTGAAGAATTCAAAATCTCAATCCAGTCTGCCTAAATAGGCTTTGTAATCAATTGTGTTGAACATTTTTTTTTTGTTGTTAAGGATGGTTTGGTGCTAAGCAGTAGAAGTGGTTACTTATTCCTATCGTAGAGTTAAGTTCAGCCCTTTTTATAGGAAGTGTGAAGGGAGTACTCATCTTGTAAATTAACAAAGAAAAAGAAGTAAATTCATTGGAATAAGCTCTACATGTTTGCCGGGAATTCAATAAATTTTTCACGATAGTGATTCAATGGGTTCAATTTTTCAATAATGTTTTGTACAGAAGAAAATACAACGCTATGAAAGCTTCCATCCCGAGCTTTGTTATAGGAAAGATAGAGAGGAAATGTAATCAAAGAAAACATTGAATTAGGAAAAAGAGCTTTTTATATCAAGTATATCTACGCTTTATCTAACCCAATCACCAATGGGGATTAACAGTAGTTTCATTTTAAATAGATTATTGTTTTCAATGTCATACCTAGGCAGAATTTGTACATAAATTATTATTCCAGACAATGTTCAAAGTACCCATTATTACACTCTTTCAAGTACTAAATGTTTGATTACATCTGATATTGATTATGTCAAATACAGAGTATTTAAATAATAATAATTTTCGTTATTGAATGGTGGAATAATGGTGACGGAAGCCGAATTGGCGGTTTGGAAGATAAGTGTCGATGTAAAGAAGGATTCGTAAGTGGAGGATTTTTTAAAGTAATTTTGCAGAGGTATTGCGTAGGCCTATAGGTCTATAGGAATTAGATAAGTGATATAATAGACTAATTCCTTTTTCATATAATCTTTAAATCAAAGGAATTCAAATGGTTTTACATACGAAATAAAGTTATATGATTGGAATAGGGTAACTATTATTAGCCAGGATAATCCTTTAACTGTTGTATTTAATTATTACTCCATGCAAAATGAGTTTATATTGTTTTTGGTATGAGTGTTTTTAATTAATACAGCTATTAGGCTATCTGATTAAATTCAGGAATGCTTAATAGTATAATTAGAATTACAGTGTAAAATTTCAACTTTACTTGGCTTACCAAGCATACAAGTTAAATTTAATTTTTTATTTAATATGATTAATTTACTTGTGCCTGAATTGCAAAATATAAATGAGCAAGGGTTTGTTGAACTGAAAATAAATAACTTTGAGACCTTAATTCCACGCCATTTTTGGGCTTTATCCTTAAATGATAACTGAAACTAGTTATCTTTACCTTTAAGATATCTATCAGATGCTATGTCAAGCAGAATTTATGGATAACTGCAAATAAGTCGGATTGCTTGATAATCGTGGCATAACATCATTTTAATGCAGATGTAAAAATCTGGTGAGGAGATAAATCCAACAGGGAAAATCCCCTTCGCATGAAAGTATTTAAGCGTGAAATATATTCTTTTTCGAGTTTATATATTTGTCTTGGTTATGTGTCACGATATTTATAAGATAAGTTTTTGTCGGAATTTATGTGCTGTTTCTGCTCTGAGTTTAGTCCGTTCTTTATAAGAGAATGTCTAGGGAAATACAGTAATATGAATGGAATAGCCAAGCCAAATTTATTCCAACTAATAAGCCAATGAAAACTCCATGAACACTCCAGTTCTTTTCCAATAAATTTTCATTGTAATCAAATATTTAAGTATCGAGTTATTTTCCTGCGAGAAAACTGAATTTTTAAATGTATTAATTGGAATTTAAATGATAAATTAACGGATGTTAAAAAGTATAATATAATTTATTGCTAGTGGTTAGTTTTTAATAATGATTAATTATACAAATAGAAATAAGTTCGTGCGAAGGATTCTTGTTTAATAGCATATTTATTTCTATTCCAACGCTTCAATCATAATAACAATTCTGAAGCAATACTTATGTAAAACTATTGATAACTATATTAAAATTATAAAACTTTAACAATTATGATACAAATAACATTAAAACGTGTTATGAACATGTCGATTATTGCTTAAAAAAAAGAAAAAAAAAGCCACTGCCGTCTATAATTTATAAAGTACATATTAATATTTATATTGAAACCTACCTCATTTTTTTACCATTTCTTTTTCTACTTTATTGATCAATTTACCTTAACTAATTTGGCAGGTCCGTCATGAGATCTTTAATTCAAATTGTTTTTATGTCTTCGACATAGGAAATTATCCCGATTGAATCGCCCGATCTCAAGGCTAATGTTGTAGCTATTAATAAATTGAGAAACTGGGAATTGTGAAATATATACAAATAAAATGGTTATAACAAATAATTATAATTATATAGAGTGCTGACAAAAGTATATAAAAAAATATTCAATTCCTTTTAAATTAGGATATTTACTACTAATTACAAAAAAAACATGAAATTTGAGCTCAATTTCTTTTAATGGATCCATAATGAAAACAACATTAATATCACCCAATCGATGATCTTCCTTTTATCCAATCAACGTTACTTCGGCTGTTGGTTCTTCTCGTCTCTTCCTGTTGGTGACCGCCAAATCGGGAGCTTGCTAAGAGTCCGCTTTTCTAGGCGGTTGGGCTAAGACTGACCTTTTATCTCATCCCCACTCCTAGGAGCATAAGAGAAGATGCTTACCATCTGGTCACATCTGTGAAGGTTCCTGGTCATGATATTCTCAAATATCATGAATGTTACAATATATATAAGTTAAGGCCTGGGCACTGTTGGTACGCAGTCTTAATACCAAAACATCGGGATGTGAACATTCCGAGTGTATGTGTATGGGATTAAGAGCTATGAATAAAGCAGTCTTATACTATCGCTTGCCCTATTCATTTCTATTACCTCTTTCTCGATCTTTTTATTGTTTTAGTTCTCACGAACGTTAACTGGTGCCGAAACCCGGGAACCACGAAGATAGAGAAGAATTAAGGAACACAATTCGGGGAAATTTTGTTGTGGCCCGATTTAGATCGATACACATAGAAGAAGATATGACGGAAAGTGGCGTATTAAGACAGCCCGTCTTAAATATCGTTGATGGGACGGAACCTAGGAGAGTGGGCCTGCTACCGGAGACTCACGCAAATGCACTCGCCCTGATGAGGGTGAAGGCTATGAACACCCAGGATCTAAGAAAAGCTATTTCGGATCTGGAGAAGTTTACAGGTGAGCTGGGTGAACTTAATCACTTTTTAAAGGGAGGAGACCGCCTCACAGCGTTAATCGGGACAAAGGTGGAAGGCAATTGGCAGGACCTCAGGGACGCGGAATCACTGAGCGCGGATTTGATATGTCGAGTAAAAAGAAGCATCCTGAATCAGATCCAAGCTGACGAGGAAACCACATGGGAAGTGGTAAAGGCGCGACTAAAGAAAGCGTATGGAGGGGGGCGTTGGACCCCTGAGGAAGATATTTTCCAGATGTTTCGGGAAACGAGGTCTCCGAGACAGAGTAACGGACAGTATGCCGCAGGTTACTGAAAAGATGAGAGAGACGTTTAGCGCTGAAGAAGTAGAAGGCCGGATGGGCTTCCTGTCAACAATATTGAAGGTGCAGCTGGCCAAGGAAACGGGAAGGAAAGAGGGATTCGCTCACGAACGGTCTTTCCTAGAACGATGATCGACGCCAGCGCTAGGGAAGCAGAATTGCGTATCCGAGAAGACGAGAGTGACTGGAGCCGGGTCGTTTATAAAAAAATCAGGACCCCAAAGACCGTATGGAAGAAACCCGAAACAGCGTTTACGGGTAGAGATAGGGGGGTGACAGGAGAAAAGAAATTCAAAGGAGCAAGGCCTAGATATGTGCCTCGTAGAGAAGAGAGGAGGTGCCACGGATGTGGTAAGACGAGTCACTTGGTGGCACAGTGCCCTAGAACGAAATGTTTCGAGTGCGGTGAGGAAGGGCATATTGCAAGACAGTGCCCGTACGTATACAGAAGAAGGGAATTCGATAAGGCAGAACCTATGGAGGTCAACGCCCAAGAAGTTCGTGAGAGGCGTAGATCAACCCCCAGAGACACAGGATCGTCAGCTGATGATTCATCGGGAACATCGGAAACTGATGGAGACCAGCCCTGGCGCCACAGGAGCGGAGAACAGGAGAAGCAGAAGAATAAATCGCGTCGATGGGAGTGGCACGTAGAAACCTGAGGAGAGTGGCAGCAGAGAGGCGACCACATCCTAATATGTAATACAGTGCGGAAAGGGATGTGCGAGTTGCCAATGATTGAGTTCGAGAAGGGGGAAAGGTGCTTAGTAGACACAGGTAGCACCAATACGATAGTGTCGCGTAGTGCACTAGAGAGGCTGTGTGGAGGAGCGAGTACACACCAGATTAAGGTATGTGATTGTAAACTACTCACTCTGGGGGGACCTAGCGAAGTGAGGGGGGAGGCGGTGGTAGGACTAGAAAAATGGGCGAATGTAGGAGGGGAAATAACGGTGCACGTCGTAGAGGAGATGACGCGTGACTACCAAATAATTGTGGGATGCGATTTGTTAGGACGGGTAGGCGCGCGCATAATGAACGAAGAGAAAAACTGGAGGATTAGATTAGGGGATTTAACGTATCGGAGTCAGGGGACAGTACGATGTGGAAAGGTACGAATTGGGGCGGTAAAGAGAGTAGAGGATTGGAGGGAGAGGCTGCGTGAAGAATTTAGAGACATTTTTTTCGTTGAGGGAGATCTGTTAGGAGCAACGGGGAAGACAGAGCACGAGTTACCTCTAAAAGTAGAGCGCGTAACATACGTTAAAGAAAGGCGATATCCTCAAGCACTTCGTCAACACATCCGGAGGGAAATCGACGAATTAAAGCGTCAAGGGATTATCAGAAATAGCACTTTGCCGTACAATAGTCCCCTGTGGACGGTGAAAAAAAAAATAGACCAGGCAAGGAAGAAGATAATTACAGAATAGACGAGAAATATCCTATTCCACGCTTTGAGGATATACTGGATAGGGTGAGTGGAGCGAAAATCTTCAGTACGTTAGATCTGAAAGCGGGATATCACCCGATTAGACTGAATGCGAATGATCAGCATAAGACGGCGTTTTTATTCGAAGGTCATTACGAGTTTACAAGGATGCCGTTCGGTTTAAAAAACGCCCCGATAACATTCCAGCGGCTAATGGATGAACTCCTGAGGGGAATTGATGAGAACATCTGCCAGATCTATATGGACGACCTCATAGTCTTCAGCCGTACCGAACCGGAATATATAGAACACCTTCGGAGTGTTTTTAAGAGGTTAAAGGAATTCGGGCTGAAATTATCGATAGAAAAGTCGTCCCTGGGTCAGGAGACCATTAGTTTTCTGGGACATACTATATCTCGGCAGGGAGTCCAACCGGACTCCATGAAAATAGATGCAATCCGGAGAATGGCGGTGCCAAAAGATGTTAAAGGCATTCGGCGGTTGTTGGGGACGCTAAATTATTATCGCCGTTTCGTTCCGGATATGGCGGAATTCTTGGTCCCTATTAGTAATTTAATACGCAAAGGAGCGCGAGTGATAATCTCGCCGCTAATTGAGAAAAATATCCAGAAATGTATGGAACGGTTGCAAGAAGCACCTATCTTGGCGTTTCCAAAATTTGAGAAGGCGTTTACTGTCACAACGGACGCAAGTGAGTACGCCTTGGGAGCGATATTGCCCCAGGAGGGAATCGACGGGGAGAGGCCGGTAGCATATGCGAGCAGAAGGTTAACTGACACGGAGGCGAGGTACAGTGCCCTCGAAAGGGAACTACTGGGTATCATCTGGGCCATTGGTCACTTCCGCCCATACGTATTTGGGAGAAAATTTAAAGTCCACACCGATCACAGACCGCTGCACTGGGTGGGGAAATTAAAGGAATCATCCGCACGCGTGACACGGTGGAAGAAGTTTCTGTCGCAATACAATATGGAGATTGTGTATAAGCCAGGGAAGGATAATGTCGTGGCAGACTGGCTGTCGCGTGCCATTATGACTAATGCTCTTGAGGATGGCGAGAAATCAGGGGGTAGTCGACAATTCCTTGCGGAGTGGACGCCAGGAGAAGCAGGAAGTACCGATCTGCGGGAAGATGGTGGCGCGAGAGATAGCCCCACATCAGAAGAGTCTGTTGGAGAAAGACCACGAGACATGGGAACGTCTGAGGAGATTATCAATGACAAACGTCACCAAATCATTTGGAAGACAAAAACTTCGGGCCTGATGATGGTGACGTACGACGAATACGGTCGAAGCACAATTTCGACGATCTGGTCGGAGCCGGGAGTGAGGCTAGAGCAAATTTGCCAGGCAGTGAAAGATGCCTCCAAACCGGGAAAAACGTACCACCTATTTGTCGGTAACGCGACGATTTGGGAGAAAATTAGAAGATTGTGGCAGAGCGAGCAATTAGGAATTGACCGCACGTTTATAAGGTGCCTATCGGCGGTTCAGACGTTGCGTGACGTGGAGCAACAGCGGGAGGTCACACTTGCGTACCACCAGGGGAAGACGAATCACCGTGGCGTGCAAGAGACAACGCAGGCGCTACAGCGGAGATATTTTTGGTGGGGGATGCGGCAGACCATCCAGGAGATCATAGGGGCTTGTGAAATCTGCCTGAAAACAAAATATGACCGCCATCCACCACAGGGACGACAGGAGGAGACACCCACAACAGAATAGTCACTGATCGATTTACAGATCGACACGTTTACGTGGCGTGGATTCAAATGGGTCACTACAATTGACACATTTAGTAAGGTGGCTATGGCATACGAGGTGCGGGACAAATCGTCAGACGCTATTCTGCAAGCCGTCAACTTGTGGTTCCAATTTTATGGCATCCCCGAGCGCATTTCGTCGGATGGTGGGAGAGAGTTCGACAACGCCAAAGTTCGCGCTTAGATGAAAAATAGAGACATGGTATGGCATATTAATACCCCGGGACATCCCAAAAGTAGAGGAAACGTTGAGCGCCTGCACAGCACCCTCAGCGATCACCTGCGGGTATACCAGGTCGATAAGGGGCTGTCAGCTAATGTTGCGATGCCAATGGCGGTGGTTGCGTATAACCACTCAATTCACACCACCACGGGATTTGCGCCGTTTGAAATTATCTTTGGGTTACGCGCGAGACCGCGAAATTGGGCAGAGACGGTGGCGGATGAAGGGAGCACGGAACAGCTCGTGAATACCCACATGCGGCTGGGAAAAATGTGGCGTACAGTGCGCGATCGTATATCGGGGGAAAAAACCAAACGCGTTGCGAGGGCAAATATGAAAGTCCGGGACAGAATGGGGTCGATTACGATCGGGACCGTCGTTTATAGGAAATTAGGTTCGAATCGGAGTAAAGAGCCGGTCCGATATGAAGGCCCTTTCAAGGTTGTTGTGATCCGAGAACACAATCTTGTAACTATCGAGAGTGTGGACCACCCAAGGAAACGGCGGACGGTTCATATTGAACAACTTAAACTCCCACTCTAGGGGGGGGGGAGCGTGAGTAAACGGGTGTGTCCTCGATCCGACACGAAGCAAGTAATTGTGTGGTTATAGGTCATATTTTTAATATATGTGACATTCAGACAGAGAGTTCTGTTCTTAGTTTTTATAGTATTATTATTTTATAGGAGGTTTTATTATTTTGTTTTGTACATTTATATTTTATTTGACTTGTTTAAATGTGTCTTTAGTAGTGTGATGGATTATAGATTGTGTATTGGGTGCGCTGGCCTTGGCCCTTAAGAACCCGAGCCACCTGATTGTACACTCGGGTCGGACTTAGAGTTTACGAGGGAGTGTGCGTAAACTGGCGGGGGGGAGTTAAGGCCTGGGCACTGTTGGTACGCAGTCTTAATACCAAAACATCGGGATGTAAACATTCCGAGTGTATGTGTATGGGATTAAGAGCTATGAATAAAGCAGTCTTATACAGATTTATGATCTGGAGTGAGGAGTGTATGGGGGTTAGGGCGTTACCCAAGACCCTCGCTGGGAGGATGTCCCCGCTGTTATCTTCAGCTGCTCTACATGCACGTTCCTACGCTCCCGCGGTTCGCGAACACCCTGTATGGTTACGATATTGTGTTCGCGAATCACGACCACACTAAAGGGGCCCTCGTAACGGATCAGCTCTTTACCCCGGTTCAATGCAATCTTGCGGTATATGGTGGTCCCTATTGTGACGCGACCTTCGACTTTCCTACGTTTTCGGCCGTAATCCTCGCGTAGGCCTTCCCCCAGAGTTTCCCCAACTCCACGTGGTTGTTGACGAGGAGTGTGGCCGTCTCGTCTCTCTCCCTCGTTCCTCTGGTGTCTCGGCGACGTCCCCGCAGGCCGAAAAGAGTCTCGAATGGTGAGAACCCCGTAGCCGTGTGTATCGAGTGATTGTAAGCTATCCTATCACCGCATAGTCTCAGCCAGCTCCAATCCCTTTTCGGTATGATAGACGCGGAGATAATCCCCCAGGGTACTGTGGAGACGCTCAATTCCGCCCCTGCTCTTTGGGTGTCCCGGGATGTAGACATGCCATCTGACATCCAGCAACTTCATCTGCTCTCTTATGTCGGCGTTGTCAAATTCCCTGCCACCATCTGATGCTATTCGGTCGGGGACACCATAAAAATGAAACCACATGCGCAGTGCTCCTAATACGGCCTCTGACGAATTTTCGTGGACGGGGTATGCCATGGCCACCTTACTGAATAGATCAACGACGGTTATCCACTTGTGGCCCTTCCAAGTAAAAGTGTCCGTTTGCAGGTCAGTCAGGGGTGTCTGTGCCGTGGGGGTCTCTAGTTGCGTTCCTATCGGTGGGTATCGATCGTACTTCGTCCGATGACAGATCTCGCACGCTCCTATCGTCTCCTCGATGGTTTTGCGCATTCCCCACCAGAAATACCTGCGCTTCAATGCATGCTGTTTCCTGTTCCCCCCGCGATGATTCGTTTTACCTTGCATACCACCAATAATAATAATAATAATAATAAGCGTAATTTCTTTTTTCATGGTATCATACGTGACCGTTACCACCATCATCGTGCATCGCACGAACGTCCGGTCAATCCCGATGCGCTCCGCTCGCCATAAACTCTTAATTTTCTCCAAATGATCCCGCTCCCTATATAGATATAGTGCGTTTTCCCCGGCTTGGAAGCTTCGTAGAGTAGGCGGCAGATCTGGTCCAGTTTTACTCCCGGCTGCGACCAGATGGTCGTTGTTGTGGATCTGTTGTAATCGCTCCAAGCAATCTTCGTCAGTCCCGCTGTTCGCGTCTTCCAGATTATCTGACGACGTTTATCGTTGACTATTTCCTGTAGCTCTTCCATCTCCGCGTATCTGTCACCTGCCAAGCTCCCTCCTCCTGTCGACTGCCCATCCTCCGCGGAACCAGCCATCATCCGCCGGTCGTCGACCGCTTCTTTTATCACTGCTGCTCCCCCAGCCCGCTTCGCTTCCTGGTTCCTCCCTCTCATTGTCGTTATCGGATATTTCAGAGGTTTCTGACGCCTCTGACTGCGGCTTCTCCCTCCTCCGCACCTTCTTAGCGTTTACCTTCATTGGCTCTGGTCGATTTCCATTTCTTCGACGGCTCATGTACAGGCACTGCTTGGCTACGTGCCCCTCCGTGCCACACTCGAAACACCTGGTGCGTGGGCTCTGTGCTGCCAAGTGTCCTATTTTCCCGCACTCATAGCATTTTATTTCCTCGCGTCTCCTGGGACGGCCTGCAATTGCTCGGTTCCTGTCTCCCACCGTCGGTTCCTCTCTTCCGCCGTACCCCGTCTCCTTTCTCCTCCAGGCGACTATGGTTTTGGGCCTTCTGTAAGATACCCTCTTCCAGCCTACCTCTTGTTCATAGCCTGTAACTTTCTCTTCTCTGGCACTAGTGTCCACAATCTCCTGGGCACATTCTAGGAACGTGCGCTCTCTAGGAATTCCCTCTTTTCTTCCTGTATCCTTTGCCAACTGCACTTTTAAAATCGTCGACAGGAACGCCATCTTTGCTTCACCCTTGGCTGCGCTCACGGACTCCCTCATCTTCTCGGTGATACTATTGTGTCTCGCTAAGAGTGTTCCCGTATACTGGCCGTTCGTCTGGTGGGGCTTCTTTATCTCCCGGAACATCTTGAAGATATCCTCTTCGGGTATCCATCTTCCCCCTTCGAACGCTTTCTTTAACCGTTCTTTTACGGTACTCCATGGGGTCTCAGCGACTCAGCGTCTCCTTCGGTGATAAGGTCTTCCGCTCGTTTTCCTCCTATTCGCGTCAGCCTGTCACCTCCCTTCAGGAGGTGGTTCAGTTCCCCGGTCCCTCCTGCTAAATCTCTCCAGATCGGAGATCGATTTTCTCACATCTTGAGCCGTAATTACCTGAATTTTCATCCAGGCCATAGTATTGGCATGAGCGGCTGCCATAGTTGTTTGGGGGAGCTGTGGTATATCCGCTGCTGTGTTGAGCACCCCTGGTCTAAGTACTCCCTCCGGCATTCCCGTAAAATAAGAGAACAAAAAAAAGGAGAGAAAAAAACGAGATAAAAAAAAAACGAGACACGAAATAAAAGAGAAAAAAAAACGATAGCTTCCCAGGTTTCGGCACCAGTTATTTGCCACCAGGTAAAATGTGATAAAGAGAAGGAAACGGGAACGTAAGACTAACTCCAGTTCTTGAAATAGACTGTCTTCATTTCTCTTTGTAATCCGACTTATACGGGATCACGGGATGTTCACGTCCCATGTTTAAAGTGCTATTTAATAAAAGTTTTGAAGAATAAAGGAGAAGAAAAATTGAAAATTTTGATATCATACAAGTACAGTTAGCTAGTAAGTGGAATACGAAAGAGACAGACAATAAGAGGCTCCTGTGCCTAGGAATCAATTCATGGAATATGTTAGTCTGGAATTTAGTTTGAAAATTAAATATGGAAGAAAAGGGATATCTAAATATGTACTGCAATATATAATTTGAGACATATAATGGTGCATTGACTATTTTACCTAAAAAAATGAAATTGCAAGGATTGGAATGAGGAAATGTATTTGAATTTTCGGGCTGTGCCCCACAGCCCGTATTCATTTTATGAGATCGGTTTTGATGAAATAGTTTAGTGACTTTAGTTTGTTTGTAGATCAGAAGGAATTACTCATTAGACAATTTATATGAGGGTATTTTTCCCACGATTGACTTACTTAAAGTATGTAACTACGAAGGATTTTTTAGGTTATTTAAAAGTTCTACATTCCCAAGTTTTTTCTTGTCCATTTTAGTTGCGCTCAAAATAAAGAACACTCCATCGAAAAAGGTACCCTCCATGGAGCAATGATTAATGAACTGCCCTGGCAGGAGGAGGCCTGTTCAACAAGTGTGTGAGCTTGTCCTGGAAAAGTTCCAGGGTAAATGCGTCCAGTTTCTCCAGTCTATATTGTTTCTATGATATATGTGTTATTCACCCCACAATTATGCAGGGGGCAAAAAATAGAAAAGTTGTTCACCCTATCGCTTCTCGAATATATGTGTTTGGAGATTGTTTTCTATTGGATAGTAAATATCAGATTTCCGATAAACCTGAAGTTTATATTTACCCGGTTGTAACTTTGTTTTTATTGTGCGAAGATAGTTAGTATATTCTGTGTTTTAACTTAAAGTGAATTATTTATTTTTTCTCTCACTTTGCCTGTAGACTTCTCACATACATATTTATCTCTTCAGAAATTTTCGTCATCATCGGTATACTTATTGATTTTATATTGTCCTATACATAATGTAAATTTCAAAAAATAAAGCAGACATATTTGACACTTGAGGTACCCCTTTCTCAATTTTTGTCATTTTGACAATGATCCTTTCACTATTCTGATCCACTGCACTCGCGATTTGAGCTAGGAGCAGAACCACGACACTACACTTTCTGCACATCCTATCGATTTCAAAATGGCTAGCTAGTGGTTGATTTTAAATATAGGTATAATTTTATTTTGGGTAACCTTGGCTAAGATTTTAGCTAGATTGTTTATCAAGCTTATAAGGCTGAAATCACCAAAGTTCTCTGGAGGGTGCTTCTTGCTTATTGGTGAAACAAAAGTTCATTTCCGTCCTTCAGGATATATTCTTTGTTTGTTTTTTTTACATATTTTTTAAGAGGTTCACATCAAAATTATTCTGTTATAGTGGAATAAAATAGAGTATTTTTAGTTTTAGTTAACTCCAAAAATAATTACTTAATTGTTCCAAATTAACGGTGGGTTCTTCCCAAGAGGGAGGAGAGAGAGAGAGAGCGAGCGAGAGAGAGAGAGAGAGAGAGAGAGTGAGAGAGAGAGAGACGTGAAAATATCAAGCTATTAGCATTTACTTTTAAAGGGAATTCATTAGTTTAGAAAATAACTAAACTCCCTTTTAAAGTTGGGAGCTTGTTAACGCAGGCTTCTCATTCCACTGTATAGAACAATAGAACAATGGAGTTTTTTTTTTACCCCTAATGTACCCTCAGGGCGCTGAAGCTTAATACACACAGTGTGATAATTAATGGACAGTCTCTGATAAAAGTAGGGGAGTTTTTTCACCCCCAGTGAGCTTATAAATAGACTGTAGGCCATTGTTGTTCGTAGGTGGAATCAGTTTTGTATATTGGAAAGTACACCATTCCTGTAATTTTATGTATGTAGAGTGTAGAGTGATCACGTATAAAGTCAATAGTTTTGAAATGTTTTATCAGATAAATATTTGGTAGACTGGGGAAATTCTGGTTGTATCGTTACTTCTCACAAAAGCTTTAATCTGTGTTGTACGTGAGTCGAGAAACATAATGCAATCACGTAAGTTCATATTGGTTATATTGTGTACTGGATTAATATATATATATACTAGGGGTATTTGAAAGTCGGAGTTGTTAATAACTAATCTAAATAAAAGCAAGATTTTTTGCAAGCTACTACTTACTGCCAGTTACCTGTTATTTTAGTAATCATAATTGGGATAAATTTTCACAGTTAAAAAATGAATGTCTTTGAAACGAGCTAGTATGTCCTGATAAATCCCATAGTCATTGGAAATGGGAATGGATGTTATAGCACAGCTATAAAGTAGAATATGCTGTTATAGTGTCAATTCGCGCTGTCTCAACTTAGCGCGACCCAAATCAAAGGTTAGATGACCTTTAATGTAAAAATTAATCATATTAACAACCTTACGTCTATTGTTCCAAGAACTTTATAAAGAACGCGACATCCTTTGCGCCAGAATGCCATCCTTTACTGGTATCGTACTTTGTTGAAGTATTCTATGTATAGAATAGTACACAAGAAATGAGCTAATTTTAAACTGGGGAACTTGCAGGTCCCAACACTCCAATACGCAATTTATCGAAACTGATTCATTCGCTCCTGTTAATTAAGTAGCAAAAGTTGACGCAAACAATTTTGTTAGGGGTCCCTTTACAATGCGAAATGGTCAAAAAAGACGAAGTAGTAAACGCGGCATGGTTTTTTTTTTCAGAAAAAACCCCCCAGAAATGTTGGACTGATAGGCTTCTTAAAAAAGAACCAATCCAGGAGTTTTTTCAAATAAACTATGGTTAACACAAGAACAGAATAAGCTACGATGGGTGAACTAAGTGGTCAACAAGTTCACTAACTTGGAGGTCTCCTGAGTGAAAGAATCGGTGCGAGGATGTCTGGTGAACATACAATATTGCTCCATCTGTTTCATGGTTCCATTAGACAGTTTTTTTTACCAAGCACTTTATTTAGTTACATTCTCTTATATTTGCTCTACCAAATATTTTAAATTATCACTTATCACAACCATACTCATTGTAAGCATAACAATAAAATGAATAGATTTGTGTTTCTGGAACTAAATTTTCTTTTAGTTAAGATTGATTTGGATGAAGGTTCATATTTATCCTATATCGATAACTCAAGATAAATGTCCCGTAACAAACATACTAGCCTAATTGGGTCATTAAGTACTTTACAATATATCAAAAATGAAAGCGTTATTACCAACTTTTAAATAATAATAAAAATAAATGTTTGGATTTATATTTAGGTCCTTTGTCGAATTACTCTAGCCGATAGCAGTTTACACCGTTCAGGAGTTTCCTAGAACTGTACAACATCCTGTTTGTGTTTGTTTACTTGTTTGTACTTATGGGAATCCACAGCCAAACCCCTATTGGCTATTATTTATTCAATGTCACATAAATACAAGTTGGATAGGAAGATGATGACTACTCTAATGCTGCATATGCAACTGATGTTGATCTGAAACGTCTATCTGCCAACATCAGCCAGCTGCAAGTGACGGAACAACCAGGGGTCCAGTGTTTGGATTTTATCCTGACAGGTTACCCTTGGTATATTGTTGTTATAAAGTAAGGATTCATGCATAAATGTTTTTAGAGGAGTTGAATGTTTTTATTTACAATTTAATGAAAGATTATTTGAAGTATTATGTTCGTGTCGATGGGCAACGGTTAAATAATGCAAGAATGATGCTAAAACAAACGTGTTTTTGAGATTTTAAAAGCTTACATTTTAAAGGAAATGTCTCCTCTCTCCACTGTCATTGAAGCTCAGACTTCATTCACTTCAATAGTAATGTCCCCCGGATATATGTTCTTTCGTTCGCTCACTAAATTTTTATCACTACAAAATAATCAATGTTATAAAGGTATATGAAGGCTAAGTAATGAACTTTAGATTAACAGCAAATTAATAAAAGAAAATCAGTGAAATAACAAAATTTGAATTAATGAATATGGCATGTTGTTGGTTTGTTGAGATAAGTAATCACTAATGGATGTAAGAATTGTATTTTTTAATATCTTCAACTAGTTACTGAAATGAATTTTTTTTATCGGTAATGCAAGATTGCTATTATTGATTTTGAAAAGTTTAGTTTTTGGAATATATGTAAATTTGTGTCTTCGATGCCGTATTCTAAACATTATTGGATAAAAAACTTAAAACCACCGAGTCCGAATTAAGAGGCTTTAATTCTAATGATTTCTGATGAAAATGGATTTTCTTTTGTTACCTCACTATGAATTGGACGAACCATACAATTAATGTAAATATTTCGTTAGGTATTTTCAAAATCAGAAATCAAGCTTGAGTCAAACTGTAACTATATTGTCTTTAAACTGACATTAACATCAAGTTCACAACATCAACTCGATTTGTGTTTTTTTTAGAGGCATGATTTTGAAGCGTAGTGCCGTTTGTTGCTCTGATTTGTTGCGCTGAGAGTGAGTGAGAGAGAGAGTGAGAGAGAGAGAGAGAGAGAGAGAGAGAGAGAGAGAGAGAGAGAGAGAGAGAGAGAGAGAGAGAGAGAGAGAGAGAGAGAGAGAGAGAGAGAGAGAGAGAGAGAGAGAGAGAGAGAGAGTATTCACTTCAAGTGTCCGATTTCGACTGCCTGAAAAAGATCAGAATTTCTGCCTTGTATAGGTAGATCATTCCTAGAGCGATGAGAGAGCTTTTTATTTCGGCCAATCACAGGGCTACTACTCCCACGCCCCTAGTGAGGTCTTGCCGTGTCGGGATCGTGAGCTGGTCTCCTTCACTATACTGCCGAAGATTTATTGTTAAAATATGGAAAGGTAGGTGGGTGTTTTCGGTCCTGAGAAGAGTTTAACTTTTATTGATTCGGGTTGAAGAAGTTGGCACATTACGCATCTTTTTAACATTGTATTTTAACTAATAGTTATTCAGAGTACTAAAGACGATTTGGAAGTTAACTCGTCGACACAGGCAATAGAAAGAGGAAGGTTACTGTTTGAAATTAAAAGCTTTCCCATTCGACTCACCAGTCATCGGAAAGTATCTTGCATCACTATGACAAATCTGTGGTAATTAAAGCTGAATGACGGCACTGGCTGACGTAGGTATTACCTGCAAGGCTGCTCCGACATTGCAAGGGTATCAGCGAGTTCGGAACACAACCGCCGGCTGATGTACTGTAGGGGAGAAGTAACCAGGAAAGGAGACATATAGGGCTGCTGTGTGTATCCAGGCTGTATTTTATTGCGGTGCCCCGCGGCCCAGAAGGGTTGCCTCTCTCCAAAGCCGGGTAACAAGTTAGGCCCTTAGTCCAACAAAGCCAGTCACTACCTTCTCTTTTATCTATCTTGTGGGCATTCTCTTGTCTCCGTTTCCCTAGTCTAGTTGCCCTAATGTACTTTTTATTACAGCTGATATTTCAGTTACTCTTTATCTCGCCAAAGAGCACAAGTGTTTATGGCAATCGCTACATCTCAGAAAATTTTCTGACTTTTAAAATGTAGAGGAGACATTGATAAAACTCCTATTAACGATATTATTCTTGCTCGCAGAAATAAATTTATGTATATAGATAAATTTTTAAAGTTATTTTTACAGGAAGTCCTTAATTATAAAACCTTATATAATTGCAAACATTCTTTCTTGTAGAGTTGATGAGAAACCTTGGGACGAAGGAGGTAAAAAAGCCAATGCGACCTAACAGACCGACTGGAAAATCTTGGTTGATCCCTTTCAAGATTAATAGGATAGAATAAGAAGATACCTTTGTTAAAGTCGCACAATTTGGCCTGGACATAAATATAAATAAAAGTAAAAAGATGAGGGTGAGCCCAGGGGCCCAGGAAAAAACGGAAAAACTATTAAAAGAGTAAGGTGAGGTACGGAGTCTAGGAAAGGCGAATGGAAGCTTTATGTAGTTCCAGTGTTTTTCTTCTGCACTAGGATCATTTCCTATACAACGGAATTGCGCTTTTCCAAAACAAATTAGGAGTTAGGCAATACTCCAGTTTGGCTTCGAAACATCTATAGTCACGGTAATGAAATTAGACGCTTGGAATGAAGGGGCTACTTGGCACGGAGTTGCCACATCACCAGTTTGCTTATTGCTTAATTATTGACATTATACAAGTAAAGGAATCAGGTGGATAAAAGATAAGTAGTGCATAGAATGGCTAAAGGGCTTACCGTGTATTAGGTACTTAAACTTCTAATTTCGTGACGGCAACTATAGTATGACCACTCTCACAACGAAAATGCCCTTCAGGTATTTATCAATAGATGCCCGAGGACAATCCTTAGTGTCAGATATTCAGAGATTGTTTCCAATCAATAATTTTGGAAACGACTGAACAAGGGCTTGTTGAAAACCAAATCAAAAACCGAAAATGGACATGGACTGGCCCACCATTAAGAAGAACAATGGAGCAGTTGAGAAGTACTTGGTTGAAACCTTCGGGGCGTTACATCATTGTTGGGTGAGGGATGAGATGAAGACTTGGGGAGAGGTGAAATGTCTGGAGGCTGAGCGAGATCAGTGGTGACAGACCGCTTTACCTTACACAATATAGCAGAATATGATTTATCTGTTCACTAATTGTTAATTTATTAATTGATATTCGTAATTTTTCACGGGGATGGTTTTATTTTTAGTATTATTGGGGTTCAAATAGAACTATCATGGAAATTACCTCAAATCATACCTCTAAAAACGACGAATGTTGATGACATATTTAATGACTTAAATTATAAGTTGAAAAAACAAAAATGACATATTGATTAGTCAGGACATTATAACCCTACACAAAATTATAGATTTTTTTGGTTAGTATCAGTTCATTATATTAGTTAATGACATTTATTCATGTTTTGTGCATTTGGCTATGTTTTCCAATCTAAAATGTTTATAGAGCTATATTTTCACTTATTTTCGATATCTCGGAACCTCTTTCAACTTTCATGTTTTTAGCCTGAACATGACAAGAACAAGAGTGACAGACACACTGATGAAAAAGAAGGGTTTCTAATTCAGAAAAAAAATTGATGAAACCCTAATAACAGTGATTATTATTTTTCCTCCCATTCTTACTTTCTTATTTGTACATAAGTTAAAGTAAATTTTTCATGTTCTTGCAAAAAGAAGAAAGAAGAAGCCACTCTCACTGTATCTGTTGTATTGTGCCTATTGTTATCCGCACAGCCATACATAAAAAATTACGTTATTCTCACAATTAGCAATTTTATTTTTTTTTATTTTGCAATAATTACAATCTGCCTTTTATAAGGCAATAATAATACAGATAAATGATCTCATTCATACCATATTATTAGCAATTAGAAAAAAAAAAATATAATTCTGTTCTATTTGTTGATTTCAGTTGGAAGTGTAAGCAGGTGATACAACCTGGTATAATATGTTGGGAAAAATGCTTGCCTTGGTGAACTACAGAATTTTACATTAAGATTTAGTTATGTGTTAATGTTTTAGAAAACTATATCTTTATTTTTATACTCTATTAGACAAATATATTTTTTTGTTGATTTATTATCATTTTTATTGTGTTGCAGGTTTGTATTTTTAGGGTTCTTTCCACTCCTAAAAGGTTTCGTATTATTATTTAAAATTACACAATAAGTTTATATATCTGAATATATTAGCATACGTGTAGTATGTGATAGACGTATCTCGCAACTGAAATGAAATATTTAAATCCGAAAAAAAACCCCAGGTTATGCTTCAAAAAAATTGCTAAGTGGTTTATTCTATCTTTTTGAAATTATAGCCCTCCAAAACACATAAATCGTGATATATTGAGGCATTTCATTTGATAAAGTATTTTTTTTATTACTAATAGTTGATTAATTAATGACTCACTATTGGGGTTGTTTTTATTTTTAAAACCATTTGTGCATTATATAAAACGAACTGCAAAACATCATACATCTAAAAAACACTAATTTGGTTAACGTTTCATATATGGTGTTAGTGGGGAAGATTGTGAACACCATTTTTTAACAGTGAACAGTTTTAATAATGATTTCTAATCATGGTGAAACAAGGGAAGATTACCATTATACATTATTAGAGACTATTTTTTTGATCCCGTGTAATTAGTTAATCAATTAATGACACTTAATTATATTTGGTAAAGCCAGCAATATTTTTCACTTTTGATAAATACAGGGCACCTCCATGTATAGTTTATTGGCTCACACTAGGCCTCTGAAAGACTAGAACAGGTAAAATCACCAACAGGAGGCTGAAGTTTTAACTTTGATAAAAAAGGCCCCATCACCTTTAGGAAATTCAGTTCAGCCCAGTCATGTGTATCATTTTACTTGTACATTGCATTATATCATTTTATATAAAATATCATAACCTGTATATAATGTAGCCAAGATACAGGGAATACAAAAGTAAAAAGACGTTTTATGGTTTTGGAAACAAAAAACGACGAAACACTAACAATCCATAATTCGAAATTCAAAATATACACGATGCCTAAAACAGCAGACTTGGGTCATAGTTTCAAAGTGTACTAGCTAGGACCTCCATCCTGCTATTCATCATCTGAGTCATGGGCGGGAATATTCAGAACGTAACTAACTTCAGTTACTGCATATGGTCTAAAAGCGGGGAGAGGGAATCCTTGAGGCATCATCTTAATATAAGGAATTGGATGATCTCGTATGCATGACAAAGGCAATGCCAGGGATAAAGTTGTACTCCCATTACGAGGAATTTTTATAGTTTTCTTCCACTCAACAAGCCTATAATACTTACAAATTTTACAAATAGTTGACTCAAATGCGTCTCCACATATCACCTAATCGTTAAATTGATGTCCATATCATTCCAAAAAATTGACTAGCTCGAGACGAGAGGGTCTACTTTCAAATATGTACGGGTATATCTCACTTTGACAGTAAATCTGTCACTACATTTTCATTCACTTCAGGCAGTGAAGATAATAAAATATAACTTTGATTGATTTAGGGAAAAAAAATTGAAAAATTCAATCGCCAAAGGGCCACTTGATACGTTGTACTTTTTCTAGACCAACAATTAAGCTAGAGGGTCAGTTCTCTAAGTCTCCCACCAAAGTTTGGCGAGAGAGAAAGGTGAATTATAAGGCTTTTTCCAGAGGTTTGGTAAACAACTTGTGGCCCCGGCAATAAATAACGATTGCTGTCGTAGACACCGGTGACGAGGTATATAGATTTCATCAAAATAATATTTTTTGTTTTGAAAAGATTATTAACTGAGATAACACTGTGTTGTAAGCTTAGAAATTATTATTCATATAAACGTTAATATGTTTTATAAATGTTATAATATGTTATAAATGAAAGAACACATTAAATAACGATCTTATGGCATGTTGATAATTTAGTTTACTGTATAAATGGGGCCATAGATCACAAATATTTGTTGTCTTATGAAGGTAGTCTGTAATTTTTTGACGTTTTTTTTTTCAAAATACTTGAAGTACTTCATTTTTTTTTTTTTTTATTTGTTAAAAGGTTGATCATCATTTAAAACGTTTCAACTAATTTAGAATATTTTTCGCCAAAAATACCAAGTCATTGTTTTAAAGCCATTTATAAACACTCAAGAAACTCCGTTGAAGTCCCGTATGTTTATTTCTCCACCTTTGTTTGCTGCTTCCTACTTTCATCATTTCGTTTATATACTGCCCCACGAAAATGTAGCACACTTACTAAAATTAAAAAATTTGCTTCCTAGTAGAATTTTTTCGGATTCAAATTATTTTTTAATTGATATAAAACGTTTTCAGTGATAACGGGCTGAAAATATGAAGGGAAAACCAACTAAATATAAAAAAAAATTATACAGAAATTTCTGATCACGAAAAAAATTCTTCTTTTTAATAAAAAAACAAAACAAATTACGTTTTATTACCGGAAAATTCCTCTCCTGGCTTGAATCACTGTCTCAAGTTTTCGAGGCATGCTTCTTATCAAGTTTGCTGTATCGTCTTGATTCATATCCTCCCACGCCTCTACTAAATAAGTTTTCAACTCGTGTAACTGCCATGCTCGTCCCAGATGTGCGGTATAAGAATGATATCCGGGCTACGAGCTTGCCTCCTTAAGTCCGTATACCCTCATCGTTGAGGTATTGCAATCTAACCTTGCCACGAGTGGTCATGGTAGTCGGTATGGCGTATTATGCTAGATGAAAATGACATTTTCGCCAAAAAAAAGTACAAAAGGGATCAAGTACTCCTGGATAATTTCCCACACATACAAATCGGCAATAAGAGAAGGCCTGTTGAACAAGTAAAGCTTTGTTTTCGCCGTCAAAGAAATTCAACTCCACACCATTACTAAACTACCTCCGCATTGATCTCCCCTTGTGAAATCGTACTTCACCAAGCATTCGATAAACTTATCCGTCCATCTGGTGAATAAAGAGAGAAGCGTGACTCATATCAAAACAGCACTTCGCTCTATTCGTTTCCAGTCTACATAAGGTATTCCCGAGCAAATTCTAGACAGCAGCTCTACAATGTTCTCTGGTTAATAATGGGCCTGAGGCTGGTCTCGGAGGATTTAAATTCACTTCAGCAACTCTTATTATAACAGTTTCTGCATGTATTGCTACTCCTCGAGCTGTACGAAGGAGTTGAGCAGTCTCAGTAGCAGTTGAAAGCCAATTCCGAAGCTTGTGTAGTACAATAGACCGGCTCTGCCACTCACGGCCTACGAACCGCCCTACGTCTTCACAAACCTATCTTACGCTAACGTGCAATTGCTCTCCAAACAGTAGTTTCAGGTAAACCCAATGCACGGGTTGCACATCTTTGACTTTGACCGTCTTCCACTGAGGCAACGCGGGCTACATGCTCAACCTCCAAAACCATTTTTTAAATTATATTAAAAAAACAAAGAAAAAACCTTTTGCTTAATGTTTAGAGATCAGTTAAACAAGAAATCACAATAGTGAATGATAAAAGTTTTAGTTTTTGTTTACGAAATAACATAAAGGATTAAATAAGGCAAATAAACCTCTTTATTGAAAAGAAAACAAAAATTATTTTTGAACATTCTTTTTATGAACTTTTTATCGTTATGAAAAGTCTTTTTATGTTATAAACATATAACAAATATAGCAACTTCCATCAAACCTGACCGTGTTATCAATAAATTAATTACTTATGATTGAATATATTTTTTTGAGGATGGTATCAAATTAAGGATCTTGACGACACGATCGACAACATATAATTATTTTTTTCCTTTTTTAAATTATAATTACACAAAGACATTAAAGCTGCCATTCACATCGTCCCCACAATTTTAACTCTGCAAGTGATTTTTTTGGGGGAATAAATGGGGGTCTTATTTGGTGCCAAAAATAAAAGCAACGTCTTAAAAAATACTAATAGGTCATTGATAAATTATTTATTCTTAAAAAATGACTAATAGGGACTGCCATTAAAATCATTTTCTCAGCCACTTGTTTTGTGCAACAGCATACATTCAAAACAATACAATATAGTTTATTTTTGAAATAATAACATTTTAGTAATGTTTAAAAATAAATCTAAATAGTGAAATTATGAAAACGTCAGCATTACTGATTCTTCTGTCAACTAGTTCGTAATTATTGTTTGGTTTACTTTTTTATGTTTGCTCAATTTGTATTATTGAATAAAGGCCGAAATAGGCTTAAATTTATTAGGAACGTAGAAATTGACAATATGTCCCTCATTCGTATCGGGATTTGACGATCTTCGATGATCGTGATCGCGCATAATAAGACCTTATTATTCATCCAGCTGCGGACATTGATTGGAGCGATTCACCCTTACATTGGATACTTGGAAATTAAGTACAAATACACGAACCTCGAGTTGATTGGCAGGTTAAAGCCGTCCAGCTGCCAGCTGATGTGTGGTGTTGGGTTACCACTAGCTGTGCACTTGAGAGACACGGCGGGTCCAGGCTGAAGCGTCTGCTCGATGAAGCTGTACAGCAACACCGGGGACGCATCTGAAACACATGCAATATACCTTTTATGTCAAATATTAACGAATTAGACCATGAACGTACCTGGCGGGGGGTCCACTCCAGCCGGGATATATTTAGGGGTGGCATTTTTTTTTTTATATTTTTGTCAAAATTATGTGAAAATAAACAATGTAATAACATTATAATCAACAGAATCAATGACCATTATTGGATGGCGACATGGATCAGTTTTTGCATGCGGCGTGCGAGGCAATATACAAACAACATCATAAAGTGCAAATTTAACCCTTGCCAGTTTAATTGGTTTATTTACATTTTTAAAGAAATATTTTTTAGCCTAAATAAATTAATTAATCAATAAATGTAACATTTTCATTGAGCTCCATTAATAGCTCCGACTGAATAGAGGCAAAATATGAAACTATCTATTAAAACAAAAACTGCTATATACCTGCCTTCTCGCTTGAATTTCACTCTTATAAACTAACAACCACGGAAATAGTTCCATAAAAAACGAAAATTGAAGTATTAAAGTACTGAATAGTGTACATTTTTCAGAGCTTCTTCACTGTGGATGCATTTTAATTCGAGGAATGGTTCTTACACCAAAATTTAGTCAGGGGTATATTTCTTTTGTTGTCGCACTGTGAAAGCAACCAGTTCACCTGTAATATAGCCTAAACCTATCATCCTTAACACTTAGAAATGAGCTAGTAAATCAAACTGCTTCATAATAGGCACGAATCTTCCGAGTGGAACTTCCTCGACCTTTTTTTTGATATCTCTAGACCATAATGAGATCCTCGTAAGACTAAAGCAGCACAAGTAGTGCCAAAAACATGGTGATACTGTGCCCAAAAAACCCCAGAAGAGTTGAACATTTCATGTTCATTTTCAGAAAATATCAATAACTAAAGTCAACAACTTTTAAAACCCCTAAAAATAACAGATTGATTATCCTACTATTTATTATTTTCTTGTTTATTTATCACTTAGAAAAAAACAAAAAAGACTAAAAATAGTAAAGGTTATATAGGTTGATGAAGTTTCTTCATGGGACAACCTAGCACCTGGTGCAAACGCGATATCCGTCACTCAGGCGATGAGGATGACAATGTGCCGACTAGACGCGTCACGCACAGGAATTGCTTCACATCTGCGAATACTGTAGGCTGCTAGGTTACATACCTGTGACCTGACACTTGTTACTAAGATATTCACTGGTAGAGTAACGAAATGGGACCGGGCCACAACAGGCGATAAATTGGGGATCACCCCAGGGGGCAATAGTTATTTCTAGGTATGCCAATAAATTATACATGTATTATGAAATAAGTCATATTTTTTCACATTTGTCAAAAAATCTCACAATTTCACCAGTCGCTGCATTAGAAACGTCTTATATACTCCACACCACAACGCTTAGACCGAATCCGTATTAGCGCAATTCGTATTTGGTACAAATTCTATCTTCGTGACCTTAGAGGGTTCGTTGAGTTTTTCAAAATTTAAATCCCGCATGTTATCACCCTTGGGTATGTATTTGTGGGTCTCGTTTTCAAACTAGAGAAATGAAATTGTAAACAGTGGACCCATTCGATATTGGGAAGATAAGCATTGTTTGCAGTTAACCGCCAACCGGTGCTGCTTCAGGCTGTGGCAACATCTCGCCGTATCAAGATTGTTCTATATAAGACACTGATTATCCAGTTCTTTTAAATGGATTGTAAATCAGTATAATTAAATCTGAGGAAAGCACCTTCAAATATTCGAAAGGATAGTTTATGACGAATATATACTCCGAAGTATGAGGCGTAAATAAGAGGCGATGGAGCTAATGGCAGGAACATTCGACAATGTATATTTTCCTTTCATATTAAGTAGGGTATTGTATAAGAGGTCTTGACATCTTGATTAATGTTTATTATTAGTAGTATTATGTTTTGGGGTTTTAGTGTGCAACTATTACAAAAATTCATAAGAATAGTTTTTCAAGCCCGCAACAGTTTGTAGATAAAAATTAAAATAATTAAGAGGGTCCTTGATCCCGGACAGTTGATAAACCAACGATCTGGAGACGTTGGCACCTTAGACCTCGTTCATCATACACAGATAAATTGAAAAGCCCTCCGCCTCGTTTTATAAGGGAGGTGATGGAGGAAACACGGAGGGGGTGGCTTATTAAATAGGCTGGGTCAGGCCTCGATTGTCAACGATCGATTCATCATTATCGCAGTGTCCAGGCTAGGCCGATATTGGACGCCGATATCTCATCCCATCTCGTTTATGCTTTAGTCCACCATGTATACTCTAATTCTCATGCTTTGGATTACTTACCGAACCCGAAGGTTGAAGCTCTACTTTCAATCAAGTGCAAGGCGATAGTCTTTCGTCCGTATATATTGTACTCTGCCAGTCTGCCTGAGAGTTTTACGATAACGGCAGTAAAACAATCCATCAAATTTGCAGTTATATTCCACACCATTCAAGGCTGCCCATGTTTTGGTCAAGAAAAACTAATGAGAATATATGAAAACAAATAAATATACTGAACGTTTTTATAATCGAAAGTGCGATTTTTCTGTTATTAAAAATATATATGAATTAGCGGGGTTTCTTGACCAGCATCCTTTTACTGAGTTATAAAAAAAAGTAAGTTATTTTGAACGAAGAAGAACCTAACGATGATGTTTTTAATTAATTTTATTAATACCTATTATAGAATGTTTGTACAAATAGTAATGTGCTGATTATGACATAATTTTTAATGCACTAAAATAAGCAAACCTCATATTTGATCCAACTTCTAAGAAAAACCTTGTGGAGATTTTGTTGGGACAATATGAGTTTCAAAAAATTAAACAAATTTGAAAGGTGCTTAGAGTTGTCAAAGTAAAGAAGAATTTTTCAACGAAAAGACCGTTGAAAGAAAAATATGTAATTGTTTCGAGAACTTTTCCTTACTATACAATCAAAATCATACCTAAAGGTTGTATATTGTGTTTTATATCTAAACAAAATTATCATACAAATGTTATGTTCAAAATTATTTGTTTTGTTATTTTTAAACTTTTTACAGGCAGTATATTTACTTTTATCAATGTTGAATTCAACCTCTGGTACATTACCCCAGGATTCGACTTCACAATGAAGACATACAATGGAGAATTGAAGTCCTGCTTTTTTGCAGCTGCGATTGTTGCCAGAAGCCTTTTTGCATTGGCACGATTCATGTTATACAATGCCACTGGCGATGGTTCTTTATTCATTGACTCTGCAGTTCGGTCTTCAATATCTTTCTTCCAGCCCTAGATGAGGGGGTCTTGTTCATACCATCCACGTTTGAACTTGGTACGTTCTATATGCACGATATTGAACTGCATCCCTTGTTGGAAGTAGGCGTGCCTAAAAGGCACTCCCTCCTTCTGCAACCTATTGAGCTATTTATACTGGGCTATACAGTTCATTTGGTTGTATGATACATCCAGGAGTCATATCAGAGGTATGGAAAGAATTCGTTCTCTATGATCAAAGCGACTCGTTTTACACTTAAGACAACAAAATTAAAGAACTTTTTCTTGAGGCTTTATTGAAGCATTACTAAAGTTCTGTACCAGAGATGCACAAATAATCATAATATGTCATTATGTTTTGTGAATGAGAATTCAGTTAATGGAAGGTTTTTCACAATAAATCATATAATACATTTCTATATTCCTTTTTACATTGAAGAATTCTGAAATAAAATGATCTTGATAATGACGATGAACTTCTTCGTTCATGCTTTAATTTGATGTTTTGATATTATAAATATGAGGGTTTAGCTAATTAGTTACCCTCTTTACGAGCCCTAGCAAACAGGAGAGAGACTGGAAGTGAATAACTAGCATATAAAGGAAATATGGATTTCAGAAAGGCTTCCGAACTAGTTTATATATTTAAACTAAATTTCACACAAATATAGTAAATGATAGTATTCCACACATGAACGAGAGGGGGTCACAATATACATATTAAAGTTCTTTGCGCCAATCTGTACCTCCGATATTTCCCTAAATTTATAATTATGGCCAGGTCACAATAAATATGGCACTAATACAGATTAGTACCGTAAGAAAAATATTGTGGAAAATACCTCAAACTTTCCGTATCATCAAGCACTGACAGAGTGCTCTAGCTACAATACTTTCTCCCCTAATGATGATGTATTGTAGGGCTAATGACTAAAATCCACAGAGAGCTCTTTGTAACTCAATCAAGTGTATAATATATTACATTTCTAGTGACGACAACTAAGGAGGTAGCCATGCAGCAATAAACACTTCAGGACCTATGTTCTCTCTGCATTTTCAAATAGTTACCTAGAAGTTGGTAAATTTTCAGAAAATAACTCTGGTTTGTTCATCTACTACTGACGAAAATACCACGAATTCCATGGTGGAATTGCAATAGGACTTGACACATACTCTCTTACTGTGAATCTCCGTTGGAAACTTAAGAGGAGACTTGGGTAATAAGAGCTCGGAGACGAGACCGCAGCTATGGTTGTAGCAACGCATTTCTGTGTTACACCCCGACAATGCAAGATACCGCCAAACATTAGCTTTCAAGACCACACTGCCATAAACGCCACAAAGTTTATACTAGATTAGCTAAAGAGATTAGGAATTCATTAGGGCAACGGTTCGACAGAGATAGCTCATTTGTCAAAAATATACAAATTTTCTCCCTGCCAACAGTACCAATAGGGAACCCCAGTTTTTTTGACTAGTTAATTGAGTGTGCATAAAACCATTTCACATAAACATGAAGACGAGTTTCTGAAATATTAACAAATCAGTATTATGGACAATTCGTGAACTTATGCATATGTATGTGTGAATACTTGAAGCTAATTTTAACCGTTCAATGTATGCCCATCATACTACTCAAAATAGCCCTCTCACTTTCCATGTTGTTCTTCAAATCACAGTTTAACAAAAAGTGGTCATTCATTAAGATTGTATTTTGTTCAGTTGTAACGCAGTTAAGTTATTAATTTGTGTAACCAAACAAAATTTAACAATATACATATATATATATATATATATATACTACAATAACAACAAAGTTATTTAAACTTTCATTAAAATCCTTACGTTTTACTTGATTTCCTTTGTAAGTCATAAGGCCATCTCTTTCTATAATACATGCATATATATATTTATGACCTGAATGAGGTCTTCAAGTCACTTAAATAGATAAAAAACGGTTAGCATAGAGATAAGTCGAGAAAATAAGATGTACTATTTAACCAGTGGGGCCGTGACTGCATACATTATTTAGTATGTTTCAAAATAATTTAATTTACCTAGATGTCCACATTATGTATAAATAATAAAACTTAATTTTAATAGATGTACAAAAATAATATATGCAAGCTGTACAAAACGAATATTTGGATATAATTGTTAATTTAGCAATGATGCTGGGGCACGAATGATCGGTACAGCCTCGCTATATTGCGTTGTTGCGTGCTTAAAGTTTATTTCTGTTCCTAAATGAACGTTTACTCATGATGGGCAGCATGCGATTTCTGTTCACGGGGAATATAACAGAATCTGTTTTTTGTAATTTTCCCAATAAGGTATACCTGGGCCTTTGCATAAAGCCTTCTTGATTCACTTTATTATCCCCTTTTGTTAATGGATATTTTTCATTTAACATATTTTTTAAATATTTTATTTTACTTTAAAGTAGGTCAGCGATCTCAGCATATGTACGGTCATAAGCGTTTTCAGCGTTCATATATTTTTCTGTAGTGTTTACCATGCACAAAGTTATAAATAAATATTTTTCATCATGTTTGGTAATGTGTAATTTTAATTAATTACTTTGACGTCCTGATTAACAAAATGTAATTTCTTTAAACCTTAAAAATGTCAATCAAAGCTGACATTAACATCGCTTTCCGAACTATAACCCAGTTCAATTTTATTCTACGATTATGCTAAAAGAATAATAGCCATTAGTAAATTATTCATTAATTAAAATACAATTATTTTCCTATCATACTGATTGTGAATAAAGATTAGAATTACTATAAAAATAAATTTTTTTTTTATTTTTGAATGAAGTCCCTGTTTGACTGGAAAAATAGTAAAATATCTATAATAAGTGATTTTCAGTCAGAAATCGGGTAACTAGGTAAATTAAATGTTATTGAAAGAGTTATTTTTTGACAAATTAATTTTTGGTTTTTTCAATTTCTTTTTTTAATGGAAAAACTATGTTAATAATCATGATTTCCTGATTATAATGTGTTTATGTGTCTATATCATGTTTTATTATTTCAATACCATAGTAAATAAGTCTCAACAAATGTCAATAAAATCCATTTCTTGCTTCAGATATGGCATGACTTTTTTAAACATTCTATTTTAACCTATTTTAACAATTTAACAATTGTTAAATAGAGTAATCGAGGAAGTTGGGGAAAGTTGTCACAACTATCGTTAAATCTTTTTTCTTAATCTTTTTCTTATAGAGAGGTGATATTTTTCCATGAAAGTTGTCTTGATGTCCAAAAGATGATGAAAATAAAAGCAATCTCATGAAAAATAATGAAGGGTCATTAATTAACAAATTAGTATATTAAGATGTTTTGGATTTTTGATTTCACATAATTAACCACTTGATACTTTTCATTTTAATTAATTTAAAATACCGAACACATGACCTCTCCTATGGCCAATGAGAGTGAGCCAGGTGGCGTTGAAGAGCGAAAGGTTAGTTCACGCTTGAGGAAGGCCATTAGTCAGAGAATACCATGCTTCTGCACCTCCACTATGTTAAAATAAAGAAATCGATTTTAAGTTAAAGTGAGCAAAAATGTTTAACAGATAAAATTAAGTTTTTTTTCTCAACAAAAGTGATTTTTTTCATATTCATTAAAGTGCCTACAGAACTGCACCGGAGCAGTCCAGCTACATCCAGGTCGTATCTCAATAGTCCCTGTAGATTCTAGGTCATTAATTGCGTTCCATTTACATTAAATTATTTTCTAAATTTAGTTTAAACAAATCTAGCTTGAGTGGAAATAGCTAATGAGTATAAATGATGAGAATCCTCTGATTAAATTCTAATCAGTATGTAACTAAGGCGTGTAGGCACTGAGGACGGCTCACCTGACCGAACGCGATGTGAACTGTGACGACTCAAGTGCTGAGAAAAAGCCCATTGACGAGTTTCCCTGTAAGGTGCCTACACACCCTGACTAAGTAATTGAGAAGGCTGGAAGCCTGGTTCGGTTCCGCTCCATTTCCCAAGCGCAGGTTTTCCGCCAGCTTATCTCCGACCCTAGCGGTCTTTATCCTCTGTCACCTTCTGCCTCTTCCTCCTCGTCCGATTTAGTCTGCCCAGCTCATCTCTTCTTACCTTTGTATGTGCTTACATCTCGCCTTTTTTACTGGCTTCCCTCCAGATCGGATATTCTACGGCCATCACATCCTTGCCAGTTTCACGTTACGTCTTTTTACGTATTTACTAAAAATCTGAGTTCAATTGGAAGTATTATACTTCGGTGGTAGAGAATTCAGAAAATAAAGGTTTCTTTCCACAAAAAAGTTTTATTTAGTCACATTCTAAGCCAGTGTGCCATCATATTCAGTAAAGGAAAAGAGAAAACGTTGCATTTATATAATGTGTTATTAGAAACTTCGTACCTCTCTTAAATTCATAAATAACAATTCTAATAATTAAAAAATAATATTTAATAATAATAGTAAGGAATTCTAATATGGAAGAAAACTGACCTTGAGGCGTCGGATCACTACGTCGGAGATGTTTATTATAAAGAAACAATTTCCTAAGTCCTCAGTAGAGAGATCAGTGGTCTGATCAGCCTATCTTAAAGCTTGGCGGGAGGAAGAAAATAGTCTACGAATCTACCTTGTGAACAATAGCTCCGACCTTTTTTCAGTCTCGAAGTCGTTGGGTGACAACTACACGGCCCTCTAAGAACTGAGATCCAAGAAGAACCACCTTTTCCTTCCTCACAGAGGTATGAGAAAGCAAAGCACACTATGGAAGATATACCACTCCCTAGTAGAAACAAAAGTAGATATTCAGGCATCTCAATCCAGGGATGAGAAATGGCAATATCTTCCCGGGAACCGAAATATTCCTGATAGCACATCTATGAGGGATATCTGTAACTTATGACGCTTGTGCAGGAGTAAAGAGGAATACAGAAGCAACATATTAATGCTGTAGTTAAATAATGCAAGTAAATCATTCATTAAGCCATATTAACAGAGATAAACTTGCCCTTTTGTTCCCCTAACCCTCCTTCCCCCTCTCACCATTCTACTTACCATAGTCTACATTATACTTACCTTAAGTAGTACCCCGTATGAGGTTCGTCCTCTGGAAGGGGAAAAAACAAACAAAAAAAAACATGCGAAGATTATTGAGATAGGCGTGCTTGCGGGTGATGTTTTGCTAAAGGTAGTAGCAAGGAAAAAGAGAAAATACCAGGATTTAGCTTAAGGAAAATCTATAGATTTTAGAGGTTTTTTATGAAAACATGTTCTGAAAAGACATATTTTAAAAATTGTATCTATTGACTGAAAAACTATAGATGACTAATTACAATCATTTACATTGTCACGATATCTAACATCAAATATTAAATGATATTTTCGAAAATATGAGTCTTTTTCGAGGTTCATTTTAGTAGAAATCTTTGCTACAAGGTATAACTGTGCGATAAATTATTCTGTTTTGCTGAAGCTTAAGTTCCTAAGCAAGGAGAGTGATACTTGCCCACTATCTAGGCTTCCCATTTTTTGAGAATTGTTTTAAAATACATACCAATCTAGCTAGTTGCAGATCTAAAACAGATAGATTCCCTTTTTCAGACTCATTACGGTATAACTATGCCATGTTTAATGAACTCCCTGATATCATATCAGTGCTGTATAGTATGTAGTTTTTAATGGTTTTGTAACTTTTATTAGTTTCGTGATCGTTAGTACTTAAGAAATATGCTACATTCTTGAGATGTTTTATTCAAAAGGTACTTTTGTAAATTTTCTATAACTTTTTTTAAACTTGGACCTAAATGTTCAGCGATTTATAGCTCGATTAATTCTTCCTTATAGAATAACTCCCTTTCCTATAACAAAATTATATCCACCGATAAAAAAACAGTCCTGATATTACTTTGTTGTAATTATAGACTTAATATAGCTTTCAAGCATAACAGAAATATATTAAAATTTTGTTAGTGGTATTATGTACGTAGTGTAGTAGGAAATTTTAATGAAAATATTTTTTCTTCTAAGCTCAAGGTTCAGTCTAATATACGGAGCCCTAAAAGCTGGCCCATTGCTTTTTTCATACGCGTTCTTTAAAAAAAGTTTCCAACAATTCTTAATTAAAAATAAAATATTATGTTGATGGTTTCTATCCCGTTTAGTGCTCAAAGTATATACAAAGTTGAAGAGCAAAGTTTAGTATGATCCGAGACTTCTGAGGGATAAAATCTAATTTTCAGTGCCTGCCAGAGTCGTAAAGCTTTGGTCATTCGTGGAAGTTGTCAGCTCGGTAAGCGATCTGTGGCTTTCAGCTAACCGACTCCACGAATATTTAATTTGTTAGCTACGGTTTTCCAAGTATATCCCTCTTTACGAGTGACCAGGTTCCACTTTAAATCGGTTGGGTGCTAAAGAAAATCAGGAAGCTAAGCAGCACTTCAGGCAGTTTTGTATCAAAGCTTTACTGCACTTCACTGGCTGAACTAAACTCCTTAATTATAGCATTACAATTATAATCACTGAAGTGAAAATTCCGCTCTGATTATGTATAAAGTTTATCCACCACCTACGCTTAAGATAAAATTAAGCTGACACGTCCTCTCCAGTAATTTTCTCTTGTTATTTTCATAATTACAGTAACCATATTTTAAAATGTAACGAAGAACATGTTTTAAACAATGTTTATTTTCTAGGGTGTCATACAATTTTTTAAAAATATTTCTGTCATGTTTCCTTGTCCCGTACAACGGTGGATAGTAATATACTTCTGGAGAAACAAATGGAAAATCAAATAATTTTGAATTTCCTAACACAGATGACCATTTTAAATTAATCAGAAATCTTATGTTTCCATCTTCTCATTTACTCACATTAAGGGAAGGAGAAATAGGATTTTCTAACGGAAGTCATACATTTATTATTATACTGACATTACTTAAAATAATAATGATATAAATCTAAGTCAAATTATTTTAACGCAGTAAAGAATTTCAAGCTTCAACCTTTTCATATCATCACAGTTTTAAAATAAATTTCCATTTTATATAAATAAATGTTTCAACTTTTGATCATTCCTTTTGAGAGGACCACTTATCTTAAGGGGCTTAGATGCAAGTTGGTAGAGGAAACAAAAAAACAAAACAAATAAAAAAAACAGAAATTTTTTCTGTATTTGACCATGAAACGTTAAAATATTTCAACTAATATGTGGTGGTAGGAATCATCATTGTTTTTTCAGAGGCGACTTCACCAAAAAGTCATTTAAAATTTATTTTCATTGACAACTCTCTTCTCCACCCAGAGAGAGAGGGTTCCTCTTAGTCATGCTAAGAACAAAATCTTGGCATAAGTATAAGAGTATCGTAAAATAAAGAACGGATGAGCACCTTATTTTTAGTTATTTTATTATTGTGATTTCTGCTCTGTACTATTTATTTATTTACTAAATGCTAATAGGATGAGTCGATTAGGTCTATTATTATTTTATGCAAAGAAGATAACATACATAAAAAAACTAGGAATACATTACTTTCCTTAGTTGTATCGATCAATCATAATAGTTTTCAATGAGATATTTTGTTTTTTTTAGTTACGATACCCACTGAAATTTTCTAAAAATCTTTTTCACAAAATTATCCGGATCAGTAAAAGAAGAATATTGCAAAAAAACAGAAAAACTCTGTCTTGGAATTATTCTATTGTTGCACTGAGGCAATTCCGAAACTGAAGTATTCACAATATACGCTCCTAATGCTTGATACATAAACGGGCTTATAGATGAAAAATTAAAATAATAAAAATGGGAAAGAGAAAAGCCATGCCCTATTAAATTATAGAAGGATAAACTTTTTGGTATTTAGGGTCCTATTTAAATAGAATAGGTCATGTTGCCGGAGCAATCAGAGCTATAATTTTAGTATCTGGAAGTTGCATTTTAAGGCAAGCCAGAATTTTACGAGGAAATGAAGAGTCATACAGGAATTCATTAAGTTCTATATTGATTTTTCAATCTATCCAACTATCCATCCATGGATCCTTACAAGCACGGATACAAGACAAGTTATACAGATGAGCTATCTAAGGAGATTAGAGGGTAGAACAAAACGTTACCAAATAAGTAGCATTACTATGAGATAAAACATCTAAATATAGCCTTTACAAGAAATATTAGAAGAGCCAGATGAGATGATTTAGTCATGTCATTTACCAGATAGCGATGACGTTGAAGCGGCAGATATTGTGAGGATAAGGGGAACGAAGACCACTTTGGGGTTAAGCAAAAGGTCAGGGGAGAAAAGGGCCTAACACAAACGTAATGACTCCAATGGGCACAATAAGGTCTAAGAATGGTAAGAGAAGAACATTTAAATCTATTTCCACAATATGTTGATGAAAAACATGAATATCTAAAGAGCTTAGAAATTATTATGAAAGCATCGACCCTTCTGCCATTAAATATACAATCTACATTAGAGTTTGATAGGAAGGAAAAAATATCATAGCAAACCCAAAGAGGTATGAAGAAAGGGCTCTCATCAAATTTGAGGTAGTGGCATGTTTTTCACCTCAACCCTCGACGGTTCAACTTTTTCCCCACTCGAGGGGGATTGAAGGAGGCAAAAACTGGATGTTTGCTAGGAAGGGTGATTCCACCAGGCCCTGACGTCATCATTAGCTAATATATCCTGATCTCAATTGGTCCGGCCTTTAACTCGTTGCCATTGTGTTCTGTTTTCAACCATTTACTATCGATAGAATTACTGATGGATTCTTCCACCGTTTCAATAAAGCAAAATAACATCTTTAAATTGCAAAACACTTGAAAGATTTTTTACATTTCTGTGCTCAGGTGGTAAAATGTTGTAAGTAACTTTTTCTAACAAAGAGATTTTTTCACATTCCAGAGTCTATAAGTACTATAGTGTTTTACACGAGTGAATGTATTACCAATGATAGTAGGCTAATACTTGTAGTATCTTTTTATAGTACTTATAGACCCTGGATGTGGGAAAATCTCTTTGTTAGAAATAGTGATATAACGTTTTGCCATCTGAGCACAGATTTACTATAAGGGGTTTTTAGATTAGCGTAAACTAGACAGCTTTAATTCAGGTGCCGAGCTGACAGTGAGTCAGCTTGTATTTTACATACAACCGTGTTCACCAGAGTACAACCACATCGGTCGTTCTTCCACGATAGTTTGATTCTAACCTTTCATCGTTAGAAGGTAGAAATAACAGAATAGTGTTTGATTATAATTGACCTCTGCGAGGAAGTCATTAGAAGCTTGGGACCAGTTATTACATTTCGGGAGTGCGTAGCCGATGGGATATAAAGTGATCTAGTTGGGAAGGCAAGATAAGCTTAGACGTGTGTGTTCATTACCTAAATGGATGAGTAACTGCCCACCTGGTCAGATGGCTTGGGCTAAGGACCCATGAAGCTACAGGAGTCAAATGATAAAGTTGTTGTGACTCGCCTATCCAATAATTTTCAAGTTGAAAATGTATCGTGAAAATGAGAGTTAGATGAAAAATGCGATCAGACATGAGGGACCTAGGCCACCTTGTTGTGGTTACTTGTGTTGCAGTCAACTTATAGGCTTAACCATTTAGCCTTGTGCCCAATGTAAAGTTCCGTTTACTGAACATTAAGCAATCATATGGCGATGGTTGGTTCGGTCTGTAACCCTTACATGGTCTCACTAAAGACGTAGAACTTAATAACTAAATAATTGTTGTTTTAGAGTACCTATTTCTCAACATTGACATCGTAGTAATGTGATTATACGAAACATTTGCGTGACAATAACGATGCTCTTTTTATCCCTAGAGTAAAATACTGTCTATCCTTAGAGAATTGTTTGAGTCCAATATTGATTTAGGGCCTCGAAAACAAACGGGTCGTATGATACTCATTATTGTATGTTAATTTATGCGCTACGTATGTTTATATAACTAATATAAATATGTGGAGGTGTGACGCTTGTTTATACAGTCTCACTTGTTGAGGAATAACAACATATACATAAATAACAAAACAGAAACAAAAATATATATTGTATAATTCGTTTCAAAAGTATGTATTTCGTAAGTTCAAGCACTCTTAAGAGTAATTTATGTCTTCAGTGCGATAAAATAACGATTGATTTGAAAAATAAAAAAAATTCCAATTCAAACAATTTTTTTATTTGTTTATACACTGAAAGGCAAAAAATTCAACCCACTCGTAAAAAAATTGTATTTGTATATAATAAATGGTAATTGTATATAATACTTATTATTTATTGAATTTATAAAATCTTTTTTACCTTTAATAAGGTTTTTAACGTTTATTAAATGAGTCTTTGTTTAAAATTTTAAAATCAAAATGCGAACTGCTAAAAAAAATTGAAAAGTTACCATTTTTATCCTAAAAGAAATTAATGACAGGATCATTTAATAGCGCGTATTTCCTCCTCTTACCATTTGTCCATAGTCCAATGACTGTGTTCTCGAGCAAAAGCCAGCCGTGTAACTCTGTGAGTTCTGGTCAATTCTGGTCCTCTTACTGGGCGAAAAGCCATTAGTCCATACTCATTTATTCTTCTCCGAGCAGTACGTTCAGAAATTTGCACACCTGGTGGAAATTGGAGCTGATGAATCGCTTGAACAATGGTAAGGTGCCGGTTTCGTAAAATTCTTAAAGTAAGAAACCGGTCATCCTGTGGTTCTGTTGCTCTAGGCCATCCAGAACCGGCCTTTGTATGGTAAGACCCAGTTTCTCGAAAACGCCTGACGGCGTCTCGTAAAGTTTCATAGGGAACTCCGATGGCGTTAGCTGCATATCTAATGGAACGTCCATCATCAATAAGTGCCACACCACGTGCAAAACGAGGCATTTTTAAACTTAAAATTGAAAAAATTAAAATATCGAAGCCGAAAACTAAGAAATTTGCTGCACCAGAACGCTAATGACACTGAATAAACATTTTTAATTCCATGGAAAGTAAACATTGGGAACGAAAGTCCTTTAATTGGATTGAGGATTATGGGTTACTATCCTCTATATTGACATTTATAATTGAAAAAAAATACATATTTATTCATAAAAAAAATAGACCAATCCAAAGTAAAAATATTTTGAGATGAAAACATGAAACAATCAGGTGGGTGGAATTTTTTGCCTGTCAGTGTATTTAACTTCTAGCTAACTGCAGTGGTTATAGACAGTTAAATAATCTTTGTAGAGGAGAGTCTTTTAAAAGAAAATGAAAGAAAAGTTTTATTATGAAGTACAAGCAAAACACTGGTTTATAAATATTAAGAGTTATGTTACTACATACTGGGTCGGATGTTTAGGGACGAGTGTCGGTGAACAAGTGGGGACTGGGGCTAAAGCTGAGACATATGTGTATAAGAGATGGGTAGTTCCGGGAATTGGAATGGAGGTCTTGGAAGGAATGCGGTTGTTTACTTAAAAATATCAGGTACTTCCATGAAGTCACGAGGCAGGTATACAGTTCTGCTCAAGCCCCTTCTACTTTTAGCATTATATATAATATTAGCATTACAATATTCTTAGCATTATATAACTGACGATAACTCCTGGTTTTATAAATGTAACAACATTTACAACAAAACTCAAAAAAAAATATTATTTTTATGTTTGTATGACTATTAAAGTGAGAGGTAATTTATGAGTAAAATTTAAAGATAGAACTAAAATTAAAAATAGTTTTAGAGAAATATACAAATAACATCGATTTAAACGTCAAAAGGATTACAATAATCTTCATTACAACATAAATACCAACAACCGGCACTAGGCTACACATCTCATCATACCTATAAACTTCACCAGGTTAATCTTCCATTTGAGAACTTATGGCACATCAAGATACTATTAATCACGTTATCTACTGAAACTCTCTAATAATTAATAAAAGCAAAAAGTAACCCAAAAAAGTCAGTAAAATGTGCAGCACTAGAAAAATTGCAAATTTGATACAAAAAAAATTATTTTTTGGGTTTTAGCGTGTTATCTGCAAGAGATTTGCTGGCTAAACTCCTTATTTTGTCTAATGAATTCAATTAACACAGAACTAATATGATATGGATGCCTGGTTGGTTAATTCATTTATTTTATTGTTTTTTTGCCCTTTAGTTATAAGGAATGATACGTTTTCGGTGAATGATAAATTTGTTTTAAGTATATCGAATTGATTTTTATTCGGTTAGTGACAAGAAAATATACAATTTTCTACAGTCAAAATCATGTTGTACTATTTACTCATATAGATCAGAACAGGAAATTTTATTTTTTTTCACCTCTGAGGTATTAGAAGTATCACCATGGAATATATCATCGCCCCATACCTTATTGCTTTTGAAATCTATGATTAGTTAGTGAGTGGCATTATTAAGATCGTATTTTTGCCCCAGGAACAAATTAATAAATGGACTTAAGCCGATTTTTGGACGGTAAGGGATCGAATTTCCCTCAAATCTTGCTTAGAGTACATATATTATGGACTTATGCTTCCTAAGTCTATTTATATATATGTATATACAGATTGCCATGAAATATAGCTACAAGATGATAATATTAGAGTGAAAAGTGATTGGTGAAGCCGTCGATGGGACTTCGGAGACTAGTTGCGAAGGGATTTTGTTTTATAAGCAAATTATGTAAAAAATAAACAGATAAACCTTGTGATCAGTATCCAAAAACCATACTCGTATATAGAACTCTATTAGGAATTTTATCTTAACGTAAATTAAAGTAGTTACTCCAATGATCGGTATCCTGATCCTCTTTTCCCAATTTTCGAAATATTTTATAAATTTTATTTACTGATTAAAATTTTTTTTTTACTAATCATGACTAAATTTTATGTTTTGAAATATATATAAGAGGATCAAAGGATGAAAAATGTTAAGCCACTATGTACAGAGATACTCATGAACAACCATTCTGCATTTTTAGTAAAAAATATTTGATTTCATTTCTTGAATTATGTCAGTCACTGAAAGCCATATTTTCACAATTCCATAAAAAAAATTAAAGATAGAAAATATTATAATGTAACATCCCAATATATTAATACATTGAGTAAGTTATTAGATAAGATGCTTTTAGCACGTAATTCCAGTGATCTTAGCCAAAACTGCAATGCAGCCTGGAGTACTATTAATTGTAAAAATTTCAGATCATTTTTATGAACCAACAGACCGAAAGTTGATCACCCAGTTTTAAACTAAGAACCTCTCCCTTTTAGCTGAATGAGTACATTAATTTTATCAAAAGTCTTCACCGTGGTTTAGTGACAGTATACCGTAAATAATGATGACTTAATCAAACATATAAAAAATATCCTCGATGCATTTCTCTATTAGGCTAGTTAAACCATTATAATTATATTATATAATACAAAATTATAAATGATTTGTGATTTTATATTTTTGCTAACACTATTTTGAACCTGAGTGTTCAAATTCTTAAAATATTACATTAGCAACAAATAGAGTAAAAAATCATTATTCCATGTTATAATATTAAATATAGTACTATTATAATGGACAGTGGAGAAAATGATCCCTTAAAGTAGAAAATGAAGAAATACGATAATGTTGTAACCTATTGGTTGTAACCCGTAAAAAAATGCGGACGTTTTCACTTGACACTTGTAGAGTGTTTATATTGTACATAGATTAATTCCGTCTACCGACAAGGTTATTTTTATTGTTCCTTTAGATCTTTTAAGAATAAATTGATTTCTCCAGAGGCTGACAACCCCTGACATCCCACAACCAGCTCACAATCAGAAAAACATTATAATCAGCTTTTATTTTTAGTGAATGTGGATAGAAGGTAGTAAGTAGTAGTTGAGTACTACATGCCCAGATAGGTAAGGAATATTTGGTTGATAGTGTGATCACCAAGTAATAATAATTTGATTAACAGCGTTGTTTGAGGTTGTTAATGGAGAAAATATTTCGTCTGAAATTTATTATTTACTACGCAAACATTTTTCTACTAACAAAACCACCAAACCGTTCGATGAACACCATAAGTACGTAGAAGGTGTTTTGCTTTTAACATATTTGTTAGCCTTGAATATAAATAATGCAATTATTTAATATTATGCCATTTAATTATTTATTACTCAGACGTTATCCCTGAAGGACCCAGAAGTGGGAGAATAAACTATTTTTTATGTGTGATGTGTTGTAGCAACCAAGTATAGTTTGGCAGCACCACTTGGCCAGTAAAAGTCAAGAATATACTGATTATGTTACAACTGCTGCCCGTACTAAAAGAAATGTTCAGTAATTAAGTAAGTGCGAACGCCTGAGGAGGCAACCGTAGTATAACATTGCATATAATGTTTACTAATAAGTGATTAGTAATATTGGAGCAATAGTGATCGACAGCAATTACCAGACAATCAACACTCAGTGTACAGTTACGGTATCACTCTAAACATTTAACAGCTGAATATTCAATTACAGAATACATCAGTATTCAAGTCACGTAGGAAGGCTCGCTTCCAGGATTCAGGGGACAAATAAAATAATTCTCCCACATTCTATTGAATAATTTATAACTCCGGAATGGCGGGGGTTGCTAGGTTTTGGCAAGGGCTGAAATTACACGTGATTTAATGTGATTGTTGGGGACAGAGGCCCTGGGCTCTATTGCTCAATAGGGCCCTAACTAGGCACTCCTTCATCTTTGTCCCTTCGCCAGCCCTGTTCCAATCCTATCCCTGACCAAGCCCTTTGTTCTTAATTAGAGTAGACACCTTAAAGGGGACTCTACACGATCAATAATAATGTCATTAAGTCCGAGTCTTGTTCATTACTGCTATTATTTGCATAAGCATCGCTTGGCTCACCGAAGGTAGAGCACAGTTAGGTGGATTGATATTTTTCTCGTTGTAAATAACATATAACAAAAGTTTGTTTTTTTAAGTTCTTCTATTACTTTACATAAGACTGAGAATTATGTTGGTCACACAATGCATTCACTCACGACTCTTGTTGTGTAGTGATTGGACGATAGCATTTAATCGTAACTTGCGGAGGACAGGAAAAGCGCATCGATAGAAACTGCTTCATACATATCTTTACATCCTTCATAAAAAAATGAAGCCTGCATGATAGTACTTCTCGTAATATGACATATGATATCAAAGAAGTTTGTAAGCATTTCCCAAAATTTCACGAAATTCGCTATATCTTTATATCTATGCATACCTTTACATTGGAGTTAGCAAATCGGTTCCTAAAAATGATTAAAAATTAAGAAGTACAAAATGCAACACATATCGCCAAGATTGCCAAGGCAACCTCGCAATCACTATCATACCCTTAAAACATATTAAATATATTCAACGTCATGAAATTAGACGCATAGGATGAAGGGGCTACTTGGCATGGAGTTGGTATATACGGGTGGGCGAGGTACTAATCACTAATTTGCTTATTGTTTAATAACATTATCGAAGTAAACGGATAACGTGAATAAAAGAAAGTAGTGGACAGAGCGGCAACAGGGCTTACCATGTGTTATTGGGTTCTCAACCTCATGATGGGAGCTATAGTCTCATCCATCTGCCACAATCAGCATCAAACTATGAAATAAAATTATTACGAATCATAATTATGAGTATAAAAAGCGGTTTCTCATCGCAAATGATTTCAGCTTGACTTAAAAATTGCGATGTAAACTGCGATATTTATTTGGTGCCTAGGCTATACAGTTGTAAAAGTAAGGGTTAAATTAATTAAACACTAACCACTACTCTTTTCGATACTGTGTAACCCACGCTCCAAAGGGTGTCGTGAAGCCGGCTGGCTGTTTGGTGTAGTATGTATGTGTTCTAAACACATTCAGCCCTTCTAATATTTTTAATACTTTAGAAATGAATAAAAAGAAAAAGAAAATATGTTTCAACTGGGTTGATAATTTTGCCCATCATTCGTTTACCATAAGTATATCGCGGCAGACAGCTGAAACATTCATTCGATATCCTCAATTAATAATTAAGAACTCTAATTATACCTTATATTAGGTCCAGCTATTGGCATGATAGAACATTAGTATGCATAAATATGTTTGAGAAATTAATAAAAAAAACACAATAAGTTAACCACTATGAACAACAAGATTTTAGTAAATAAAAAAATACATTATAGATTTAGAAAAACAATCCAACAACACTGCGTATACCATAATAGACCTATTCACCATTCCATATCAACAGATAATATCTAAATGAAAATATTCTTATTGAACTAGGTAAGATATTACTGGTTAATGAAGTATATAAAATAGTTATAACCACTAGGTCTTTACTATTAAATTTCCTTCATAAGTATATTCAACATAGCTAGACTATTGAATTTAATTGGCTCTGAATATGGGATGTTATTCACACCAATTGGGAACGGGCAATGTTATATTACTAATTAATAACTCACTGTGGTTTTCAATGACCAACGTCAACATTCCTCTCCTAGGCAGGCTCTAGCTCAGCTTATAGTCCGGCGCCATCCACGTTTACCCAGCAAGTGACACATTGTTTTAAAGCTTTGTACGAAGCCGTGAAAATGGGGAAAACCTAGTTCCTGGTTCTTATATATAGGATATAGGAAAAATAAAGGAAATTATTTGGGATGATGGGTGCCTTTCACTAAGGGGAGTCCCATATCTATATCTTTCGCCTTTTACTGAAGTTTGATTTTTTTTTTCTTTCTTCTTAGCTCTCAAACATAAAGGAAAATTATTTTGGGCTAATGAGTGCCTTTTACTAAGAGGGGTCCCCCATTTGAAGGATGTATGAGAAGGATATAGGGTGTGGAATGCCTAAAGGAGGTGGGTGGAATCTGTTCGGTGAGAGTCTACCGAGGGTTGATTTCTTTAAAATTGTTTAATTATAACATATAGGGAAGATATGGAACATACGGGAAGGAAATGGAGCGAAGTAATGCTTCCTTTAGCATCTGGCGTTTTGTATTACGTCTGTCCCAGGAAATAATTTCTAAGAAGGATCCGTTACCAGTGGCAAATTGGATTTAATTTTCTTTAAAACTGCCCCTTAATATTGTTAACATATTCTGACATTTTACACGTCCATTTTACTTTTAAAAAATGTCTCTATCTACATACATATTATATCTCCTAACTGAGGTAATTAATAACGAAACTATAAATTTAAAATTAAAATGAAATACAAATCTTCGGTTATCCTTAAGGAAGATATGAGGACACATGTTTTCATAAAAGATTGGTTTTCATTGGGCCTATCTCATCAACTGATCCTTTTTGCAAAAGCACAAAAATTAAAGTCTATTCAATCAAACGTTTTTATAAAAATTGTTGATGTGCCATTCTCCGTATCCAATTACGTTTTATATACAACGTAAACTTTAAATTATATAGCTAAACGATTTTTGTCTATCTTGACCAAACAATTAATACAAACACGAACTCGTTCAATCACATTCAGTTAAACCCACCCCTAAAACCATTCTCTGCGCTTGGAAGTCGTACTTACACTGCGCATGCATATCTTAATTGATTGTATATATTTGCATCAAAGAGCGAGTATATTCCCGCGGAATATACAATTGAGTTGAGGCAGCTGCAATCGTGGGATGACACATAACATATTTACTTAATACACAATAAGTTAAACGGGCACTGAGATAAAATGGATAACGATATTTGCCTACAATCATATTAGAGTACTATTATCAATAACATCAATCTAAAACAGAAAATCAATGGATAATAAACCTCCAGTCTTTTCACAATATAATATTTATTCACCAATAACGTTATTGACATTTCTAAGCTGTCATCATCGGTTGCTAAAATGAAAAGTTACACGATAAAAATCTTGACTGGATGGATACAAACAACAGTAATGACAATCAATCAATGAAACATATTCAAAATGTTAACAGTGATGAATTGCATCAAGTCCGAAATGATCCAACCATTTTACTAAAACTATAGAAAAAAAAAAAAACTCGACACATAAGTTATAAATAATAAAAAAAACACAATAATACACTAATATAATCGCTACTCCCCCAAATGGTGAGGAAAAAATTTATAACATTTGAAATAAATTATATTAATTCAGACTTCTCTCTACGACTGGCTTTATAGGTGTGTTTATAATTTCTTCTTTTTTATTTGTATCATCCGATATTAAGGAATCTGATTTACTTTTAATACTTTTCAGGATATTAATACAGTTTCTATCATTTGTATGATGGACTGGGTTGCTTTTTGTCTAAGATGTTATTTGCATCTAATCGATAATTTTCTACCGACATAAGATTCATTTCATTCTCCACGCTCTATTCTATATACCCCTATGTATGTTTTAATCTATGTTTTACCTGAATCGGGTCTTCAACATGGAAAATTGAGTTACGCAAAGTGACTACTTTTAAAGGCTACACCATTGCCCGCCTTTTTTCAAAATATTCCCTAATTTATCTGTAATATTTCCTAAATATGGGGTAGAACACCATTTTTAAAATTTTTCCATTTTATTTAGATAAAAATAGATTCTTTGTTAATCTTTTGTAGGTACTTACTTGTTAACAACTTTATTATGATGAAATTACAATCTGCCTTTACTTAATAGGCAATAAATAATTGACATAAGTGTTTTCATTCATACCATATTTACAATTCATCATTCGCTCGCACATTCATACAATATTTACAAACAGCCCAGGGGCCCCCCAAGTCCACACGGTTGTTGCCTCCATCGCAAGCGAAAGAGGAAGCGGAGTCTTGGAAAGTCCCCCACGCTCCCCCACCAGCCACGTCACCGGATATGAGCCAGTGGAGGCTGACGAAGAGCGCGAGAGCCACATACGCTCAGGACATGATTGGAGAAACTGGCCATTGCCAGGACACCCACTGTTGCGCATTAATAGTAGGTCACGAGGCCACTGCCGTTTCAGTCTCCGAGGAGGATTATAGGGATGAGTGGAGCAGTGCAATGACTGTAGGTACTAAATAATTTTTTTTTTTCTGTTATAGTGAAGAAGTTTGATTCTTGTTATAGTGTCTGTAGCGTAGCTGTTGACTATTGCTATGTGGTGGCTATGTCTAAGCTCTTTATCATAGTTATCCCTGTCTACTGTGATGTTATGTAATGTATTAATGATAAAGTGGAACATGACCGTCTTGTGACTGTGAAGGTGCGAAGTATCTTATGTATAGTTTGAATCCACGTTTGTTCCCAATTCTGCTCACTATCAGATCTAAAAAACAAATTGCGTTGTCTTTTTCTATTTCCGTCACAAATGTCATGTTTTATTTATTCTGTTTAAATATTTAGATAGCACATTTAATTCCTTATGACTCCCCATGAAGCTCGCCAGTACGTCATCAACATATCTTATCCGGTTCCGGTTTCAATCAATTTTATTAAGATAAAATTACAATCTGCCTTTTATTAGGCAATGGGTAATTGAGATAAATGTTATCATTCATACCATATTTACAATTCATCATTCACTCGCTCATTCATACAAATATCTTATCCAATATTTAATTTTGTGGATGTATGGATTTCCATTAGATATTATATATACGTTCTCTAATTCGTCTGGATATAGCTCAGCTAATAACATACTCAAAGAATTCCCTATTACTAACCCTTGAATATGAGCGAAGAAATCATTATTGAATTTACAATAGTTTCGTTTGAGGTATATTTTCCCTAATGTCAATATTTCCATGCCGACTCCCGGGTTACATTTTTGTATGGCATGTATTTCAATTCCTAATGACGCACCACAAAGCGTTGCCTTGCAATGTATTGATATTAAATTATATTCTCTAAGATCGGATGATATAAATAAAAATGAAGAAATAATAAACACATCTACACTAAAAAACGCACCCCTTCTATACCTCCTAAGTAAAACCTGTTGTAGAGTGAAGTCGTTTAAAGTCTGAATTAATATAAATTATTAAATATTATTTTTTCAAACTTTTTTTCACTTCTATTGTGCGAGTACCCATGAGATTAGTCTTATGTATTTTTTTTTTTTTTGAATCTTTAATTTTAGTAAAATGGATGGACCATTTTTGCAGGGTGCAATTCATCTCTGTTAATATTTTGAAAATGTTTTATTTATTGATTGTTATCGTTGCTGCTTTTGATGATAGATTTTGTTCGTCTTCATCCAGTCAAAGTTTTTATCGTGTGAATTTTCATTTTAGCAACGAAAAGTGAGCTGTTGAAAGTTTATTGGCGAATAAATGCAATATTTTGGAAAGCCTTATGATGATGCTGATGGAAAGGTTTATGATTTAATTATACCCTTTCACAACCTCCACTAACCAAATAATAAGAAAAATCATCATATAATGAACTAAATATCATCTGGTAGGAAATAAACTGGAGTGTTTAGTAGCCCTCTTTATTGTTGATCAATTGGAGTAGAAACAAGTAAAATAAAAATGAGCATGGAAATCGGAAACTTTTTATAATTCATAGTAGGATCGTAAAATGCAGGAGCATTAAACTGCTCACAACGAAACTTTAAATGTATTCCTTTTATATTTAAGGATATTAAAGTTAATTGGGCATTTTTAGAACCTAATTTAAACTTTCAGCGGGATATAGTTATTAAAAGAGGCGAAATACAATTTAAAGTTAATGGTGTTAGAGTTTCGTAAACTTCCTTCCTCTCAGCTGAATGTTGGGGGAGAAAAGAGAATCATTATTTGTTATATTTTTAAAAATAATATATCTCTGTTTTATTTAAATTAATACTACTAATTTCTTCGGGCAGTATTTGTCGCTATCGGAGCCAGGGGGTAAAGGCTGGTAATTACCACGGACACTACTATAATGATAATCATTAATATATATTCTTGTCTTATTTTTTATATCAGGCAAAAAATGTATCTCTTCGGCTATGTATTGTCTTCGAAACACAGATTGTTTTTCCTACAGTCACCTAGAAAATGGACTTCACCATATTTATTGCTAAGTAGCATAACTATTAACTAACGTGAATGCATCTTGTCAACCAAGACCAACAGTTGGTATTTCTGAGAGCTCACATTCCTATTAACAAGTACTGTAAATGAAAGAATGAACTAAGGTAACATAAAGAGGGATTCTCTAAAACTGCTTGTGGGTATAAAATTTTTTATTTAAATTTAATTTGAATTGAGATTTAGAACTAGAATACATTTAAACAAAATAAAGGATGTTCAATGTGATCTAGCAAGGTACTCGCAGGACGGTGGTGGTAAATCCAGTTTGGATGGAACACACGATATCTATTGTTCACTCTCAAAATGTTTAGCAATATATTTATGCTTATTTTCGTTTGAAAGATAGAAAAAACCATAGTTTTATGTCTTAAATAGCTTATGAGATAGGACTTGATAAATCTTAAAAGTTACCGGAATTTAGCTGAACTTTGAATTTGAACTAAACTAAGTAAGTTTCCATACTTTACACGACGGTACTTTAACCGAAAATTAATTAGCTCATTTCGAGGTGTTGTTTATTATACCTAAACTATTTCTGTTCGATTAAATGATTTTACGACCACTATTTGAAATAGTGAAAGAATAATAATCTGTGATTAAAGCTTTATTCAATAGAATATGTATTAAATAGAAAAAATAGACTATAGACAGATAAACCTTGATAGCTTCACCACAATCGTATGTTACCTACAAGATAGCCTCGGATCGTAGATGAGACTTATGATGCCATCATTAGCGATGCGACCATGTCATCACCCCTCCTTCGTTTCCCTCGGTCCGCCCCTCGCACTCATCACCTAAGCGATCATATCTCTTCTATCCCTCCGTCATGACCATCTTGGATAAACCTTTCGTCATATGAGGCTTATAACAGATATTGAATTTATAGAGGCTCAATAATTAAGTATTGTTTAATTAATAATACTAGTCAATCCAAGCATCATTTGCCATAAAATGTAGCATTTATCAGGTCCAAGAGTTTTTGTCATATTGATAAAATTTTGTTTACACCAGTTTTAAAATAGATTTTATTTTTGAGAACATTTACTAAAGGAAAATGAGGGAGAAACTGAATAAACCATTTCAACAGACGTAAAACCGAGATTTGGTTGGTATAACGAAAAATAATTTATTTTATCAGCTAAACCAGCATGGTATCTGAAAACCTCTATTTCAACAAACAAAGAAAAATTATAGGCTACAATGTAGACGAAAAACCCACTGGAACCGCCTTGGAATATATTTAAATTTGTTTCACATAACTGTCTTTCATGCATGTTTTGGTACGTGGAAAAACTGGATCTTTAAATCTTAAATAGCTTTTGACAGGGGGGCTTGAGAACACCAAAAAGTTAACGAAACAATTTTTGTCATTATTGTTCGTTTGGTGTGAAGTATACGACGAAAAAGCATAGCTCCCCTTATATGTCATAAATATATTCCTACATTAGAAATAATTCAATATACTTTGCAAGCATTATATTCATGATTGCATTGAAGGATCCTACCCTATGAGAAGAAGAGTCGCGAACAAAGGGAATGTAGTTGCAGAATTATGCTGTCTATTTAAAAATCTATCCTCGTGCCAGGCATTTAAAAAAGTTAAGAAAGCCCATTTAGATTTTTATAAAACTCTTGTATTGAATATTTTATGTATCTAACAAAAAAAAAAAAAAATTACGAGAATCTCAAGAGTGTGTACATCCTGTCTTAAGGAGGGCGTGCTGATAAGGCCCATACAGTATTTAGCCTATTGCCATTTATAAATATTTCCATCTCACAATAGTACCTTATAAATTATATTTAAGTGAAATGTTCGTCATAATAAGTTCACCACACCACTATCAGCGTCAGGAATAGATAAATTTAAAACTCATAGAGGAAGTAAATTATTAGTCCAATGTGGCCGATATAACAAAAAATATACCTATTCATTTACTAAGCTTCACTACATCACTTAAGCTTTCATGAAATATCTACTTGACTCTATAATATATATAATTAGTACATCCTTGTAATGATATACTTCATGGATGATGTATGTAAGTTAAGCCTGTCTATAGTATATATTTTTATATTCAAGTCAGAAATGTATAAAAATTAACGAGCCCCAGTCGTTCTATCCTAATCATTATCTTATACCCTAGACATTCGCTTTTGGCCATTTTTTTATTTATTACTGAATGTAATAAATTTATGTATATAAAAATGTTACGATGGGCCAAGGAGAATATTAATATTCAGTTTAGTATTTGAGCAATTAAAGATTTAGCTTAAAAGGTGTTATAAAATAAGTCGGGGTTAGTAAAACCTTTGAGAGGTGAATTATCTCAAAGGAAAAGAGGTTTGATGATAAACGTGCTCTGAAATGGTATTATTCAAATTCTCATTGTGATCTATTATCTATTGAGCTATTCACTTCCATCAAAGTTCCATAAAAGTCAATTAACGTTTCCTAGCCGGCCTATGAACACTAAACAGTAAAATAGTTGGGGATCACATTTTTTTAGGAAGCTGAATTTCACACGCTAAATCAATTATAATTGAAATGAATCATTGCAATATTTAATTTAGACCTAGGCTATAAAGTTGTAAAGAGCCTACGCTTTAAATGGCGTCATGACGTCGGCTGACCGCTTGGTACAGCCACCAGTGTCAAATAACGTTCAGCCCTTTTAATATTTGTATTAATGAATAAAAACAAAAAGGAAATACATTTAATCGGGAACGATAGTTTTGTCCACCTTTTGTTTACCTACTCGTAAATCATAGCAGATAAATAAAAAAAAGAGAAGAATTTACTATATATTCTCAAATAATAATTAAAAAGCTTTAATGACACTTTTTGAAAGGTTCAGCTATTAGCATGATAGAGCACTAATATGGATAAATATGTTTGAGTAATAAAAAACTCGATATGTGAAGAACGACGAACAACAAGATTAAATAAAAACAAATGTTATTAAATAAAATAAACAACATTTGGGAATATGGATGGTAGATTTAACCATTATTCTCTACTAACAGAGAATATCAAAATGAGAATACTCTGTTTACACTAAACAAAAATATTACTGATTTATGATGAAACCACTCATAAACACCTCTTAACTATTGCATTCCCTTCTAAAGTATATCTAACAGGACCAGCTCTCTAGATGGCAAGGTATGGTAGATGGTATTCACATAAGCCCACAAAGGGCTATGGTACATTACTAATTAATAACTGACTAGTTTTCAATGACCAACGCTAACATTGTTCAAATGAACCTATGATGCTAATCTGGAATTCCATCTCCAAGATGGTATTCTAATTTCGATTTTCTTTCTACATTTGCTTTTAATATAACAATGAAAATATGGAAATACATATTTAACAGGGAATACGCAAAATAAAATTGTTCTTAAGTACACTAATCAGTAATGATATTCGGTCAGCTTTTTAAAGTCTAGTATCCACTCTTTTCTCTTAGCAAATGTTTTACTTTCCGCACGTTGTAGCACAAATGACAATTAAACATTTTGTTTATAAATCACCTCGGTAATTCTAAACTGAAGATAGGTAACTAATCTAACTTTAAATAGAATGTTCGTGTCCTCTGTTTCCTTTACTCAATTCCGTTTAAATAATGAATGTCATTGTGAGGTGTGTGAATGAATGAATCCAGAAAAAAATACTAGGCTGCTCCGAAATGTTTTGTGCATATAAACTTCATTTTCCTTAAAATAACATAATCCTTATTTGACTCTAGATAATATAATTTATATGATTGCTCTAATCGGCTAATAATTCATTGAATTAAGTACCCCAAACTTATTAGTGTTTAGTTTTGCTATTGTATATTACAACGAGAGTATTAAAAAAATAAAACTGTATTCGCCTTCTTTTTAGACCCTCTTGTAAGAAAGGGTACATCAAATTAAGTGAGAAGGTGTCAGCCAAAGAAATGACGGTAGAAGACAAAGAGCTGCTAAATCGAACGAAGTAAGGTAGCAATGTGGTTCAAATGTCTCGATCCTGGGAATACTACTTCTCAAGACGCGCCCTGATCTGTTGTCGATGTCAGTGAATTACTTATGAATTTAAGCCAGGATTCGTATGTAATCTCATTAGGATAAATGGATACTATAGGCTAAATAAGTAAAATTGAAGTAATTATTTCATGTTAATGCTCGTAATTAACTAGTTTTATGTACAAACACTTTATTAACAACTCACTAATTTTTCAGTAATCATGTTTCATTATAACGGTACAAAATCAGCATATTTGAATAGATGTTGAACGTTTATATCATGTTTCTGGGTTTTTTTTGGTTTTTTTACGGTTACCGGATAGTTTGTACATTCAAGTTAATAAACAGATTTTTAGTTCTCTATTGAAGAACTGCGCAGTCTAGGTAAAGGGTGTGAGAAGAGACTGTGAAGACCTTCTGGGAATGCTGTGGACCGAGAACGAATTGAAAGGACTCGTGATTAGTGTCCTCTTTGTGCCCCTCACTAATAACTTTATCGGCTTTCGGCTTCAAACAGGCACTCGACCGTCCTTTTACCAGCATTCGCTATCGCATTGTCACATTTGTGTGATGTACTTTGGGAAAGAAATTTCATTAGTTACTTTTCTTTTAGTATTCATTATGAATTCTTGAATTAAAGTGGTTTTCACTCCTATGATGTTTGATACGCATTCCTGTAAAAAAAGTCATTTGGATTGTATGTAAAGTTTTTACTGTTGGGGATGTGAACAATTGAGGAATGATGAGTAAATTTGCTCATTACCAAATATACTCTTGAGGACTGTAGTCATACTGAATCGGCTTGGACCAACGGCAAGCATGCCAATTTATGACTGTTACATGCCTTCACAAGTGCCTACCTTTATACAACGACATGTTCAAAGGACAGTCTTGTTGACCTGCAGAGGTCTCCAATTATTAACTTAAGTGGATTTGACATTGTTAGGCTTCAAAGGGAAATATCATACCATGAACTTGTACGGCCTTAATAGATATTTTAATAAGAAGCACGTTTAGTCATAAATAAAAAAACAAAAACAAGATAACCCCTCAGAAAATATGTCATGGAGAATTTCCCCAAAAATTATTAACTCACATATGAAATTTCTTTATCAAGAATTGTAGAATTGAAAACTTGGGGAGGGAAGAGGGTCGGAGTTCTCAGTTTTATTACTTTATGTTTTCTTTGCGTATTATTTATTGTAATATTTATAATTTATTATTAATATTATTATGTACCTCCCAGCTGTAGCTCGGCAGCCGCCTGAGCCGTGTCACCTTCAGCTCTCCTGGCTACACACTGGTACATCCCCTGGTCTTCCCTCGTCACTCCGTTCACCACCAGCAGTTCTCCGTTGTTTCGTCCCGGTATGGCTCGTCCGTCCTTAAACCTGCAAACATCATCACACCGGTTAAGGAGGTTAAACATAAACAATAATCAATCACTCAAATGAAAATAGGGTACTTGAAAATATAATTTATTAGTACTGATTACACCAATAAATAGATTATTATAAGTCATTAATCAAAAAGCTATTTATAATTTAATGTCTTATTTTTGGGTATGGTTAGAGTGCCTAAAACTAGTAATGCAATACATTAATTTAAATACCTTTCAAATACAGTTCTTCATTTTCTAAGTTCTTTATTTTGTTTATATTTATTCAAAATAAAATAATTCAGCATATATTTGTGCCAATGAAAACAATTACGGATAAACTAGTTATAGTGACCTGAAATCGCATCCAAGTCCTTGAAATGTTTATTTCAAAGTCAATGAGATCAATGTACTTTGGAAAACAGTGCAGAGAGGAAAGGCAAACTTCTGGTCAAATAGGGACAAGCACTGAGGTTATTTGCCGTCGACCATTAGGAAGGTGTAAACGGCTTTCGTTGCCGTCGGAGGCACCGGCTGCTGCAAATAATTTTATTTGGATAGGTGCAGCCGTTTCGGGTCCCAACTGTAACAAATGTCCTTACAGGGAATCCTTAAATTGGGTTCAGGATCTCACTAAGTCATTTTTTAGCTAGTACTATTTGTGAATTGATCAAATATTTTTTTACTAATAAGATTTTATTTAAAAAATTCCAGAATGGGGCACTGAAACTTGTACAAGCCATTGCAAAAAAGCTACTCGAGATGCTTTATAGTAGCATACGGTAGAAGACTTCATAAAGCGAAAACATCTCAAGTTTTTGGATTCACTGAACCACCTTAGTAACCAAAGGTACAACGCTGTATTATTATCTACGCACCCCAATCGATGACATCAGAATGTAGTTGAGAAACCTAGGTTAGGATTTCCCACTATAAACAAATGTATCAATAAGTTTTATAATGCTAAGAATATTATATTGCTAATATTATATATAATGATAAAAGTAGAAGGGGCCTGAGCAGAACTGTATACCTGCCTCGTAACTTCATGGAAGTCACTGATGGTTCCTGTTATTTTTAAGTAAGCAACCGTATCCCTTCAAGACCTCCCTCCTTTATTCCTAGAATCTTATCCTTTTCTTATACACGTATGTCTAAGCTTTAGCCCCAGACCTCACTAGTCCCTAGACCTTCCACCCAGTATGTAGTAACGTAACTCTTAATATTTGTATATACCAGTGTTTTGCTTGTACTTTATAATAAAGCTTTTTTTTCTTTTCTTTTAAATGACTCTCCTCTACAAACATTATTTAACTTATAGATACTCGCTAGGGTCCTGGCTATTGCAATCCTAAATCTGGCATGATACGGCCCATAAGTAACAAAACTAAAAAAAATAGTTTATTAAATTTCACAGTAAAAAAAAGAAAATTCAACAATTATCATGAAAAAAAAAGTATTAGCAAAGCCCTGTCTGTTATTTTCGATAATAGTGGACATTGAGTCCCAGAAGACCCTACTAATAACAATAATAAATGTCTCAGGGAATTCATCAACGACAGTAAATATATGTTTGACAAAGCCGACGGTAAAAGTCTTATTGCAATGAAGACTTCATACAAATGAACTCCATGGCTCCCTAGTGTAGATTGTATTGCACTCACAAAGCAAACAAATAATTGATTATTTATACAAACAAATATATAGGATAGATAGATAGATAGGAGCACAAGTATTTTCGACTCTTTGTTTGCGATTGGGAATACGAAGAAGAAAAATCAATGCTCATCGACCCGGAAGGGTTGACTTCTGCAGAAGGCTCAGAAAGAGATGATCAGTATACCAAACTCGTTTTTTTTCCCAGTGATTTACCATAAATTTGTACCTTTTGTCATGGCTCATTCCTTATTTCTGTATATTACTAGTATGCATATAATGTATATTACTTAACTGTATATTATTCAATGCTTCTTGTTTTATCACTTACTGTGACTCCCTTCTAATATATCTTAGGTGTTCATTAACTTTGTTTAATCATTTAATGGTACCTTTCAATGCTGAAACATCATAATAAATAATGGGTGTATTTTCGTCTATAAAAACGAGCGAAATTTTTTTGGGTCCATTAGATGCTCAAAAACATACGTCACTTCCCTAAATTGATCCGAAACTGCTTTAAAAATTCAAATTTCTCCCCTTCCTTCGCAAAAAAAACCATTCATTAAAATTTTTATGGACTCTTTTGAATCTTCATTCTAATGTTTTCTTTGGTACTATTTTACCAATACGTACAGTCCGTTGAAAGTACTTGTGCTGGAATAAAATATGTAATAGCAAAGAAAGAATGTATTACATTTTACGCTTATTTAGTCATTTCCACAGTTACTTTATAGCTAGTTGTTGTTGTTTTTTTTATGAAAAAACGAGTTATATGATGAAAATTACAATCCTTTCAATAAGTTGAAATCTGATAAGAAATTAACTAATGAATTGTTTTTTTTTTTGCAGCCCCTAAAATGAATGTCATTTACTTCGATTTTCTTCAGCATATCAGGTGAAACCTATACCTCTCTTCAAACCTAAATTTAAATTGAATTAATTTCAAGTCGAACTAAAGTTTCTTGAGAGCTTCAATAATTATTATTGCTTGCTGATATATTGTATACTTCCACTATATAAACAGCAAACAACTTTGTTTTGTCTAGCCATCAATGTTCTGAAATTGTTCTGATTGATGATCTCAAAGTCTTAAAACTCTTTCGGAACTAATGTCATTACTTCCAAGAAGCCCTCTTAAGAAAATATGAGACTCTAGAAAATCTTGCCCATGGGAAATTGCCTAAAGGAAACAAGTGAGACTTTCCCGAGGTAATTTGGCTTCGGGATTTATGATGTAAGTAGGGCCTCCAAGAGCGGAAGTAAAAGCATAAATAAAATTGTTGTGTCAGATATAATAGAAATAACTTCATTACTTGTGCTCTGTCAAGTTAAATTTCTGTCAGATTATTACTTCCAGGCACTTCGTTGGATACCCTTCCCTTTTGTAGTAGCATGTTATATGGAACGATGGTGATTAATGATAAAATTCAAAAAAATCGTTCAAGTTAGTAATCCAATAATACTACTACAAGAAATAGGTTGCTTGCTTTTGATTTCTGAAAGTTAATTCAAGAGCATTGCGAAGTGTCAATGTTAATTCTTCAATTAAATTTATTTTTCCCTCACATGACATGGACATTTAAATATTTTTGTGGTTTTAAGGATTTTTAATGTGTGATGGCGTAGTGTGTCGTCAGTTAAGATTTTGTTCAGGAATTGAGCGTCATTGGTATGTAAGGTATATAGAATGAGGGTTGATAAACCCCTCTTGTGTATAACTGTAAGATTTACAACCTTTGCTATCATGATCTTAAATACAAATGTGCTTGGTTGTAGGATTTTAAATTTGGTTTAAATGGCACAATCAGAAATCACGAATACGATATTCTTGCTATTTTAAAAATAAGTTAACTTACTATCGTTGCCTTTTTGTGCATTTGCTAAAGTAGCTGTTTTTAATTATATTTGAAAATAAAACTTATAATAAACTATTTAAAAAATAACATAGTGATGCCATTAAGCTATACATCTATTTGAGAATAACCTACTTACCAGGTGATAAGATGTGAAGATGAGGCGTGAGACACTATGCACCTGAATTCAGCCGTGCCTCCCATCCCGACGACGGCAAGTGGAGGATCGACGTCCACTGTGAGCTGGCCAAGGACAGACAGTCTTAGCTCTGCAGTAGCCTCCCCTGCGGAGTTCTCTGCACTGCACTTGTACAGGCCGGAGTCACCTTCAGTGACCGCCTCGACGGCCAGCACCGGGCCCAGCACCCGTGTCCTCGCACCGGGGCTCACCGCGCGTGGCTCGTAACCGGGCTGGACATGGTACCACCTGAGCATACAAAGTATTCAATAAGTTTCTAAGTTTAAAAACGTTTACATCACAGGAAATGAGACCTTTTGATTTGTTGTAAAATCCAGAAAATTCCTGGGCTTGCTTACCCACAATGTGTGACAATTGTTGTCTTCGTTATAAGTAATTACACTCAACACTAGGTCAGTCGTAACCAGAAAGCTTGACCACTTTTTCAGCATTTTTTAGGGTTTCATTGATAGGCTTTGATCACCACGTGACCAAGGCGTTCCTACAAACCTTAGCAAAAACTCCATTACAAGGTTCACCGTCCTTACAATTTTTACATATGCGATTTGTTTCATGTTTTTTGATCTAATGTGCGCTGTTTGTCTGAGTTGTATCCGGTGGTCGTGAGCGTCGAGATCAATGTTTTTTTGATCTCGTAGGTATTTTAATTCGCGAACGTTTATTACGTACATGAATGTATCCATTTATATCTTTAAACCATTAGGAAAACCAAATTGTTTCTGATAAAAAACAAAAACAAACATCGAAGCCACAGATTTTTGTTTATCTTTGCATACCTGTAATTACACTACAGTTGAAATCTATCAATGTTTTGCTGATTGTCAAAAATACCGACGATAGGTGATGATATAATAATATCAATAGTTTCCCATCCCATTTTTTACAAGCATATCCATTCCCCCTACTCTTTGTAATGACACTCTTTGTAATACCATCACTTCATGTGCCTACATGCATCAATGGAGATTATCCTTTATTTTTTCTGTTATATAATATTTGTGACTGAATCGTGTCTAATTTTCTTCAAACCACCTTTTTCTATCCTTCTCCCTAATTGTTTAACTCCCTGCAGATAGGCCCAACCAAACTGGCCGAAAAGGTCCCTTTTTTGATAAATGTTTGAATAGAATATATGCTTACAGGATTCTATGGTCTTTACAAAGTCTTTCATTTGCCATTCAACAGCGTCCATCATAAAAGACAAACGACACTGTTTCAATAAAAAACACGAACAAAAAAAAATCCACTCCACATATTTACTCCATCTCATGAGATTATCTCTATATCTTCCTTTGACCGATTTTTCCTTATGAGAGCCTCCTCGCATTTAGTATTCACTGTCCTCAAATCAATGAATCATTTGCTAATCTCATATCATTCCAATATTAACGCCAAACTTTAAAGTTTCTATAGATAATTTTATGATAATCATAATCTGTTGTACCTCTTCTGTATACAAACGATATTTAATTAATTTGAAAAAGTATTTACTGATTTTATCATTTAATTAACTATCTCCTTTATATTTGCGTATTTTGGACTCCCTCTTTTAATGAGATTAGCCGTACCTAAGGCCTAGTAGTTGCCAGCCTAACTACTAACTAAGGGGACTCGAATACAATTCGTGGCTCAATTAAGAAATTATCTAGGCTGTGGTCGGGGTTCACTCAATTAGTGAAGAAATCTGGTTTAGAAACAGAAACTTAGATAAAAAACGAAGCTGTGTGGTGCCAAGCCCGCCAGATAGATGAGAGCGCTAATAGTAATTAGTCATAAAATGCTTATTGCTCCATGAACCAGAAGGCTAGATATACTGGAACAATACATATAACCGATCACAAGTGGGATAGGCTGAGACTAGCGCTAGGACTGCATACTGCAGCTGCATCTATTGATTTACTTACAAGCTTATCGCTCCAAAGTACCCTAGCCCCCTTCGTTAGTGATACATTAGGAGCACAACCAATAATTACTGTGCCATGGATAATATACCCACTTTTGTGTTATTAAAAGTGCTATTTTGAAATTGGCTTGTCGATAATAATGAAGTTAATTTGCTTGACCAATCTCTCCCACTAAGATTTAGTCTGGAATTATCGTATTGGCTTTGAAAGACAGGAGACTGAAGGAATGCTGCATAAACCGCTTTAACGACATGTGTATAACTTAACTTATGTCACCTATCTGTATTATACTTTATGCACCTGTATTTGTAAATAATCTTTATACATTAAATTTAGTTTGTATATAGTTTTAACTTTGTTGCATTCATTACTATCTGCTTTAGATAACCTAAATTATATTTATGGAAATAAGTATACTACATATATAGAAGAAGTAAATGACTTGGTGAGTGAAAGAAAAATATCTAGAGATAGGACCAGGTGAGAGTTTATTGTTATCTGGGCTACTGAAAATCTCTTTTTCACTAAATAAAAAATATTGTAAATGGCACAAAAAGTTAAGCCTCTCAAGACACACGTTCAAAAAATGCCGAAACTAAGCATAAATGCTAGGCTGAACTTCGATATACATTTCATGCTTCATACAATTCCAAGGAAACACGTGGAGCAGAGCTAACGTAATCCAATAAAAAAAAAAAATGAACTAAACCGCATCGTTTTCTGTCATAAACATATTTAAAAAAGTAAAAGAATCTATTCCAATTTTGTTTGAATTTACTTTTTAAATGAATTCTTCGTAATTTCATCATGTAAATCATTGTTATACGAATGAAAAAAATAGGCTCATTTTCACTTTCATGTTTTATTATTTTCAAATGAAAATTTTAGTACAGACTCCATACCAAAAGCAAAACATTGAGTTGTAAATAAGTAACTATGTACCGGTTTAAGGAAATAATGATACCATATTTTGATTAAAGTAAAAAAAGGAATTTAAGGATAAAATAAAGCTTAAATTAATGAAAATAGTTTATGAAACATCTTAAGTCTTTTTCCAAGGAAATGTTGATTACTGTGAATCTTAATCCCAGATGTGAAGCATCCCACACTTTAGATTTTGGATGCGGGGAGGGGCTTGTTCAAAAGTACACTTTTATCGATTGTTAAAAGAATTATCCATATACAATCAATGTCACGAATTAAACAATAACTAGTTACTCCTGCTGCCAGTACACAGGTGGTCTGAAAAGTTTCCGCCCTCAACATGAAGATGGTAATAAATAAATAAAAGCTAGTGAAATAAAAGCTTTGTTAGGTCCGAAACTTTTCAGACCATACTTTTCAGACTCGTACTCGATAGGTAAAGTGAGGCTGAGCAGAAACAGTATTCACTCATTCAAGAGTTATGAAATCACACGTTCTTCAGTGCCTTGAACTCACTGTGCTTCTTGATCTTGATCTATCAGTACCAATCTGAGATAATAAAATGAAAAGGTCAAGTGTTACCTCGAAGGCTATCTTGTTACAGTGATCATGGATTTACTGCTTTCGGTACTTTTACTGCTAGAAAAACCACACTTGAAGATTTGCCAGATGGTCGCTTCTAAGCTAATGGTTTGTTCAAAGCCTTTGGAGTTAAGCACCGTAAAGGAACCTTGACCCTATAATGGGGGAAGATGGCAAGCGGAAGATAATTATCTAGAACAACTTAAAAATAGCGCCAAATATTCTAATTTAAGACACAGGGATTTAGTATATTTTATAGTAGACAGAGTAGTATCCTTACGCAGAACTCCATTATTTCAATTCAATTAATCCATTATACAATTAATGGCATTAAAGCAGGTCTCTTTAGACACATTAAAAAATTTAAAATGTAAGACCTTGGGGATAATCACTTCGAAGTCAGAGAGGTCGGTAACTGTAGCAGCCATATTGCCGAAATCAACTTTGTTTATCTTGCACTGTAATATTTCGTTCCATTACATAATAACATTCATTAAAACGAATCAAATTTTCACTACAAACATTGTTACACGTAAAATGTAATATAATCACCAAAATGTATAAAATATTATAGTACATCATATGCACATACAATAATAATTGACATATTTCTTTTGACTTATTTATTTACCTTACACAGTCTAGCATGGTGAGAAACTATTATCATATTTCAGCAACGAAAATATGTTTTTGAATTACCAATTTTCCTCACAACGTTATGAACAATAGGAGACAATTAGTCGATTAAGCTAATTTGTGGGTAAAAACGCGTGAAGAAAAGATTCATAAGTTTAATGCGCGAACACGTACATAGCGCACATGTTCGAATAATATTTATTTTGATTCAATTTCATATTTATACTTATGAGCTGTAAAAAAAAAATTCATTCATAAGCAGACTCAATGTAAATTAGCCAACAGCATCTGCTACCTGGGCATCAACCTAGGCAGGCACATGACGTTCGGCACACACTTGCAAAAGAAATTAAAACGAGTCCACAGAACTTACTACTCTCTCCAGCATCTCATCACCAGCCAGGCCATATCCCTTCGACTGAAACTCCTCATATACAAGAACGTCCTGAGGCCAGCTCTACTGTTTGGGACACCACTCTTTAGATTCCTACATGCCAGCACCATAACTCGCCTCCAGAGCTTCCAGAACAACATCCTGCGAACGGCACTGTGGCATACCCCTTTTCGTGAAATGAAGGCTTCCGACATGCACGAAAAGTTCGAGCTCCCCACCATCACAGAAGCCATCAGACGACATCACATCAAGTTCTTCGACTCGATGAAGCACAGTATAAACCCTCTGTTCCGAGACATGACACCACCACCGCCACCGGTACGATGGCAACTCACAAGATCGAGTAAAGCAGAAGAAATGGTTGACATCACGGCGCTTGGCCCACCAACAACAAGCCTCTAAGGGGCACCCTCACTGATATCTGACTAACTACGACTGCACTACATGCCTAGAGAAGACTCTAGACCCAGCCACCAGTGGACTCTCACCACTGTACTGTAACAATCAACCTCCACCGAGGATTCCCACACTCCTTACTCCTCTCACACCACCTTCAAGCAGGTCCTCCTAGTACAAGGATCCGATCACCCTAAATATTTTATATTTCTCCCTCATCCTAAAATTCTGACTAGAGAGCTTAGGAAAAAAAAACAAAATCTATCATTCTTCGTTTTAGTATGCCATATAAAAGTCTCCTTTGAGCATTCGAACTTTCTGTGGTTGTTTCTATTATTAACGGTTACATTATTAGGCCTTTTCAAGGATTTTAATATTTTATTTGTAATCTTGCATTTTCGTTGTAAATACTACCCCTATTTTGGAGATGCAGTAAGTATTCTTAATTAGAATTATATACCTCATTGACATCGGTGGCTTTACAAACCCATTCCTGTCGATGAGCTATGATGTAGCGATCCGTTTCTATACGAACTGTGACGGATGGATAATAAATTAGCTCATCTGTATTAATATATATTTAATAAAAGAAAATATTGAAATCAATATGAGAGGAATGTTATTGCTCTCTATACTAATTTTGGGTTCGCATGTTATATTTTACAAAATATTCGTTTAATTAACCAGAACAACGCTTACCCACAGGGGAAAAACCCTTTTAATAAGTTAATCAATGAAACTTTAATAATAAAAATATAAATGTAACACAAAACATTACATCGAATGAGGGTTGATGCTTTTCTTGTAAAAATAATGCAAATTATTCCATTGCTTAATTTTAGCTAGCCATAAAATATCTGGTAAATATATATAAAAAAAACCTGGGGAAAACTCTTAAACTCTAGGTCTAAAAGTTCCCTAAGTGTGCTTTGTTTTATTTTTTGTCTCCTCGTTGTGAAGTGATTATTACAGCAAAATGTACCTGCTGACGTAGGAGCTAAATTAGGAAAAACGCCATAAAACACCGCTGAAGACCTCCCTTGGGTGCTCAGTAAGAATTTTTCTCTGTTCAATAAAACTGAATAAACTATGCATTTGGACAATTTAATAATTTTCCCCTATAAATAACTTGTATTCATTCTGGCTCAGGTAATGTTATTTTTAGGAAATATATTATCATATGTTGAACAATATCACCTTTAAACTTTTATTCGTACCGTATTTAAAATATACATGCATACAATATCACCATATTTACTCAACTAAGGAATTGCCCGAATTCGTCTGCAGGATAGATAATTTTGAATCAAAAAATTCAATAATACAAGATTTATTGGACTTCAAAAACTATACCATCTATTTCTTCATGAATATGACATATGTATGTTCACAAAATCACAATATGGAAGCTGAACTGCCACTAGTGAACGACTGGTGAGATCCTGGTGGTACTGCAGCCTCACGGTGCAAACCTATGTATATGCCTCTTAAGTCAATATGCATAGCTTGTCTCAGAGGTTTACCATCGTAACAATATTTTATTATATTCATGAAGTGATTAATGTGTAGCATTTTAACGACCACATGATTGTGGTCACCATTTGTGAATTCTTCCATTGACGAATCTATTAAGTAAAAAATGGTCGTTCATTGGTCACAATGTAATTACTAATTCAAATTTAAGCAAAAAATGTTAAATAAAATAGAAAGTCATTTGACACAAAAAATAAAAATTCATTATTGTCAATGTACAAAAAAAATATTGACAGAGATTATGGTAAACGAATTTTTAATTTCTTCTTTCAGTTTTCAAATCAACGGCATATTCCATGTTTTGAGGCTTACGTAAAGCCTTTGTTATTTTTCTCTTAGAAGTGTTACATTTTTGTTGGGTAATTAGTAGTAGTACCTTATGTAGAATATATTTAAAATTATTAACATTTATTTTATATATTTGTATATTTTTATATAACTCCAGCTAAGACCTAGCTGTGTTTGTTGTGAGAAGGTTACTTAGCTTTGTTTGGTGTGTGAAGGTTACTTTATAGATAAGACTAATGTTTATTGTTTTTGTTGTGGCTTTCCACTAGAATACCTGGTAAATAACGTGTAATTTTATTAATCTTTACAGATTAATAAAATCAGTTATAAAAACCAACTTACTTTTTTTGCATTATTATATTATAATTTGAAGAGTCTCAATATTATCAATTTGTGAGAAATGAAAACTTCTCAATTTATAAAATACGTCTAACTATGAGGCATAAATATTTTGTCTAATATTATTGTTTAGTGATTTTCTACTTTAATGGACAAATTGTACCCATTTAATTTAATTCATAATTTATTGATGTTTTTTAACAGGAATTTATACATATTACAATTGGTTAATAAATTGCAATCGTTGGAAAAAAAATAAAAATTGAAACAAATGCGTTATATTGTAAATTTTATAAGTAATCTATACTTTTGAGTAAACGTTTTGTCTGGCAAAATATTTTAAATCGTTTAGATATTTTAATCAAAATATTTTAAATCATTGGAAAGTATTCTTTAAATACCCTCTAAAATGAATATTGAAAGAGAAGAATTTTAATCAGAATCTAACTAACTCTCAATCGACATCTTCATTAAAATAATCTTTATTTGTTAGAAGTGGAAGTCGTACCAATTGATAGCTCTGTTAGTCATTACTGAAGTTTTAAAATAAGTATATAAATATAAAAATGATGTAGTTTGGACTTTAACCCACTTATTTCTCTGTATTTTATGAAAAGCAACTAGTGCTCACTAAGCACAACAAAACCATCTTACTTATTTCACTCTGTAACATTGGGACAAACAAATATACAGAAATTTTGATCAGATCAAAGGATAAATGAAAGGATTTTTATACTTTTTACAAGAAATATTGAGCTATAGCAGACATGGAAAATATTTTAATTGATGAATAACAATAATTATTAATCCTATAAAAAGAGAATTAAAGTAGGTGCATTTGGTTTAATCTTGCACATATAAGTCTGCTATTGGTTTTGATGAAGGAAGACATTTCCTCGTCGAGTGCCTTCTGGACCTCCCCCTTGACGGTGCCCTGGAGGAAGTTTGCGATGTAACTGGTTATAGAGCTTAAGTACCCTCCTGCAGCACCACCAACCTCAATCTGAATGTCTTCAAGCCGGCGGATCTCCAGCCGCTGGAGCTGGACTGTGCAGTCTCTACTGGCTAGAACATTAAGCTTAATCAAGATGCTGTTGTTCTTGACGTCCGCCCTGATGTTACCGTTCAAGCTAATGCCCCATGTGCTAAACGTGTAGTTGTCGTAATTTACCGTGAGCTGGTTTAGCTTGGCAGGTATGTCAATGAACAAGGCCATCCGTTCTTTCTTTAGTGACACTCTGCCATCGAGGGCCAGCGTCGAAAGATTCCTAAGCCGGCCACCACTGGCCACGAATCTGCCGAAACCGGATAAGGATGTGTTGACAACCGGAAGCTGGAGAGACTCCTGTTTCCTGATGGCGATGTAGCTATTGATGCCGGACATCAAGAGGCCAGCAGCCGCGGTTGCTGGGAACTCAGCAGCAGTTAGTGCAGCGTTAGATGCTGCGTTGTAGGTTTGAGCTACTACCCCAGGCACCTGCCCTACTAGTGCCTTTTGAGAACCCATTCCCTGCCTCAGGATTCCGGCTTGATGGTTCATACCTTCACTGAGTATGCTGGACGCCTGAAAAAGCGGCGTGGAAAATATTCCTGCTCCATTTTGAGTGGTCGTAGCCACAACCAGCGCCCACAACACTAACACACCAGGACGGTACATCACAACACACTCAGAATGCGGGGTAGGTACTGACTGCTACAGCCTCGAAGCACAGATAACTAACTGGCTGTTTGTTTGCTTTCGGGGATTTAAACGTATGCAACATAATTATGCCACACGCCTAACCTAACCTTGTACGGTTAGATCGTGTCAATAATAAGTACGTTGAACGACTATTATTACTGTTTGTATCTGGTCACCAAGCGTGAATAGATTATCTTATCAATACATTTTATTGTATTAGTTTTTATTTATTATTTTTTCTATGACTTTACTCACTCATTCATCATGGGGTTAAGTATTTTTTATCGCGAATCTAGAACCTGCCTAGTAGTGGTTCCACTTTAGTTTGATTGCTCTTTCCAGAGGTTATGTTTGGAATCTTGCTGCTCTGGGGTGCATGGAAGGAGACAATCTAGCTTCTGCTGCTTATGTTATCGGCCAGTCTCCACCCAATTGTGTTGTTGAGGATGGAGGGCTATGACTAATTGTAAGGGGCTTCAACTTTATGAACTTGAAACCATGAGATAGGTGACCGCGTAAATAGAGACAGGACTGGAGAAGGGGATTCGTGGTGTATTGAAGGTCACGACAATCTACAATGCCACGCTGAGTCTTGTAATTTGTAATTTTTTTTTTTCCATAGCTCTCCAACTTCTAAAAAAGAGGACGTGGGAAAAATAAAAGGAAAATTATTGATGGGTGCCTTTCACTAAGGTCTTTTTTAAAGACTTTTTTTCCTTCTGTCATTTATAGTTAAATATAGTGACAATACAAATTAAGAAAGTGAGAGGAGCATTTTAAAAGCAATGTCAGCAAGTCAACAGAAATAGACAAGTGTCATAAAAATGTCATATTCTACGACGTTGTCTTTAGGGTACAATATAAGGTTGTAAGATACAAATGAATTAATTGGGTCCATCAGTGAACCTAATTGATACGTTTAGAAATGGATATGATACAAGTGTAATCTACTCCTGACTTGAATAGTAGTTATATATTAGTTGTTAGAACTTATTTTAGATAATTTTAGGAAATTCGATAAATTTTAATCAATCATATTTTACACTTCTAGCTGAGTTTTAAGCCACTTATGCTGATAATTGTTACCTGGAGGAATTTGATATATAGGTGATAATGTATCTGAGGACCTTCCTGCTGCAGCACCAACCTCTATCTTAAAGTCTTACAGTAAATGGATCTCCAGCTGCTTGAAGATGCTGTTGTTATGATGTTGCCGCTTAGGGTGATGTCCTATGTGCTAGAAGAGTAGTTGTAGTTCATTGAGAGGGTAGATTGATGAGGAAGGACAACGCTTTGCTCGAGGGCTACTAGCGTGGACGTTGGACATGGGATCCTTAGCATGCAGGGATGGTGTGACGATCATTTTATTTATTTCATCACCAAGTTGCCGGACAATTAGGTGGTGATTACAGGTACTAGTCGACTTCCGATTCCTGATGGCGATTTAATGGTTGATGCTGATATGAGCAGACCAGTTACCGGATAATACAGGAAATTATGTATATTGCTACATATTAAACGTGAACCCAAGTGTGAAATGAGGACGTTAAATATGCAGTGTACTTCTGGCATTTTATTGAGCAGTGAATCAATCTTTATGATTCCTCGCTTACGTCATATCTGTGATACCTTATTATTCAGTTGATTTGATGAATGCCATTCACAAAAATGTAGTGCATACATAAGATAGGTAGAAAAGTATTACTTATATAATTCCTTTATTGTGCAATAATTACAATCTGCCTTTTATAAGGCAATAAGTAATTAAGATATATGCTCTCATTCATACAATATTTACAGTTCATCATTCACTCGCTCATTCATACAATATTTACAGACAGCCCAGAGACCCCCCAAATCCACCGCAAAGAGAAAGCGGAGTCTTGGGAAGTCCCCCACGCTCCTCCGTCAGCCGCGTCACCGGATACTAGCCAGTGGAGGCTGACCAAGAGCGCGAGAGCCACAGACGCTCAGGACATGATTGGAGAGGCTGGCCATTGCCAGGACTCCCACTGTCACGCGTTTATAGCAGGTCACGAGGCCACTGCCGTTTCAGTCTCCGAGGAGGATTATAGGGATGAGTGGTGCAGTGCAATGACTGTGCTACAGGATTAGGGTGGTTGGAAAGGCTACAGTGGAATTTCTTAAACTTGGAAGGGATGAGTTCTAGAATGTAGGGTATATTAAGGTCGTTATGAAGGGTTTTGTTGCTGACATAATAAGGGGCATTTACTATTGTTCTCAGGACTTTTGATTGAAAGGATTGGATACGCTTGATGTTCAACTTTTTTGCTGTCCCCCATAGCTCTATTCCGTATGTCCAGATTGGTTTAAGTATAACTTTGTAGATTAGTAGTTTATTTTCTATTGAGAGATGGGATGTCCTTTGAAGTAGTCTGTACAGTTGTCCAAAGCGTCTGTTTAGTTCTTGTCTTTTTAGTCTCGTATGTGGGTTCCAGGTCAGTCGTTTGTCAAGATGGAAGCCTAAGTACCGTACTGTCTTGGATACAGGGAGAGGAATAGAATTAAAATAAACTAGTGGACCAGACTCCTGACAAAGGGTGAAGGTAATGTGGGAGCATTTTGCTTCATTAACTTTGATCCGCCATTGATTGCACCAAGAAAATACAAGAAAATTATTGTTGAAATATAAGTTATAAGGCCTATTAGTTTGTTTATTTTATTAATAATTAAGCAACAAAATTAATTTTTAATTGCCTGGAATGTAATCAATATAATTCTGAAAGCATTCTAAATTATTTAGAAACTAGAGTCTCTTATTAGAGAAATTGTGGATGAAGGATTTAAATATATTCTTGTAGGCTATAGTCAGTACTATGATTATTTTAATATGATTTAAAAATAAACTAGATCTCTATTAATGCTGTGTTTATCCAATAGATTAAATAATTAAAACCAATGATATAGAAAATAAAACAAATGTGTTATAAATCACTCCAAAATTAATTATAAATTCGCAGGTGAAAAGAAGCAGGTAAAAGTTAATTCGCCTTTTCAATTAGTTACACCAATTTCGGCGCATCCTATAGAATGTCAGTGGGAGTTGGAGAAAGTGTTTGGTATTTTGAAAAAAAAGTTTGGAGAGACCTTTGTTTAATTTTATTCAAAAGGAAACCCCATAGTACACATAATAAAATGTAAACCAATTATACATAATGTGGATGATTTTGCTCACATTACTAGGATAAAAATAGGACTAAGGCCAAGACATTTTCACAATAATTAACACAATGAGCTATAGCTAAGTTAGGAAATATTCTTATTGAGAGATAAATACTCACATAGATCGTGTTAAAATATTTCAAAGTAGATTAACTTGAGAAAATTTCGAACATATAAGCCTGCTATTAGTTTTGACAAAGGAAGATATCTGCTCGTCCAGTGTTTTCTGCACTTCCATCTTAATGGTTCCCTTGAGGAAGCTTGCGATGTAAGTGGTTATAGAGCTTAGGTACCATCCTGCAGCACCACCAACCTCAATCTGAATGTCTTCAAGCTGGCGGACCTCCACCTGCTGGAGTTGGACTATGCACTCTTTGCTGCCCAGGATATTGAGCTTAATCAAAAGTCTGTTGTTCTTAATGCCCGCTATAATGTTGCCGGCTAGGCTGATGCCCCACGTGCTGAAGGTGTAGTTTTTATAGCTTACCGTGAGCTGGTTTAGCTTGGCAGGTATGTCGATGAGCAAGGACAGCCGTTCTTTCTTTAGTGACACTCTTCCATCGAGGGCAAGCGTAGAGAGGTTCGTGAGCTGGCCACCAGTGGCCACGAATCTGCCGAAACCCCATAACGAGCTGTTGAGCATCGGGAGCTGGAGGGACTCCTGATTTTTTACGGCGATGTAGGTGTTGCTACCAGATATGATTAGACCGGCTGCCACTGTTGCAGGGAACTCGGCAGCAGTTAGTACAGCGTTAGTGGCTGCTTTGTATGTTTGACCCACCATCCCAGGCACCTGCCCCAGTAGTGCCTTTTGAGCGCTAATTCCCTGCTGAAGGATGCCGACCTGAGTCTTCACACCTTCACTGAGGATGCTGGATACCGAGAATAGTGGCCTTGTGAACATTCCAGCTCCATTTTGAGTGGCAACTGCCACAACCAACGACACTAACAAGTAATAACGGTACATCAGGGCACTCTCAGTATGCAGGGTAAGTAACTGCCACAACCTCTGCACCTTAATAACTGGTGCTTGTTTGCTCATAGTCTGAATATTAAACTATGAAACATAATTTGAATGGCACACATGACTATCTAATTCAAGGCTAATTATAAAAATAAGGCCGTTTAACATATTGTTTGACAGTTATTGATTACGGCACACATTTATCAACTAGTTAAAGAATGATATGATGTTGTGACGTTCTATAAAATAAAGGGTAGTTATAATGGACGAAGAATCTTACCGGATACACCAGTAACTGGGATATTAGCGTGATTTAAACATACTTGCTTCTTGATAGCTTTAGACAACTTTGAAGCAAAACTCGGAAAAATACTTCGCTGGGGTAAATTGAAAGCAATAAAATGATTCATAGGTCTTGGAAGGTTCTAATAAGGAACAAAACATGAGATAATACTCTCCTGATTTGACAGTAAATGGGCCATATTTGACTGGTGTACAGATACTGAAAATGACCTCACCGGTGCAATAACGAAATCTAACTACTTCCATGACCTGCTTTATATATGATATATATTATATATATATAATTATTCACCACCGGGTAAGATGTGATAAAGACGGGGTGTTTCTGCAAACGTCTCATGCACTTTCGGATGCTCGCCTCTATATCGGGGGTGATGATCACCTTCCGTCCCTTTTTCAGGAGGTCATTAAGAGGGACTAAATACGCTACCATTTCCGTGACAAATCTTCTATAGAAATTTAGGTTCCTAGAAGGCGTCGGATTCCCTTGACATCGGACGGGACCGCCATCATTGGGATAGCTGCCATCTTCCCAGAATTTGGTCGCACACCCTCCTTGGAGATTGTGTGTCCCAAGACGGTAATAACTTCCTGGCCTAACTGGGACTTTTCCTCTGAAAATTTTAACCCGAATTGCCTCACTCGGTTGAACACAGTTTTCAGGTGCTCTTCGTGTTGGGCCTCATCCACGCTAAATACTAGGAGGTCCTCCACATAAATTTGGCACATGGACTCATCGATACCCCTGAGTAACTCGTCCATAAGTCTCTGGAACGTGATAGGTGCGTTTTTAAGACCGAATGGCATCCATGTGAATTCATAATGCCCTCTTTCGAAGGTGAAGGCTGTGACACATTATCGTGTTGGTACTCCCGGTATGGTATGGGATCATGGGATGTTTACGTCCCATGATTGCATTAGTTTCCAATACAGAGCTGCCTCTGACTTTAACTTATATATATATAGTGTAAAAATACAGTAAAACCTTTACCAACATAGTTTCCGCATTAAATCAACGTTGAATTAGTAAATAATTTCCTTCAGTTTCTTATAACTTTTATAAAATAGTAATGAACATTTTACTGGCTCATTAGGAAGGGTAATCCAATTATTATTAGACCCCCTCCTACAGCATGGCGACTAGATCAATAGTTGCAGCTGCACCGTGCACGATTTAGGGACTCATCACTGAGATAGTGGCTACTGAGCCTGGTCCTGACATATAGTATAATGCTCCTCAAAGCCAACTCGAGTAATTAATTAATCCTCCTTATTTCTAACAAACCGGTAAAGACAGTGGTCTTTATAAATTATATAAAATTAAAAATGTCTCCGCAGCTATCGTGTATGTAGTCGATGTTGAATTAAGTACTTAACGTAACAGAGCATAGGGTTACCTATATATATATACCTATGTATATCTTTGATATACTTGATCCCTTCATTAACTCCTTGGATTTTGATTTTTAGATTAGAGATCAGTAATTTTTAAGTATTGTCCGTCTACTAAAGCTGGCTTTACCACTAGAGATATCCATCTTCTTTATGGTTTATTCTTCTTTGTAACTTAGGGCTTGGACAAATTCAGACTGAATGGGAATTAATTGGGACTCAATGATGCAATCCTAAGCTTATAGAAAATACAGTAGAAAAAGTTTAAATAAAATCTAGGTTATTTATTTACCACTTATAGTTTATTGTAGTTTTTGATGCACAAATGATAGCAAATCAGCTAAGATACACGAAACTTTGACCAACCCTTTTCTAACTTATATTTTTTGCCTTATATCTTGCATATATTGGTAGTATTTGACAATATCTAAAGTACCTAGCTGATTAATCTTCTACACGAAGGGTTTGAGAAAAATCAAAATGTATAAAAAAATTAAGAAAACTTAATTTAGGATAATCGGAAGAAGCAATGGTAAGTAAACCATAGCGCGAGACTGAATGCAACAAGAATGGGATAGGTAAAACAATTGTGAATATGTTGGTGCCTAAGTAAATGAATTTGACTCCACTGACAGGGAAATAAAAGAACGTATAAACTCTTCCATTAGAAGTTTCAGCTCCCTTAAGAATATTTTTCTGAGCAATAAGGAGGAAGCCAAAAATGTTAATTGTGTTAGTTTTGAAAATACTTGCTTTTGATTCTGGGCAGTACGGGTGAGGGATAGACCCTGAATAAGCACTAAAGTCGAATTCAAGCAATGGAGGTGCGCTATTCATCAAGGTGGAAGGGAAACTAAAAGTCTCTAAGAGCCTGCATTAGGAATGCCACAATCTGATAAAATCTTGGTTTGAGATCGTCAGCAGATTTCTTTGGAGAAAAGTTATTAAGATGGATCCTTGACAGAAGACAAAGAAGGTCACTTAGGTAACAAATTTTAAAGGATGAAGACCTCAAAGGAAGCACAGGATGACGTGGAGACAGGGAGACTTGAATGGCTTTGACGTTTGGCTCTTGGATTACCTGGAAAGTAAACCCAATTGTTCATTGGTTTTTTGAGACTATTCATAGAATGAATCTATGGTTAAGATCTATCTATTGAATAGGCCTATTATAATGAATAAACCACTCTATCCATTTATAAAATCTTAACTGTCAATAAACTAGACTTTTTATTACTTGGTTGGTGCTAGTTGTGGATGGATAATATTTAAATAATACACAATGTTATGTATCCATAAAAATCTCTTAGACAGTTCTAAGTTGTCTTCTTTAGCTTCTCATAAAAAAAAGGTTGAGAAATATAGTGGCGTAAGCCAGCAAAATTGAAAAAGTGAGTTACGCTGTAATTTAGCATTCTGTTTAGATTCATAGTAAGTTTAAATCATTGAAGTGAACACAAGAATGGATGTTATTTACAATGTGGAAGGTACATGAATATCATGCATCCGTTTAGAAAAATAGTGGTCGACCTTCGAAAATATTGACACAGATGGACAGTGGTGATGTGGATAGATTAGCTTTATTACATCTCTAAAAAAATGAGAGGAAAATTGAAATACAAGGACACTTGAGTTTTTTAAGGAGACAAATATGAAAGTGTATTTTATTCAAAATTCTTCAACATTCACTTACACCACTATATTTCTCAACTTCTCACAAACAACAAAAGTAATTAGTGATTTTCATGAATACATACTAATCGTAAGTAGTAAGCTTACATCAATATAAACCCCACTTAAAAGTTTAATAAGTCTTGAAAGCGGATTCCATATTATGTATAATACAAACCAAAATTTCTTAACATAAGATAACATATTAATTTTTTGGCCGTAACATGGACGTACAGCACTGAAATGGCGTCGGAGCTATGTGTGCACAGCTCCAAAGGATCGTGTGTATTTCAAGCGGTATTTACGGCACCACAGTGGGAAAAACCTAATAATAGCCAACACTCCGTTGGTACACCGGCAGTCAATTTATCAATATCCACTGAGCGGAGACCACCGGCCTGGAGGTGGATTAGAGGCTCTATTATTGACCATGAACCCTACAATAGGGTAGTTGGCATATGGAAAGATCGGTAAAAATATAGCATATTCAATTTTTTTTATTTTCCAATATATAGGACAAAGTCAAGTGGATTTCCACATAGCAGAACTGGATCGTATTTAAGCGACCTCATAGGACCTTTTTTTATTTTTAAGGTTTCGTTGGTTTTTTGAAAACCTAAACCCGTACGCTGTCACCAGAGTCCGTTTGGTTTGTTGTGCTCTAAACTCGATCTAAATACAGCTAATACAGGTTTTAGTTGATAACGTGATGATATAAAAAATACAATAAACTCGATTTTTTTTTTTTTTTTTTTTTTTTTTTTTTCTTAGCTCTCAAACTTATAAAATAGGATGTGGGAAAATTATTTTGGGCTAATGAGTGCCTTTCACTAAGGGGAGTCCCCCATTTGAAGGATGTATGAGAAGGATATAGAGTGGGGTATGCCTAAAGGAGGCGGGTGGAATCAGGAAGGTAGTGAGAGTCTACTGAGGGTGGTACTCAATAAACTCGATGAAACATGATTATGTGTCATTAATTAATTTTTTACTTTGTTATCGAGAGGTAAATATTTTTTCATCTTGTTTAATAGTATATCGATATCCTAATCAATAACTTTTTAAATTATAATTACGAAAATATTTAAGCAAAATGTGAACCAGTAAACAGAATTGTTTCATTGCGGCTGCAATGTGCATAACGATATTAGTCATAGTTTTATTATTTTATTTTTATTTTTTTTTTTTTGCCCTTCCTGAGGCTGAGCCTCAAACGGGCTTACCCCACGAGCCCATGAAGCGAGCTCATGGGGTTACGTAGCCTGTGGTGCGCGTATTCCGGTGCAATGGGATTGTTGCACCGGTTAGCGCACCTTGAGTAATACTGTTTTCGTTCTTTATTTTCCAAAATAAACACAAAACTTCCAAAGAAAACAAAATAAAATAAAATCTTTTCCTTAAATCTACTTTTTTTTTTTGTAATTTATAGTCGGGGGATCTACGAACTGAGATCTACCTTTCAATGCTGGTACTCCAACCTCCATCCACCCTCCCTACTAGTGTCGTTAGCATGGAAGGCCAACAGCATGTGATCTCTAATTTTAGTCACCTTGAGCTAGTTTTTAGAGAAGGTAGTATCATTATACATTTCTAGCACTAAGGTAATGACAGTTTATTAAATTTTTGTAATTTCAAACACAAATATAATTAGTGTCAGTTAATTTTGTTGTAAGGAGATGGGTCGTCACACCATCGAGTTGGAACACCGTGTAATATTGGACCTCGAGGTTTAACTGAAGACATGAATAGGCTAAATAACAGGGGTTAAAACTAAGGGTTTGTGATATTCCGAAATTTGGGTAATAGATCCATAAAATAGTGAGAATTTGAATTCTTCATCTTATAGCGATTATGTTTCTTGGTAAAATTTAATAACTAAAAGGGCCTGACTTCGTGTTTCTTTTTGAATACTAGTTGTAATCGCATGTTAACCAAAAACATATTATCCAGTTTCGCAATGTTGTATAATATACCTTTAAAATTTCTGTTCAATTGATACATTTAGGCTTTGTTTTTTACAACCGCAAGAATATATGTTCTGCCGATCACGCTGAGAGACTAGGGTGTTATTAGCCTTGTAACATCAGTACCAGTACAACCATCGGTGATGGTCTCGTTACTACCCTCTCACCAAGCATCGGAGTACGGAATGTAGCGGGATCGTATGTTTCTGGAACAGACATAGGATGAGCAAACGGGCAAATGTGTACAAACTGTTCACCCAGCTTTTCCACAACGAGATAATCGCCAATCTCTAATATTCATGCTCAAATCATAAATACTTTCAGAAAGGCATTATACTGCATTCGAATTACTTGCAGGGTTGAATGTAAAGTATCTATCTCACTTTGGTCTTGGAAATATTTCTCTGTTACATTATATTGAGTAACGTTTCGAATTAAAAATCTTAAAAAATTAGAAATTTACTTTTTTTAAATTAAACGTTTCATTAAAATCGTATTTGATTTTTTTAGCAGGTGTAAACCCCTGATACTTCACATTTGTATTGAATCTTTATCTGCAACTAACAGTTTATATAGATCACTACGCTTAGATAACCATAATTTAAGTTTCATTGTACCTTTATGGTACTAACATCCAGTCATAGGTATGATAATTAGTTGCTCACCTGTACTCAGGGCTCGGGCATGATTGAGCCAGGCAAACGAGGACCGCGCCTTCGTCCTGCTGGACCGTGATGCTGCTTATGTGCTCCAAGATCACTGGGGCTTCGGCTGACCGCCTCTCTGCAAAACATAAATCAACATATATATAACAACTGCGTGCTAAAACCAAGCAATAGAAGTGAGCCGTTTAAGTACCTACATCCATTCATTTATATATATATTTTTTCACGAACGCAACAGAAAATGTTTATCTAACCGTTGTTCGAAGGATCATTAACTTGGATTTTTTATGGCTTCTATTGATTTTTTTAAAATCAGTAACCCTCTTTTTTTAATCCAAATCTTTCACTAACATCGTGTTCACAACTTTACCTGAAACAGTGGTTTTTTTAGAGGTGTGATAGTTTACATGTCGAATGATGTTCACGGTAAAGTTCCACGCTATACTTCAAATTTCGGGAAGTATGTTTGATTAGTTTTATCACAGAATGTAAAATATTAGTTTATCTTTGCTGAATCACAATCACAAATAATTAATGCATATGATGCGAGCGTTAACAATATGATGTGAGTTGGTTCAGACTGGGAGGTAGAAGGGGTTCTCAAGCCGCGTTATATAAGTTGAAGCAGAAAAGATTCAAGGGCCCGTTCTTCATGTTGATGGAGTGGCGGCGACCCTTGTAAAGGCCCACCACACAGCAGGCTGGCTGCATCTTGTTCCTTACGTAAAAAAACTTGCGACGTTTGGTCATTTGCCTTCAAAAAACAAATCCTGTACCTTAAAATAGTTCAAAAATATAATCAATTCGTATGAAATAAGGTGTTAAATTGGAAGAGATACGTTCAGAATATCATTTCCGTTTCTCTTCGATAGCCGTGGACTGTTCGAAGCGCTTGCCAATTGTAGAAAAGGTTTTGTAATTAATTTTCAACTGCTCAATTTATTTTTACCCACCAATTGATTGCATTTTTAAATATATACATTTATGAATTAAATAAGTGATAAGAATCGGTAGTGAGTAACCATTATCTAAAGATACTTCCAGGGCTCAGCAAGAGTTTATTCAAAACTTATTAGTGGTCGACTAGAACTACTGCTATTTTTGGCTAACGTTGGCTTAAAAGATTTTTTTAAATATTCATGAAATGGTTTATTGGTGGGACTTGCAGTTTATTTTTGAGTTAACGTATTGTAACCGAATACTAATCTCGGTGTAAGGTATCTCGAACCATAAGTTGTCTTTTTGGCAGACCAAAGGTGTAACTTAGAGTATGATATTTTAGAGCTTTTCTGGATGTGAATATTCCGCGTGTAATGAAAAAATTAGCATAGTAACAATTTGCGGATGTTCATAACAACACGTCTTTATAAGACTAACTGAAAAAGTTCTCTGATTTACAACAATAAGGGCAAAAAAATATTTTAAAGATTTATGCTTACGTCATATCCTATAGGATTCTTTGTAATAAATATTTGTAAACCAGTATAAGCACAGTTAGCTTTGAATAAAGCACACACGAAGAGAATATTGGCATAACAATCTTTAGAGATAGGAAACAGTTTATGTTTATCTAACGACTTTCTGATTCCCCGAGGCAAGGAAGGGAAAAGCTGTCCCTCACGTATGGTGTGAGATGAGGTTAGGTCGTGAATCAGTGCACAGCCTCCAGGCAGGACTATGAGTGGCCAAAGAGAGAAATTCTATTGCCTATATATTATAGTTCGCGTTTTCTTATCTAAAATATATAAGGTGGTGATAAGGTGGATAAATTCTTCTTCTATATAAAGTGGAACTTTATGGCTAGCATATAAGCCAGGGGCGGACAACAGTTTCGGTCACGGGGCAAATTCATGGTTCTGCAAATTTGAAAACTCGGGCGCCCCCCCTCAACACGACGTTCAAAAAGGCAATTCACACAACATTGAACGATTTATATTTTCTATGCATATTCAATAAAAGAGGAAGAGTCAATTCAAAAACCACAATGTCAGGTAGTTAGATATCTATTTATTATCTAAAATTGAAACACTCAGAAAACATAATGTGAACAACTTTATATTCAAGTAATTTATCATGAAATTGACATTAGGTAAAGCACCTAAAAAACGTTTGGACTCCGCTGTCGATGCCAATCTAAGTAAATTTGTTTTGGTTAATTGTAAATTAAAAATTTCGGTGAGGCGGTGAACGACACCCTGTTGTCACATTATATAAAGTTTAGTAAAGTCTTAGAGAACGATTGGTCACATAGAAATTTTGAACCATAACGACAAGCAAATCGGATTTCAAAATCGCAAAACAAAGGGAACTCTTCGTTTTCAGATAACTTCCAAAACTCCAAATAATTTAGTGATTCGTTTTTAGTTAAAATCTCCCCATTTAATCTAAGAACAACGTTGTATTTTAGGCCAATAAATATAATTTGAATTCCAAGAGTGTACTGCTGCAGTTTTTTGTATTTTATTGCAAAGGGGTTGATAAAAATATCATTGTCTCCCAGTATGATAGCGAATCTGATAGAATGATTGGAGTAGAGACGAAATTTTGATTTTAACTTTTTCGTAGTCAGTAAACAAGTTTATGCATTCAAGGGAAATGAAAACACTTAAAGGAGAAGTCACTCAAAGGGCACGATATACATCGAACGTTGCAATATGAGGCATCAATTGGCATATGATTAGATTTGCCTAGCATTGCGGTGTTCAACATATTAGACGTGCAGTTTCGTCACAGAGGAAAGCCTGGGCCCGAAGTCATTCATCGTCTTCAAGGCAGATGTGAGGTAGTTCTTTATTTTATTTTTGGTAAGTTGAAACATCACAGCCTAGTTTACAGGTTACAAAGACTTTCCTCTTGAGAGCCAGCGAGAATCACAATGAAGAACTAGTTCTTCATGTTCTCCAATGCCTGCGATTAAGGAACGGAAGATAATTCCAGCTTCTTAGTACAAGTGCTTCCTCGTGGATGACGAATTGGTATTTTAAAAGTGGTGTGGTTTGTTGTAGACAACATTAGACATTAGGAAAACATTAAACTAGTTTTCCAATAATGCAATGCAGCCCTTGCTTTTACCGACATGTAGGTAAACATAGGTTTCACTGTTTAAACACTGTTTAATGTACCTTGTCCAAGATTAACCTTCAGCAGCGAATTTTAGATCTTCCTGCAAAGTTGCTTCTGCAGTCGTTCTTCGTAGATGACTTAGTTCAAGGAACTCTTGAACTAGAAGGTTCAAGATTGTTGATACGAACGTAAACACACAGCTGAGCAGCTGATTTGATGTCGCAACATTTGTCTAATGCCAGAGAAAAATAATAGTCACTCAAAAGATTAGATTACTTGTGACCAGACATCCTCTACAACCTCAACAATCTCAAGCTCATTTCCGCATTTCGTGAGAGAGCTATTTCGTCCACTAGTTAAAAAAAAAAAAAGAAGTATGGATCGTTCGTCTGTTTCTGAAAACTTTCTCTCTATCTCCGTTTGGTTTCATTTCTTTTACCAGTAGAAAAGAGATTTCATAGGAAGTTGTTGACATAGAAGATGGCTCATTATTTTGTTATGTGAATATTAACTGCTGGCCTCATAACGATACTTACGATAAAGTCCGATCTAAAGACCGAACTAACCGGATACATGGAATCTATATTAGAATGATTCATCGTGAAGTGATTCTCCTAATTGTATTTTTTAGGCACCAAAACATTTCCACCACAGATCAAACGCACTGGTTTTGACACATTTGCATCTGTTAACAGCAACCGTTCTTTTCAACCGCTGTTGAATATTCCCGTTTCAGTGCTGTCCATATTTCCACTTGCTCATTTTACCAGTAAAAGAGCCACAAACGGGTTTAAGAGTTCTTAAAGGTACCTATGGATTCACTTTAAAGCCATGTAACACTAAAATTCAACACTTAGTATACGCTATAATTCTATTCAAAAACTTGATTAATGAAACAAAAGGATTTAGAAATAAAATTATCAAAAAACGGGGGTTAGGGAAGCTGGAATTGTAGGTGAAAAGTGGCGAATACAAGTGCCTAATGATTTTTAGAAAACATCAGAATACAAGCCACAGTCACATTTCTATAATTTCGATCTTGTCAGTGGATAACGATTGCAGCTCCGTCATTTAGAGGTTAGCATTATGTCGTTTAGAACATTAAAGCAGAAAAAGTTAGTGAAACCTCGAAAAAGAAAAAAAAAAAATGTGAGGCGACGATGAAATACGATCTGTAGGGAAGTTGGACATTATCATTTGTCAGCCAACTGGGGAGGCTACGTGATCAGATTTGCTGGTCCCCGGGTGGCTTGTTTACGCCAATCCGAAGGAAACCCACTCGCAGCTACCTGCTGAATATCAAATCCACTACCGCTCATTGAAAAAACATTGGCTCATATCCAGCGGGTCATCTATGTCCTCCGCTCGTCGGCAGCGCTCTCCGTATCCCCTCCCGGGAGTTTGTAAGGCCTCCTGTTATGGAAGGGCTTACTCCCTATCTCTATCGTACCTGTTCCGTGCATGACATGTTTTTCTCCTGCCTGGGTAAATTGAAAGTTTAGTACGACAACACACTAACAAAACAATTGCTGAAATGGTTCACTTTTGAATTTACATACAATCATTTTTGAAATTTCAGTTTGAAATTTAGATTGTTGGCTGAAGCTCCTCCCCGAGTCCATAGAGGACGAAGAAGGGCGGTACATTGAAACACGTTCTGAGCAATTGTCTTCGTCCGTTTGTCTGCTTGCTCCATAGTAATGGCAGTAAAAACCATCTTATAAATCGGAAAAAAAATTTGAGGCATTTTCAACAACAGCTCGGATTACGCTGTTTTTAAGTTATAACTGTTGCTGGTTATAGATACTTTGGTTAAAATTAAACCTAAAAAATATTTATCCTTTTTCTCTTAGTGTTGGTACTAAATATAGAATGTATTCTAGATTTAATATTAAAGTTGGTAATACAGAAATTAAAAAATATTTCATCAAAACAAATGTATATCGTTATATAGGAATTTTCGTCAATATTTTCGTATATATATTTTATAGGAACCGGGATAGTTGAAAATAAAAAAGAATGAAGTATTTTATCTAAAATTCCTGAGCGGTCTTTCGCCAATCTTGCAAGTATTTCGATATTGTTTCTTCACTTTTACGTTCTTTATTTAGGTCATATTGCAAATAATACTATTTTGTTCGTAATAGTTATAACAAAAACTTTATCTGAAAAATATCAATAAAATCATAGATAAAATTCAATAGATAATATATCCATGGACATTATCTATCTAAAAAGGTAGATGACAAAACGTAATTTTCATCAGACTTGGGATTGTGGTCAACTGCTTACAGAAAATGCATTGAATAGAATAATATTTAAATACAAACATTTATTATTGGCCGTTAATTGAAAGTTATCAGCGCTTTAATGTTGTATTTTATGTTTTAAAGTATTCTGAATGCTTAATCATGTCAATTGGAACTGTTTAAAGCCAATAATTAGCATAGCTCAAATTGTTATTTTTCCTGTTGGGCTCTTTACCTAATGGCTGGTATGTGCATACATGTTTAGATGGGTTGCGGATTGCTGGTTCGCAGACATCCGGGATGTTATATTTATCTCAAAATCTAAAGGAATGATAGAAATAATGATCAAAAACTTAAATTGTCAATATCCAGTATAAAAACAAATACCAACGGTTGGAAAATCTTACTTTTGCTTTGCTCTCCTTTGAATGGATTTCACCCACCCATCCACCCGTGCATTCAGTTATTTGTTTTTTCTGTAACCATCTGCCGCCGCTGGATGTAAAGCATATCCTAGCTGGTATTATTGCTGCTTGAGGGTTTTAATCAATGGAATAAAATACAACTCCTTTGTTTTCATGCCATAGTTATGTATTCCAATAAGTGAGTGCTTTTGGTAAGACACGCTTTAATTTTCAAGAGCTGATTATACTACCTTTTTTTTTTTTCTTTCATAGCCACTTTAAATTTACAGATAATTATAGACCCTCAGGCGAATCTATTTACAAATTATTTTTGTATTTCCTGCAGCATCGCTACATTATATACAGGTTTCGTTATTTTATAAAAATTATATAATGAATAAACAAGTATAATGATATACATTATACGTGACTGGACTAAACTGACTAATAAAGGTGATGGGGCTCACCTTTTTGAACAACCTTAAAACTAACTTACATACTAATTCTTAACCGCTAGCAAAAAAGGTTATATTCTCTAGAAATTAACCTAGCTCTCGTTGTGTTAAAACTTAATGCGTACTTTCTGAACAACAAGAGACGCTACCCAGCTTCCATTGTGGCAAGAGCTCAAATCCGGTAAAATTTTGATATTTTAGCCAGTGGCACTTTGTTCCCGTAAAGACAGGTGAGTGCTTTTGATTATTATAAGTGAGGCTCTCCCCCTTAACTGGAAGTGCGTGGAACGGACCTTTGTAGGATATAGCAAGCCGTAGGGACCCCCCAGTTGATGAATTTCAACATCCAAAAAGAGTATGCCGCAAGCGTACTCTCCCCCAGGCCCCAGAGGTTAAAACCTCTAACTCCTTCACCCCCCTAAACTTGGCAGCCCAGTCCGAGGCTAGTACATCCGCCGCCCCTTCTGCCCCTAAATCGCCACCCCCCCCTTATATTAGGGCATATTAACAGCTATGACCTCACGGGGTTATTAGCCGATTACCACGTAAAAAACTACAAAATAGTGCAGACGCAGCAGGACACTAAGGTGTTCTGCAACAGTTGTTTAATTGTTAAACAATTGCTGCAATCAGGGATTTAAAGATCCCATTTCACACGTTTGCCCCCTGTGGTACCAAGCCCAATAAGAAGTACTTACTTCATGGATTCGATCTCTCTCATCCGATCGAGGAGATAAAAGCCCACATTAAAAGCGTGGGTACAACGAAATCGATGTATATCGATTACGGCGCTCCGACCAAAATGGCGCTCGGACAGAGATCGAACCGATACTAGTGATAGGGGATAACACATTGAAGGCGGAGAGAAGCAGCTCTGTCATATAAATAATGTGCTTTATCGAGTGAGCACTTTTCACGAAAAAAGAGGGATCCCGATGTGCCAGAACTGCCAGGAATACGGCCATACCAGACGGTACTGTTTCAAGCAGGCCAAGTGCGTGAGGTGCAGCGAGCCCCACGACATAAAAGACTGCCCAAGAGACGCTTCAATTCCCCTCAAATGTGCCAATTGCGGGGGAAATCATGTCGCGTTCGTACCGACAGTGCCCGTACAGGGTAAAACTTCTAGAGACTGCAGAGATAAAAAAGCAGGCACAGAATATTACAGCCGAGCCGAGAAGGGCCACATACATGCCTGCCCCCCCTCCACCACGACAGACTGCCTCCTATGCTCAGATGGCATCCGGAAACACCAGCGTTCCGGAAGTTCTCCCAGAGCCCCTACCTCAACCTACTAACAGTAATAATGATGCCTTGATGGGTATCTTGGGCAGTATGATGAACATAATGAGCAGCATGACCGCTGCCATGAATAAACTCACCAAGGCGGTAACGCAGATGATGTCAGAATTCAAAAAATCAAACATCTAAATGATGGGGCACGTAATTTTAAATTACAACGTCTGCGGCCTTTGGCCCAAACAAGCCGACGTAGAAGTAATTCTACGGTTCCATTCGCCAGACGTTGTCGTTCTCACCGATACCCGGTTGAAGAAAATACACTTCTGCCGCTTCCCGGGTTATACTGCTTACCACCAAGACACCGAAACTATCTCTGAAGGAGTAGCGGTGTTAGTTAAAAACGGAATACCCTGTTGTAGACTGCCCCCACCCGTCAGCCTAGGCCCCGACCAATACATAGTTACGCTCCAGCTACGGCTCACGAACAACATCATCGTGTCAGGAGTCTACAGAAGACCGAGAGCCGCCTGCGACCCGTATAAGCTCCTGCTCACTACGATAGCTCATGACCGAAGGAACGTCATCGTGGGTGACCTAAATGCGAACCACAGCTGGTGGAGCAGTACTACGGCAAACGCCCTAGGCCGTTACATCACTAAAACTCCATTTACGGTCATCCACCCAGGATTGCCGACCTTACGTCATTTCACTAACCCAGACAGAACCTCCACGCCTGACCTGCTCCTGACACAACAGCCACACCGGGTCACCGGATGCCCCGCCTTAGATTTCACCACCTTCGACCATCGGCCTGTTCTCTATGAACTAGAAGGCGACATGCCGGAGCCGCCTGCTCCTAGATACAGGTACGATGAGGCCAAATGGGACCTCTACAAGCATCTCATCAAGACCGAGTTGCCCACAATCACGCCCCTGAGACACACTTGGGACATAGATTACGCTATCTATCAGCTACAGGACGTCATCGATCGAGCTGCCAATGCATCGATCCCGAAATTTTCTCCGAAGCCCCCTTCTCTGAGAAAACCTCCGGATCACATCCTACAACTGATTAGACAGCGTAATAACATCAAGAACAGGTGGTTTAGGACCAAAAACAGGGACTTAAAACCGGTTTTAAATGCTCTCACAAACCAAGTTAAGTCCCTGATGGCCCAGTGGAAAAATTCGATTTGGGAAGATCGCCTCACCAGTCTCCACGGTGACCACAAGCAATTATGGAAGCTTGTGAAGACCTGCAGGTCCAAAAAGAACGGTGTAAGGCTGGCCGTGAACGGGCCACCAAACATTCCCACCACCAAACAAGCGGTCATCTTGGCGGCCCATTATGAGGAAGTCAGTCGTGGCCAGGGACAGCCAATAGGAGCCCTTGACCCCCCCCCTCCCCCACCCTCGCCACCACTACTGAAATCTACACCTCACACCGGCAATGCGCTGCATTCATTCGAAGAACGACCGGCAAGAAGGCCCCAGGTCAGGATTCCATCCTACTCAAGCAGCTGCCGAGGAAAAAAATCTCATTCATAACGAACGTGTTGAACTCCTGCTTCAGGCTGCTATTTCCCCCAGAACTGGAAGCACGCTGTAGTGGTCCCCCTTCTGAAACCAGCGAAAAGTGGTTATGAGCCATCTCATTACCACCCCATCAGTCTGCTGACTCAACTCTCGAAGCTGTTCGAGAGAATCATCCACGTACATCTCTCCGGGCACTGCGAGTCACAAGAAGTCATCCCACCAGAGCAGACTGGATTCAGCACAGGCTTAAGCGCGAACAACAACCTTGTGAGATTGCAACGTCGCATCGAACGTCCGGAGCAACAGAGCTACCGCTATGATTTCTCTGGACTGTTCGAAAGCTTTCGACTCTGTGGACCACTACATCCTACTCCAACGTCTGAGGGAATACGAATTCTCGGATCAGCTGCAAACCTGATAAGATTCTACCTTACAGACAGAACTTTTTCGGTTCGTATAGGCACTACGTCTACGGCCCGAAGAAACTACACTGCCGGTGTCCCCCAAGGATCGGTGCTAGGCCCCCTGCTGTTCAACATTTACACCGCCCACATCGTTGGAGCCTCGTACCCCAACTGCGAGGTATCCGCGTATGCAGACGATATAGGTGTTTACAGCACAAGCATCAATCCCTCCAGAGCCCTGAAATTCGCTGAGAGCGCTAGTCAATAGATCGCCGAGAAACTCGATGCCGTCCACATTCAAGTCAACCCGGCCAAGACGCAAGGAATTATATTCAGTTACAGATCCGGAAAAAAGAAGCTCCCGAAATCCTTCGTCTTAGACGGCAAAGAGTGCCCTGTAAGCAACAAGCTGTGCTACCTCGGGATTACCCTCGGTAGGCACTTGTCGTTCACAACGCATCTCGGCAAGAAATTAAAGAGTGTTAGGAAGAAATTCTTCAGCCTCGGACACCTACTTCACAGCCCGGCTTTATCGGTACGCCTCAAGCTGCTGATATACCAGAGCGTCCTAAGACCTGCTTTGATGTATGGGACCCCTCTCTTCAAGTATCTGACTTCTAACACTCTCCAAACGCTACAGAAATTTCAGAACAGAGTTCTCCGCACCTTCCTCAAATATACCCCGTTCGACCGAATGAAGGCAGGCGAGATGCATAAAAAATTTGAAGTCCTCACCATTCAAGATTTTATCAAGCAAGAGAAGGCACATCAAATTTTTTGACTCACTCAGACATAGCCACAACCCACTATTCTCCGACCTTCAACCACCACCAATGCCCGTCAGATGGAAGCACTGCTGGACCGCCGAAGCCTGGAGGATGATCGACGTCATTGAACCCGATGACTGAACGAACTACACCCAGCCGGGAGATCGGCCTCAATCGGACTCAACCGAAGCCACAATAACCCCATCTACCTGTGTAAGCAGGGTCGACCTTCCGGCCGAGAGGCTGACTCATTTTAGGCCCCTGCCGGGGCGGGGCTTTGCCTGGCCGACTACAATCCATTGCCTAGGTGCCCCTAGGCTCCACCCTTGGTAGACTCTCAATACCTTCCTGATTCCATCCGCCTTTTTAGGCATTCCACACCCTATATCCTTCTCATACATCCTTCAAATGGGGGACTCCCCTTAGTGAAAGGCACTCATTAGCCCAAAATAAATTTTTCTTTATTTTCCCCACATCCTATTTTTATAAGTTTGAGAGCTAAGGAAAAAAAAAAAAAAAAAAATTCTTAACCTAATTTTCCCCCAACAGTCTGTTGCCATCGATGCGGGGAGGGGTGGTGGGGTCATAGTGTTAAAAACTGGGTTTGTCAGGTACTGCAACGAGTCAAAAAACTTAATGTGTCTCCGGCGGATGAACTCAACCACCGACAGCACACGAAGCAATGGGTGCAGATCAGCGTTCTTCAACCTCTCGAAAGAGGTATGTCGGACCACTTTTCGCATAATCCTATTCTGGAAATGTTGGAATTATTATATTACCTACCCGGAAAAGTGTTACTGTCAGAGTAACAAGTATGGTACATTTTTTGGGAAAGTGGAGTGTTTGAAACCCTGCATGTAATTAACCTCTCAAAATCTTTAATTTTTTCTCTAATCAGGATCCGAGACTTTTTTAGTATCAACCTATTAATTAATTATCACAGCTTCACTAAGTTATGGAGATAGCTATATTTTTCATCTGTTCCCTATATGAAATACATTCACTTTATATTTTTACTCATTAGGGGATTCACAGAGTCTAGAAAACATTACTGATACTAGAATAGTGGTTATAGAACTATTAACACGCTTTTATTTTCAAATGCTGATTAAATTACCTACCCGGGAAGTGCCGAAACTGTTACTGACAGAGTAACAGGTATGGTACATTTTATGGGAAAGTGGAATGTTTGAAACCCTGCATATATAACTGTATATATATTTATGCATTTTATGGGAAATGGTTCACCACTCTCACATCGTTTAGCGTAACCACTTAATGGGATGAAAGTGTAGGGCTCGAAACCCTGCATACATACAGTTATATTTCTTTAGCTCTGTTACTACATGAAACAATGGCAACTTTAATGGCTGTGTGTTTCATTGACCTTCTTCTATTTGTAGTATATTGAGAGCATTAAACAATAACCCCATGCAAAATGTCATCACTGTTTGTCCAATGGTATTACGAAAAACATGAGCAGTTTAAAAGACTTTTGTTGTATATAAACTGTTATTAAAATCACAAAATCTTTGATTTTTCTCTAATCAGAATCCGAATTCGGGAATTTTTCTAAGAACTCCGGGACTTTTTTAATATCAACCTACTAATTAATTAATACATCACTAAGTTTGGAGATAGCTATATTTTTCATGGCTTCCCGATATCAAATAAATTTACGTTATATGATATGTATCATACCATTACATTTCTTTGCATAAGATGTATTTAAAATGCTAAATGTGTATGTTGAATTATATTTCAATTGGCAGGTTTACAACTAACTTGTTTCTCATTGTTGTTTCTCGAGTGTATAGTTATTAGTAATAAATTCTATTAATTGAATCCTATGTCCTTTATATAGATTTATTAAATGAAAAGGATCTGATATATTCGAGTATTCCTCAGCTTTATTAGGGCTAGTATGAAGTTCATACTCGATATCATATGCTGGATCTAAACACACAACTTCCCTATTCTCAGCTCTCCCATTCTCTCTTTTCGGGGAGAAAAACGACAAAATAAATAGAGGGAGTTAGTTACTGAGGTTATCAGTTTATCTTGCTAACGGAATAAACCGGGAGGAAATAAAATATCTGGCCGGAATGGAGGAATGAATGGAAGAGGTTATTGAGTCGGTCGGGGCTGCGTCACGCGTCCAACAAAACGTGACCTCCTTCCGAAAGCCTTGCTTGCTACTGCTCCTTGCTAAAATCCAACATCAAATACCAATCTCCCGCTAACCGGGATTATCCCTCGACGGGAGGACGCAGAAAGATTTATTTATAGCTCATATCTACTTTATAAGTATAAAGTATATAACTTATTTTTTATTATTTATTACTTTCGCGTGTTGAGCGTATAACTAAGTTTCAATTAAGAGGCGATATATTTTTATTCTATTCAAACTTGTATACATTTAATAACTATAGAAATAAATTCTATTAAATAGTGAAGACGGTTTATGAACCAGTGTCATTGACAAAACTGAAAATAATGTTTAGCTTGAACATAATTAAAATCAATTTATGAGTTTGTTTTACGATTACAGATAATATACAATAGTGTTTTTTGAGCAAAAAAACTAGGGTCTCTCCGGGATCAGTATTTATTATGTCAACGTTTCATTTAAGTACTGGAATCATTAAAGGTCGAAAACTAGATGAAAAAATGGAAATAATATAAATAATAAATACAAATAAGTAATACGAAGAATCGACTACTGGAGAAAAAAAAATGAAAACAATAATCGGTCAGAAAAGGATGAATTGAAACTACGAAACTAGTGTGTTAAACTGCCTTGTTGTACACATACAAGAAAGTAAGATTGCAGAACTTTTGACAATATATGTGACTAAAAAGTCATACTTGTATAAAACCACTTTTATTTTTTCATGTGAAATGGATCAGTGTCTCAGAAATCCCTTTTTTATGGTTTTTCCGTAACAAAATTTCAAATTATCATGGTTTTACTAGTGAGTCTGACTATTCTAGGTTTTTTCAATGAATTGTCAATGGTAGAAATATGAAATTTAGTATATTTAGTATAGTAGTAGTAAAACTTTACTAACTTCCATTAATTATATTAATCGAAAAAACTATTTTCTATAATTTGAGTAAGGTATCAAGTAAACGATAACGACGCCCTAATCTCCAATATGTTATTTTTATTTTGGTCTTTTTCTCAATAATTACAAAGAATCATCAAAACTAGTGGTAATGACGGAAATAACTTTTAACTCAAACATTTTACATGGTAATATTACATTACACTTTTAATGACCAAGTGATGCAAAACACATAAAACCTAACCTATGAAAAATGATTAAATGACATTATTAATTAATTAGTTGCAATGGTTAACAACCTTAGTTATTAGTTTTTTATTTTGATTACAAGATCATGGATTTGAAGATTCACGAAATGTAAGAAAAAATACGGTTTAGGTGCTTAATTAACCTTTAGATTTATGGGTCAAATGCCTCGGTATTCTTTTTTACTTTCTATCGAATAAAATTTGGTCTCATAAAAATCAATTTTTTTATGATAATCATGTCAAAACATTAGTAAGTATATTGTCATCTGTATTGTCACCTATGTAACATGCTCATGACTGCTTCGAAGATGAACTGAAAATATTTTAGGAATTCAAATAAAATGAATTATTTAGACAAGATTTGTTTTCAGACCTACATATGTCTGTTATAAAAAATTTAATTGTTTAATTTGCAAGAAAAGATCAAGTGGTTGAGTTATGAAGAGAAGAATTTTCGTCAAGAGATATAATTTAGAGTTTCAATTCAATTCATTTATTTAGTTATTGTACACAATTGTATCATTCCATTTTCTATTTTGTAAAGCTGAGCATAAAGACAAATCATTTTTCGAATAATTAATAAATTGCTTTCAGAACCAAAACATTTAATTAAACTTATTGTTGTGACTGGTACTTGTTTGAGGGCTTTCTAAATAATTACCGAGTTCGTTTGTAATTTCAGGCTGGGACGAAGGAGGGGTTGCTTTTATGAAAATTGGATATGTATTATATTTTGAAGGGAACCTTAGGACACATTGAAAATAATTTGGATTCAATTGATAAACGAAACTTCCATTTTGTTGAAAGTTAAACATTTTAATTTAAGTTAAGTTAATTTTAATTGAAATGTATACTATTAATACTATCGTGTGTGTTTATTGTACCCGACGATATGTTGGGGTTCAGGTGTACGAACGTAATTAACCTGAAATTTTGTATCCATATTGAAATTAAGAAGTCTTATGAGAAAATGATACCTGACCGCAATAACGTCAAGAGGAGAAAGATCTACGTTGGCTAGAATAAAAAACTAGATAGCGGTTCTTTAGACATAAATAATTTTATTGATAAATTTGTTTGCCAAACATTTATGAAAAATAAAGGAATAGAAAAATAAAGGAATTAGAAGAATACTTCAGTACATATAATCATTATATACGATTAGGTATTATCGACAATGAAATCAGGAAATGCATACGTTAAATAAATATGATAAAAGTAAATTACTTCAAAAGTTTAATTATATTTAAAACCAAAATAAAGGCGTTAAACCAAAGTTACGAAAATATTCTAATATAATAGTAACTAGTGATATTTAAAAATGTTTTTGCCAATACAGTTTTAAAAGATTGGTGTTGGCGCATGTATTTGTGGTGTCCTCTTGTAGGTTTTAATCTATTTTCATTCTAGCCTGCCCATCCAGACCCTGATATAGCATCCCAAAACCTTCAAAAACACCTTGACGAGATCGAGTATTGGTGCAACCAATGGCGAATCAAAGTCAATGAAGGAAATGTTCCCACATAACCTTTACCCTCTGCCGCAAGTCCTGTCCGCCAGTCTTTTTAAATTCAATTCCTCTCCCTGTGTCTGAGACAGTACGGTATTTAGGCTTCCATCTAGACAAAAGACTGACATGGAACCCACACACAAGGCTAAAAAGACCAGAACTAAACAGACGCTTTGGACAACTGTACAGACTACTTCGAAGGACATCCCATCTCTCAATAGAAAACAAACTACTTATTTACAAAGTTATACTTAAGCCAATCTGGACATACGGAATAGAGGTATGGGGGACAGCAAAAAAAGTCGAACATCATGCGCATCCAATCCTTTTAATCAAAAGTCCTAAGAACAATAGTAAATGCCCCTTATTACGTCAGCAACAAAACCCTTCACAATGATCTGAATATACCCTATATTCTTGAACTCATCCCTTCCAAGTTCATAAAATTCCATAGTCACCTATCTAACCACCCTATTTCCCTAGCACAGTCATTGCACTGCACCACTCACCCCTATAATCCTCCTCGTAGACTAAAACGGGAGTGGTCTCGTGACCTGCTATAACTAAGTGACAGTGGGAGTCCTGGCAATGGCCAGTTTCTCTAACCATGTCCTGAGCGTCTGTAGCTCTCGCGCTCTTGGTCAGCCTCCGCTGGCTCTTATCCAGTGACGTAGGAGCGTGGGGGACTCCCCAAGACTCCGCTTCCTCCTTCGCATGCGAGGGAGGTGACAACCTTGTGGACTTGGGGGGCCTCTGGGCTGTTTGTAAATATTGTATGAATGAGCGAGTGAATGATGAATTGTAAATATGGTATGAATGATAACATTTCCCTCAATTACTTATTGCCTAATAAACAAACGTGAAACCGTTTGATCGTTAAGTCGTTCTGTACTTGACATAACTAAATTGTAGCTAAATTTCAGAACAGAGAACAGAACAGAATGAGAGCCTCTCATTTTAAACAAGTGAGGGAGGTATACATTATTTATTACAGAAAGAGCTGTCGTGTAGCGAAGATTTTGGTGCAGACCAAAGTGGATTTTCATTGATTAAATCATTTTTTTATTTTGTGTGAAATATTATCGTAATTGTTCCAGGGTAGGAGGAACTGACATTCCTATAGTTTTTAGATATTTGCGTATAGTTAAAGTGATTAAAGGTAAGTTATATTGTTGTAAATGGTTAAAATTAACTCCTCACCCTTGACAGTACAGCTATATTTTGAAGAGATCAAGGAGTATTTATTTAAAAGTTCTACAACTCAACTTTATTCAGCTTCAAAGTTTCCGGACTATCATAATGATATACATTATACGTGACTGGACTAAACTGACTAATAAAGGTGATGGGGCTCACTTTTTTGATCAACCTTAAAACTAACTTACATACTAATTCTTAACCTAATTTTTCCCTGACAGTCTGTTGCCATCGATGCGGGGGAGGGGTGGTGGGGTCATAGTGTTAAACACTGGGTTTGTCAGGTGCTGAAACGAGTCAAAAAACTTCAAAGTTTCCGGACTATCATCATTGGAAGATTTAATCAGTTTATATTTTGATTTGTATAGCTTTCTTTGCAGGGTTGGAATATGATCAACGCGTTCTTATTTTTAACACGATACATTTCTTTTTAGTGGAGAATACACTATCTTAATAACAATGCAAATAGGAATAAGGGTAAATATCATTTAATAAATATTCATGCTCGAATCCTGTTATTATTATGAAAATGTCACCTTTGAGATTAGCTCGGGGGGCAAGACCCTCTTCATATTCATATTTCATTTTAATATATTTCTTTTGGTTTCACTCATGGTTCTTTGCTCGACATCATTCGGAGCACTCTCTTGATTAAAAAGTAGACGAATAAGTTTTGCATTTCTTTTTCTCCCTTAAATTGTCTCTTTTATCTGTAGACTGTAACTGAGTGATGATCGTGTAACATTTATTTCGATCACCGTCATATTTCCGTTCCTACTAGATCCCTTTTTATATTGAGAGGAAATGTTATAAATCCATTGATCAAACACAAGTTTTTTTTTACTAAACTTCTGCTCCTCCTCGCTTGAGCACACTCACACGTTCGGAAGGTAAACAGTTCAGAGTTTTTGTCCCTGTATGCGTAATAAATAATTCAACTGTGCTGAATGAAGACAGTTTTCTGCATAACCTATTAATCGTATAATAATAAAATTATTTTAATGTTAAAAAGTAATACACTGTTTGAAATGAGGGAAGGTAATTCCACTTATCGATATATATTTACTCGTTCCATTAAGAATGTTAATGAAATTTATTTCGAGGAATGAACTTCAAATTCAGGACTTATTGCGCTTAGTCATAATTAATTTTTGATTCGAGATTTACTAGGAATCATTCATTAATTCAAATCAGTACCTAGATAGGAAACAATCCTACCATAAAAAGGGTTGTTTTCGGAATAGTGGTGGAGAGAGAAAAGGCATGAGAAGAATGGTAAGCCGTTTGTTTTTTAATGAGATGACTGGGGCATCAACGGTATTATATGAATCTAACTTATTTTACGGTATAGTTCACCTAGGTAGCAGAAACACATTCACATCTACGATTTCTGTTCTTGACGTAACTAAATTTCAGAACAGAACTGAGTATCCGAAATGAGAGATACTCTGTCGGGTCGTCACGAGGGGGGTGTCTAGTTACCCTAGCCCTGGTGACGAAGTGAGGGTTGCTTGAGTTTATAACCTGGACAATCGTTTCATGACGGCTTTACCATCTGACTCCATTTTTTGATAGGTATGTGCCCCGACAATGCACTATGTTCAGGAGAACAGGTATAGGGTAGGTATTGTAGGTAGTTTGTGTGGTCTAGGGATGACCACGAATTCACACTCGGTATATGAGGGTAGGCGAAATCCCTCCGGACCCCAAAGGTGAGTGTGAACCGGATAGAGGCAGACTGAATTGCCGTGGGGATCACTGCTTGGTAACCTTGCAGAGCCACGACAACCGTTGTCCAATAGGGAGAGGTCTCTCCCAAGGAGGTGCTAGATTTATCGAGACGAAGGCAGAGATTCCCACTAGGAAGGTGTGGGGTCTGACAATGCCGGTCTAAACGTAGCGAGGTGAGGAGAGAGATGCAGAGTTTTTTCATAAAGAAGAAGCCATTTTTCAGAGTTTAAGCAGAGCAGCCACGAGCAAAATAGTTCCCAGGAGAATGATTTACAGGCCCCAAACCACCGGTCTTAAATACCCAGCTGGCTTCGTCAGTAGCCAATAAGAACCGTTTTTATAGTACCCAATGAGGTTTTGAGTATGTGGTTCCCTTTTTTCTCTGACTGAGACGTGAGCCGGGAAGGGTCTCTCGGCGGCTTGGGTCTAGTACCTGCCCTGACAGCTGGTGCCCCAGCTCATATAACTAATTGGCCCCTAGCGGTATTTTTTATTGTTTACCATATTTACAATGATTTATATTTTGGTAATGTTATTTACATTTGTTTACAATATATATACAATAGAGTACAGGGTGATTTATCTTATGCAGTTAGTGGTCGCTACATACTCCTTTTAAACAAGGGAAATGGTCTCTTGACTGCTCTGTGTGAGTGGTCTGTGTTGTCTGCTATAATCTTTAAGGTACTTTCAAGAACTCACCAAATTGGGTTTGTTTTTCTAAATAAATATGAAACAGGAAACATATGTAATCATTAAACCTGCAAAACGTAGGGTTTGTTTCACTGATTTTTATCCCAATTAAGTAACATTTTTGGTTATTGTTTTACATGTTAACGATTTTTTAAATTTGATTTTTAATGATAGACTATTTTTAGAAATTTTCTTGGAAAAATTCTCATTTTTCATTAACTAAAAAAATCCGGTTGGTCCCGAGCTGTACGGTTTTGCCCTTACTAGAAATAATTTTAATAAAAGTTTTGAGTTCCTCTTTATTCATTATACATTGCACAAAAAAATTATAAATCTGGCCCAGGGAATTTTTCTCATAGAGTTGCAATCGCAAACAAGATGCAAAAACCGAAGAGGTAGTATTCCTCATTGTGGGAATATTTTTGTTTCAATATCCAATAGGTAAGTAATTCCATTGAATAACGTAATAATATGAAGTATTTTAATTCTATAATCAACATTTGTATTATATGATTTCACTAAATGGTAGGTTTTCAGCGTTTTAGTCAATTTTGTATTTAACTAGTATTGAACATTTAACATTTTTAATGTTATTATAGACGAATTTTATCTATATGATAATTGTTTTTAATCTATGTAGTGATGTTAACACAGGGCCTATATACAATCTTGTTTTTAAAACATATGAATTAAATTCAGTATAATTCATGATATATTGTAATATATGACTTGGTGATTGTATAAAAAGTTTGGAAAAATTTGTTGTTTCTCACTATAAGTTTGTGAAGTGACAAATTTATCTATTTATTATGTTACGTTTTAACTCGGTTACTGTTTTACGTATATAATTTTTTTAATGCATTCACAGGCTTTAGAGTAAAGATGATCACTTAAACGGACATATGATGCAGAGCTAAAAGCAGATGTTTTGATAAGCTGTGATAAGACGTTGAGAAGTGAAGTAAGGCGGTTGGAGGGAGGTGTTGCGTCAACACATAGAGTGAGTGGATATGTTTGTCAAGGGCTGGTAGTACAAACAGCCTCAAACCCCGCCAAAACAAACCGACCCTCTCAGGCGCGGGAAAACCTTCCTCCCCCGGCCGGTAATATATCTACCATCTCCTCTCTCAGCACCTTTCGTATTTCGGACCTCCTACATTTAGTTGGCAGAGGATCTTAATTTGTGTGCTGCACCAACAACCTTGGGAGATTTTCAAATGAAATAAAATGAAAAATGTTCTTGTTTGCCTCACTCTTACTTGCCTTTAATATACCATTTTATTTTCCCAGTAGGAACAGTATTTTTGAAGCTAGAGTTATTTTTCAATATTTCAATAAAGCTGGAAATAAGATTAGTTCCATCAGTTGATGTTGATGTTGAAACTGTTTTTCTTTTGTGGACATGGGTTTTGACGATAAGCTTGAAATCAATATTATTTCAAATCACATCAAACATCGATTGTAAAGGTGGTCAATATAAAACAGGTTATTAACTAACTCTAATTTAGATTGCAAAATACGACTTATCTAACGAAGTGTAAAAAATACGTTTTGTCTTTTAGTTGTTTAGAACTTGATTCTCACCGAGATTTTACAGCTGAGGCAGGGAGGAGATAAAGTACCCTATAATGGGCGATAACTTATTAGACAAAGTTATTTTCCATTACGTAATTGAAAACCACAACTGCTTTATTACAAACCGGTGTTCCGGAAGAATACGCTTGTAATTTATTGTTAAACGTTATTTCCGGTGTTGTGTGAAATAGTTTATACAAAGAAACATTCTGGAATTACTGATTATATTCTAGGAACATTGGACATAAATAGATAAGGAGTGGGGCCTAGATTGCCTATATAGAGGGAGATGAATGTTTAACTTGATGAATGGGGTACGGTTACCTTCAGTAGGCGAAGTGGTGGGAGCAAACTGACACAAAACAAGCCCACGAATAAGGGATCTGCATTTGTAAATATTCAGGTCGGGCCATAAAACGTACAAGAAAAGGGGCCGGACTAATAGATTTATAACTGAAGTAACAGCTAACAGTTTTTGGGGGAAATAAGACAAAAATAAATATAAACAAGTTAAGGATAGCGATATACGCCATCAGTACCCGTGTCATTATAATCAGAACATTAGTCGACCTTCAGGATGCTTGCGGCTCTGTTTCTTAGGCGCTCCCTCCAATCAATATTTCGTTTTTATTCATCTTTTCCTCCCACATAGGCATATTTATGGAATTAGCAGAAATAGAACTCAACACACATTGATGACCTGACTGTTTCAGGTCTATAATAATAGATTACATAACGTTGATCTGAGTGATTTATTTGTCCTAATGTATGTTAAGCTAACAGCATACTTAAAATAAATTAGCACCTAAGCTTCCAGCACATTATTATTCTGTGTTTAGACCATAAACATCGCTGAACGCATTGACGAAGAGCCATGGACGGATGTGGGTACGGTTGACGGACGGTTAAGGGAATATGTAGCTGTAACGAGTTGCTAACCGGGTATATTAGATCTCGGCTGGAAGGGAGGGGGGAGGCTGGGTTTCCAATCAGCCAACCCATCAGCTCTAACAAGCTCCGCACACGTCAACCCTCCTAGTCTCCACGTATCTAATATCTCTTATACGAACCAGCTCATGAGGAAATCGCTCAACATCCGCAGCTGCGATTCACAAATAGGTTTTCATACTTCATGATAAATACGAAAAGAATAGGTGGGATCTCAAAAATATTATTTATATTTGCTTCATATAAAATTCACGACCGTAGCACCTTGGAATAACACATGATAAAGGACCAACCTGGAATCATGTGTTATTGTGAAGAGTGTTCTACATGGGGTATATTGGTGGACGGCCACTGTGCCTGGCAAGACGTGGGCATTTGAAATCTCTTCAATTCAAAGATGGCAAGAAGAAATATGGACTGTAGGGTTATTAAACCAACATACTAAATTATACCCTCTCTTCTAATCTACTTGTTAACAACTTTATTGTGATGAAATTACAATCTGCCTTTACTTAATAGGTAATAAATAATTGAGATAAGTTCATTCATACCATATTTACAATTCATCATTCGCTCGCACATTCATACAATATTTACAAACAGCCCAGGGGCCCCCCAAGTCCACACGGTTGTTGCCTCCCTCGCAAGCGAATGAGGAAGCGGAGTCTTGGGAAGTCCCCCACGCTCCCCCACCAGCCACGTCACCGGATACGAGCCAGTGGAGGCTGACGAAGAGCGCGAGAGCCACTCTTCTAATCTAACTACGCATTGTATATAAAAGTCAAAATTGTAGCACTAGTGTAAAAATGCTATGCCACTTAGGGGACCGCGGCATAAACACTGAAGACATACTTATTAAAACACATTAGGAACTATGGACAGGTTTATGGGACAGCAAAAACTTAAACCTAATGGCAATACAGAGAATTTAATCAAAGTCTCTTTGAATTATCTCTGGTGTACCATAGAGTACCCCCAATCTGTCTGTGTGCCTCAAGTCATGATATATGTACAAGAGCATACTCAAGGCCAATCCCAATGTACGGTGCACTGATTTTGATTTCGCAGCAAGGAAACTCCAACAATTTCAAAACGGAATACTCATGAAATCGGCCCCACATACTTCAATGGTATGATATGATATGGTAATGGTATGACAAGATTACAAAACACCTTTATTGTCTTTCCCCAACTGATGAATTATTCTTTATTGAAAAAGTTCTTTAAGCAGCTGTAAGCTGTCATCTTCAGTTAGTTATGAGGGCTGTTTAACTCATCTATAACAATAGTGTAAGGACTGCTATATCCACTGTCCTCACTCTATGAATTTTTTTTTTTTTTATCAAAGTCTGCAGTATTTCACCAACCCCGTGTTTAACGCGATTTACCCCTTGTAGTTTTCTCATAGATTGCAGCAGATATTCAAGGCGGGAACGCTTTGGTTTTAAGTTAGCTTTAGGCCCTCAAATACTTGTACAGTCAGAAGGTGAGCCCATCACCTAGTGCCCTTATATATTGTATATTTTTTTTAACTGTAATCAGAGACAGTATGCAATGTGTTAAGAAGCTGCTTAAAAATACTTAGGATGGAGTAAAATGAGCCATATACAACTCATTATTTTTTACCATTATTTAGATTACATTTTTAAGAAATATTAAATTAGGGGTTAAGAAAAAAAAAAGTTATTCTTACGTCAAATATTAATACGCCAATGGCCACATTTGTTTGGTACCTGTGCCTGTGTACATATGCTAGTAATAAAAAATATTTTTAATAAGCATAATAGAGTTTATTACAATTAATTAATTACAATTAATGTGATAATTCAGTTAATAATTCTTTGCTCCAATGAAAAAAAATGGCATTGAAAATTTCAGACCGTGAGTTAAAAATATGTATTTCAAATAAAACGGAGCAATTTATCCAAATATTCAAATAGAATAAAGTAATGGAACTCACCAGTGATCCGTATGTTGACCGGGCTGCTGGTCTCTAGGAGTTTGGTGAGCCTGTGGCGTGTTCTGCACTTATAATGCGGGTACTGGTCTGCATATTCAACGCTGTGAACCAGCAGTTCTCCCGTCGGAAGGACGTGGTACTTTCCATCTGTCAACCACAAAATTACAAATAAATTTACTGACACAATCAAAATTATTATAATATATAATATATATATATATAATATTATAGTATTAGTGCTAAAGCGCCCTATTGAGGTGTATTACGAGGAGTCACTTTGGAATAAGTTTATTTTCTCCCAGCCAGACCTTATAAATACATTCCAATTTAACTGTATGTTTAAGCACGCCACTCAAAGTTTGAAGATATGTCTAAAAATCAGTGAAATATTCGTTTATTACAAATTCACTATTATTGTTTATAACATTTTAGCTATTGAAATGTTGGTTTATTAGACTTATTTTACTAATGCAAAAAAAAAATAGATTTTAAATGGGACCCATTTTACAGTTCATAATCCATAGAAGGAGGAACAAGTTACGAAGTCAAGTGTAGCGAATGCCAACCACATATGTAAATTACCCTATATTCTGGTGCATAATGTATTGTAATATAAATGCAAATCTTTGTAAGCTTCTTGTAATAAACCAGGTGGGTCTATGCGGCAGTTGTAACAAGGCAGGTAAACAGAGGGTCGAAGGCCGCCTGCAATAAACCTGAGGGTAAGCCACCGGCCCCCTCATAAAACAGGATCTGTAGAACTCTGGTTGACTTCCGGCGGTCATAAAATATAAAAGCCATGCCATAAACAGTCCTTTAGGGGACGAGCGATCACGTATCTCGGTAGGTGTGACATCATAAAACATACCCCGTTCAGCCGTCTCCACCTTCCACTAGGAAGGGGAAACAGTACTTAAGCCCGGAAGTTAGGCCCTGTAGGTCTACTCTCTTGGCCACACCTCTGCGCAGTCACCTTGTCTCGCAGTCCCCTTGCAGACGGTCAGACGCCTCGCTACTGTTACACTGCCGTGCCCTGTTCTAGCTCTGATCAAATCTTATTCTTTATGAAGCCTCTGTACCCTTTTCTTTTGAACATAGTGTATTTTCTGGACAGATACCTATCATGAATGGAGTCAGATATTAAATACCGACATGGAAAATTGGTCCATGTTATAAACTACAACAATCCGCACTTGTCACCAGGGCTAGAGTGATTAGGGACTCCCCTAGTGACGCCCCTAACATCAAGTAACATGAATTACGCGTTTAAGCGTTTTATTTTTATTACCTCCCCTTTGTTTGATGCTACTAAAATTATAATCTACTATTTATCGGGACATCAAAGCTATTAATTCGATACCCTAACGAACGGGATAGGATTTTTTTTTAATGTACAAATCAATTACAAATTGAATGATAATTATTTAATTGGTTATTGTCCCTTCATTATTATTGATAGAACTATTTTTGTTTTATGTGTAATAGGGTAACTGAACGGAACCACTAGGCAAAATATTACACCTTTCTTCCACTCATGTCCCAACTGTGAAGGGTACTCTCAATTGACACGCTGACACATGGGTGGAAAACTGTGGGTTCCTGATTTTGTAAAAAAAAGCGAAAATACTTTCTCAGAACAAACATTTTTCCTCTAGGCACGTATATTGCGAGAATTTCAAAAATAACTTTATAATGGAAAATAAATATTTTTCTGAGATTTCATTTGTCATATTTTGCAGCTTATGTCAACCCAGTTTCAAAGGCTGGCATCGGCCTAGCGATAGTCTTTGGGCATCTAAACCGCACGAAATGCGAATAAGAAACTATTTCATGCTACTCAATGTTAGTAAAATATTATTTCTCGTGACTGACGTGTGGCTCATGTGTGTTTCAAACATAACTCACATTATACACAGTAACTACCAGAAATCTACTAACATCCGGATAACTGACGTTTATCTGTACTAGCAAATCATCCATTCAAATCAAATCATTATTTTTTCAATATTTACATACTCTTTTGCGCATATTCTAGAAATTTGTCTACAAATACTCCAGTGGAAAAACCTTTAACACTGTATGGATTGTAGGCAGACAATGTGGTTTTCACTATATTCGTAAGAATGAATCCTGAGTCTAAATAACTTAACCTAGTTTTCCCACACAGCCCGGACTGGGATGGGGGAAAATTCCGTCAGAAATCCACAACCGGAAAAATGATATTGAAATTAATCAATTTATTTTTTATTTGACGAGAGCGTTGGAATAGTAGTGTCGAAGAAATTAGACATGAGTGTAAGTATTACAATATTTAATATAGTTAAAATGTTTTTTTTATCTATGTTTGAAGAGGTTATTTAAGTACTACTATTAGCCATTCAATGGTGTCAATTTATAAAAATAATAGTGTTACAACCAGGGATGCTGGAATATTAGTTGATTTATGGAATATCTATTACCAGCTGGGATATCTATTTTATCTACAGTGTATGTATCCAGGTATATATTTTTCTATTTCACCAATAATTATAAAAGACATTACAGCTTAAATAATTTACCTTCTCAAGTGAATCTTACAATCTTTTTTCCTTCCATTACATTTATGCCGAATACAAAGTCCAACAGATTTTGGCATGTGCTCATTGGAGGATTTGGACAGACAAATCAGGAAATCTACTAAACCTAATGCCGAAATGTAAATGTTGTAGCATTTAGTAGTGCGGTTTAGTCTATCTCCGAGCCCCCGCCACCCCTCTCGCCGCCGACCCTCTGAATTATATAAAAGCAATTGTGGTCAGGACTACCCTACAGCTAAAGCTTAATTCTACCTTACCTGCCTCAACTCTAGGGCCCTTAAATCGACAAACCACCACCGTATCAATTACCTACTTAAGGAACCTCTGGGTCTCCCGAGATTAGGACACGGCAGTGTCGAATTTGTAATTTTAATTTCTTTCAAGGAATTAAGGTAGGTATAGTATGGTTCACCAGACCCCTGACTTAAATTTACTAAATCACTATTGTAATTAATTCTAATGATTAAAATTAAACAGAAGATCTAATTTACTATAACATAATGAGCCACATTATCATCTGATTTTAGCTTTATGCCTTTAACCAGCGACCGTGCTATGATTGCTTTTGATTATACATTAAGTAAAATAATTATAAATAATATATCAAAAGAAGTAGGCAGAATTCCTCGCAGCCTTCTATAACAATAAACTTTGTAAGTTGACGAAATGTCCCAGTATGTAATAAATGACTATTTATTGTTTTTGTAGGGTGCTATTACTTTTTACTTTATTCTCTACGTCCAACGTCTCCTAAAAACTTCAAACACATTATCTTATATATTTTACTAGTGAATGTTTGTAATAACCTACTAACCCCCAAAATACTCCCTAGAACCTGGTGAACAGAAGCATAAGGCCGGCCTTATTGCAGAAGTTGAAGGGCCAGTGAAGGTCTGTGAAGCCAACGGAGGGAGATAGAAGCACCAACTAAAATGACAATAATTGATCTTCAGAATCTGCCCTTTCAATGGATCTAACTTCTGCTATTCTGATAACGAATTCTGCCAGTTATCGATGAACTTAGTAACCTAATTTAATTCTGCTATTTCCGCGGCGATGGCTCTCCTACCGTCCCTCAAATTTCCAAGCTCCTTCGGTTGTATTTCGTTCCCAAGCTGGGTAGAAAAATGAAGTATTACGCCCAGATGGTACTTAGCCAAAGCCAGTCCATTTGGATAAATAATACTACACATTTGGCATTTCCGGCGTTAGCGTTCGCGCCAAGTTATTACAAAGATATTAATATGAAATAAATATAATTAATTAACATATTAATATAAAGTAATAGAACCCAAAAAAAACAATAAATAAATTCACTGGTAGGAAAAAATGGAAAGTGTAGCTTATAAAAAACAGTCTTTAAACTCAACCCTCTCTTAGAGCATGTGACGCAAAAATCTGCGAAATAACTGAGAGAGATACCAAAGGCAAATACGTCCGCAATGAAGGCATATGAGGAAAGAAGAACCTCAATAATTGATGTCTCTAGCCTGTGATTGAGTTTGTTTGTACCCGAAAATAGCTACGAGCTTGGAATTCCTTGAACACCCACATAGCCGAAAGAGGCGGTCAGAAGCAAGGACCAGAGGACCGTTGCGCCTAATCAATAGACGCCAGACGCAGAAGGAAAATGTGAGTTAGGTCGGTAATGCCCCAAATATATCAAGCAACTTCGTGGAACCGTTTGCCCACGAACAGTTGTCATCGGCTTTTCTGATTTGCTACTAAACTTCTAACGATATATTTTCTAATTCCTCTGTCTAGTACCACATTTCCTGTTTAACAGGCATTAAACACTGCGTGATCATTATGAAGACTACTATTGAGTTCGGTTTTAGAAGGAGGAGAGTAAGGTCACCATCCAGCAACATATACGTTCTTTTGGAACGTTAGACTTCAGTGTTAATGTTAAAGTGGTTTTCAGACACCTCCTTTATGCTCCTTAAGCATTTGTCTGTCCAATAATTACCACTGGTACATTAGATTAGAATATATCCTCAGATATTAAGGTGAGCGAATTAATTTACGCTGACCAACCTTTTTTTATTGTATCCTTAACTGCGACATTACTCCTCAAACTAGTGCGCGTATTACTGTAATTATAGCTGTTCTTATGCTCCTCATCACAGTCCGTTTATTTTTCATAATTGTTCCATTCAAAGGGAGTTTCATTCAAGTATTGGATGGGGAGAGGACTAATTTCACAATCATTTACTATTTTTCTATGAAAATGAAGCGGGTTTCTGCCATTGATTCGGTAATGTCTTGATACTGTTATTTCATTAACTAAAAGTCGATTCACTTATCCTAAATTTTTTTTTACTTTTAAAATACAATTAAGTTCATAACTGATGTCAAGAAATTTTGGGGCCTATGAAAATATAGCTTTTATATACTGGAGAAATAAAGCTTAGCAACTAATAAATAACTTGGAACAACTATTTTAGATTATTGTAATGCCAATATAATCCTTCTTAAGTACAAATAAAAAATAAACTTACATACTTCTTGGGTCTCTTTGTGCATTCCTGACCAAGGAGACAGAAAACAGGACTTATTTTCTGGACGAATGAAAAACACAAAGAAAGCGGAAGGAGCGGTTGGATGATTTAAGCCATTCCCGGAGGAAATCAGGTGGAGGGTCGGGACTGTTCATGAAATATGGACAGGGTTGTAAATATTTTCAGGGAGGGGTGCTCTAAGGCGATCCTCCAGGGGCAGCCGTCTCCAGTTGAATATCTTGGTCCCATCCCGTCTGCCTATTTACATATCTCTGTCCGACACCTTGTGTCCACAACCCTCCCACATACAATTAATTTCCACACACCATCTCTGAAAATGGGTATTTTCGCGGGCTTATTTGAATGACGAAGAGTGTATTTCACAACACCATTTCAGCAAATGCGTACTTTTATCAGCCTAATTAAATTGTCGAGAGTGTGAGCTCTCCCAAGGTGATCATGTTTATATATATGTGTGACACCAGTGCGCGAAAAGGATAAATATAAATTGGCTTTCGTAACCCATCATGGTAATTGGCAATGGAATTGCTTGCCATATGGTTTGAAGTCTGCTCCGGCTATATTTCAAAGAGTCTTTTCAAGTGTGATAAGAAGAAATAACCTAGATAATTTTGATGTAATCTACATAGATGATGTATTGATTCATTCGAAGAATTAAGAGGACCATGTGAAACATGTAGAATTAGTGTTAAAAGCACTGCATGAACAAGGATTTAAATTAAATGAATCAAAGTGTCAGTTTGCACAAAACAAGATAACTTATCTGGGTCATGAAATAGGAAATAATTATATAAAACCAATGAATGAAAATCTCACAGCAATTAAAAAGTTTCCTGTACCTCAAACAAAGAAACAGGTTCGACAATTTTAAGGTAAAATAAACTTCTATTTGGAGTATATATCGAAACATACTATATTGCTAGATACCTTAAGAAATTTATTAAGGAAAAATGTAGATTTTCATTGGTCAGAACAATTTAAAGATTATTTTGAGACAACAAAAAAATATTTATGCTCAGCTCCGGCACTAGCAATATTTGATCCAGAAGCTCCAACATACATATTCATTGATACAAGTATTGAAGGAGTTAAAGCAGTTCTAAAACAACCACAAGAAGACAAATCTCTAAAGTCAGTATTCTTCTTTTCTAGAAAACTGACAAATGCTCAGAAAACAAAAAAAAACCATATTTATAGAATGCTTAGCTATTAAAGAAGCTATACTTTACTGGCAATATTATCTGATAGGGAAAAAAATTGTGGTATATACAGACCACAGACCATTAGAAAATTTTAATGTGAAGAAAAGTAATGATCCAGAACTACTACAAATTTTAAACTATATCTCACAATTTGACTTTGAGATTGTATATAATCCAGGTAAAGAAAATCTGGAGGCAGATTGTCTATCGAGAAATCCAGTTTTAGAATCAAATGAAGAAACAGATGATAACTCTGCGATTAAAACATCAAATTTATTAAAACTGGAAGATTTAAAAGAAAATCAAAAGCTAATAAAACTGGATGACAAGTGCATAATTAACCCCCGGGCATCCAAAGAGCCGAGGAGGAATTGAGCGTCACCACAGTACCTTGGGTGATCATCTCCGCGTCTACAATGCCGACAAAGGGTTGGAGCCGGCAGAGGCAATGCCTAGGGCAGTCATTGCGTATAACCATTCTGTTCACACGACCACCAGGTTTTCACCCTTTGAAATACTTTTCGGACTTCGTGGGCGTCACCGGGACACGAGTAGAACGGTGGTGGGAGACGAGACGTCCGCTCAACTCACTATCAACCGGGTGGAACTGGGGAAATTATGGGGGAAGGTGTACGCGAAAATTACCGCTGAAAAATCCAGGAGGGTGTTGAGGGAGAACGCGGGCGTCAAACCACTAGAAGGGTGCGTTGCGATAGGCACTACGGTTTATCGTAAGATCGGTTCCAATAGGAGTAAGGAGGTGTCCCGTTATGAGGGTCCCTTCCGGGTGATCACGATTCGTGAACACAATTTGGTGACCATCCAAAGTGTTCATAAACCCGTGAAGAGGAGAACTGTCGATATCGAGCAGTTAAAGCTTCCAGTGGGGAAGCCATTCAAATATGAAATTGACTCTAATTTTCTCACTCCTGCACACATCTCATTGGGTTTCTGGTGGCATTTGCCAGATACATGTTTTTTTAAATTTTATTGTTTTAACCTTGTACCAAATTGGATAGAGTTATGTTCTGTTTCTAGGATTATAAGACAGTGTTGTGCTGCTCTAGGCGAACAGGAAATTATTATGTCAGAACTGTATATAATTAGCATAAGTGTTAAGTTTCAGTTCCCGACGGATGGTCAGGAACTGGCAGGGGGGAGTTAAAGCCAGAGGCAAGTTTATGTTGTAAACTAATACGATCATGGGAGGTAAGCAACCCATGATCCTATGTAGGTCGGATTACTGAGGACAATAAAGCAGTCTCTTTGCAAAAGTCCGAGAGTGTAGTTCGTTTCCCTCTTTCCTAGTTTCCCTCTTTCTTTAAGCTTAACCGCCGATGATATATAAGTTATGGCTAGTGGTACGGCAATGTTAAGCCTAATACCATATAGCCTAAGGTAAACAAACCCGTAAAGTGTGTATAGAGGATCAGGAGGAGAATAAAGCCAGTTATAAACCAAACCATCACGGTATATCATCTACCTCCTTATTCATTATTTTTTCTTGATCGTCTACAGCCGGGAGACGATAAATTATATATATATATATATATATATATATATATATATATATAGTTCTATCTTGCTTTATTTCGTTAAAAAAAAAAGTTAAACCCTAAGAATTAACAATATCATCCTATTATCGCAGTATATTAACAAGGATATCAACAGAGCGTGAACCAGCCAACAAGTGACATTTATGGCTCCATCTAGTGACTATTACTTCCGAAGATGCAGCTATTCTGGGTAAAAGAAAAAAAAAGGCTCATCACTCTATTTCCTATCACCTAGTCCGTTGGTAGCACACGATTTCCTTCAGGCCACAGTGTCAATCAGCACCTTCACTTTCCCCCTCACTCTAGCGTCAGTGCACTGCCCTCCTAATAAATCTATTTCCCATTCCCAATTCATCTTCTTTCAAGACTTCATCGGGAATCGTTTTCTTGTTGGTGGGAAATTTAATGTAAATCATTATCTTTGACGCTCAATATCCTGAAATACTTGACTACGTGCTTTGCTAATCACACGGAAACATTGCTCCAGTATCTCTCCCCTCTCTATTGCTGCACCATTTAATTTAATTGTGGAACATTATTCTTCAACTATCTTTACTTATATTTTCAGGTTAGAAAATTAATAATTTTGATTCTCAGCGATCTTAAAGGTTTTCTACCTTTAATTATAACTGTTACTGATCTATGGCGTAATTAAATTTGATGTTATTATTTTATCAAGGCAATGGAAAATGTATGTTGCATCTAGGAACCAATGGGCCTAAAATCTTTTGCCTTTATGGGCAGCAGGGGTAGGATGTTAAAGAACGCTGGAGTAATTTACGAACGACGCAGAAGCTAGTATCTTGATATTGTCTTAAATTCTTGTGAAATATTGCTAAATTGATACATCTTTATTTATTATCTGTGTAGAAAATGTACGCGTGGATTTCAGTTGTAAGTTTAATCTCAGCAGTTGTCAAGCCGCTTCATACATAAATACACAAATAAATACCATGCATCCCCCACATCACCTAGTTATAACAATCTATGCGATTTGGTAATAAATGTGCTTCGGAAAAAGGTTTAAAACGTTTGATGCCCCAATCAATGTTTTTGATCTAGTCTGAGACGATGACCTCCAAGCCTGAAGGAGATGACACGGTAGATAATGATTGCAAGCAGCACGTTTTGGTCTGGAATGCTCCTATGCAGTCCGATCATTTGGAGAACACGCTTGCAAGTATTGTGGTGGTTTCGATACAAGGCAGCTAGAAGTTATACAGTAACTGGGGGGGGGGGGGGCAATGCTTTATTCAGTCTACCACGACCAACTCGCCAAGGATTTTTTTTTATCTACTCAATACAGAATTGGCCAAGAAATGTTTGTTTTGGTAAACGTTTAGGAAAATTAGCAAGTGCTAAAACGGTTGGTGCTAAAATCGATAAGATAGAAGAAACCTTTTCTTATGATGACCGACCGAATACCTGATATAAAATGAAGAACTTTCTCACATTTCAAGACGATGAATGGCTTCGGAATCTCGTTTTCCCCTGTAACATGACTACACCTTTAGCATGTTGAAAAATCGATTGAAAGGTGTACCTTTTAAGTGTTCAAATTGCCATATATCATATAGGTGCATATATCTAGCTACCTATGTGACATTGTGTTTTTGAATTAATTTTTCCTATTATATTGAATATTTCCTATATATATGCTTAAAAAATAAGTTGTTTAATGTGTTTATTGGGTGTTTAAGATGGGTGTGTTGGTAGCGGGGGGAGGGGGGGGGGTTAGCCTGAGTGTATGGAACCATGAACTTGGCCCTCGGCCGGAAAAGGTTTGTGGCCCCCACAGTAACAAATAAATTATATTTGGAAGAAAGTTTTTTGGTTACTATGTTTCATTATTATATTTTAAAATTTACGTCTGGATATTGTGGTATTATTGAATTTTAAGTTATGGTGATTGTAATTTAAAAAGGATAATATTTATATTTCACGCAACGTTCATTCTGATAAATAAATGAAACAGTACTTCCAGGGGGAATGCATAGTGAAATAGTATAGAGCGATAAGAGGAAGTAAAGATGAACTGAAGTAGAAGGATGGGAATGGATGTGGAGCGGACAGACTGACGGACTGACGGATGAAACCCCCCGAGATAAAGGTTGATTAAAACCGCACCAGTCAGATATTTCATCCCCGTCGCACTATGCCGGATTTTTGAACCCTTTCTAGAATCAGGCCCGGATCCATACTGACCCGTCACCTAACTCGTCCGTCATCCACACCTTGTCTGCATATATATCATTTAAACTTGATTAGATCAACAAATAGATCAATGACGACTTTCAACTCACTACATTATTTTCCCCGGATCAACCAAAAAAATATATTTTTTATTGTGATCACTAACTCGTTATAACAACTAAAATTTAAATACACAATAATTATACAATAATTTTGATACAAATTTAGATCACCATAATTTTCATAGGATTATTAACCTAGTGTAAAAGGCAAATATTATCAAATATCAAAAAATACTACTTAATAACTGATTTTTTAATTAATAGCTCATAATTGATTAGTATTAGAACATTCATTTTTTTGAACCAGCAGTTAATTTAACGATCTTTGGAAGATGAATAAAAACTCTCATACGAAATACCATTTCTGTGTACAACATATAGCCATCGGGCATTATACAGACACGGCATCAAGAATAAAAAAAAAATAGATTACTACTAAGATAGACTAAAAACAACTTAGATTTAAAAAAAAATATGCACAATGCCATATTTAGGCAATATCTCCGGCAAGTTTCATTAAAGAAAGCATTAGAGTAATCATTAAGAGTAAAGACACTTCACGCAACTGAATTTACCACACTAACGACCCGATCCAGTTGAAAAATCGCCAGTTCTACTAGCATATACAGAAGGAAAGACATCATGATAGGACCACACAGGTGTCCGCCTTCATGACGGATACACCCTCTACACAGCGGTGAAAATACTGGACGACCACTATACCGCAGACAACGCCGCTAGGACAGGTAACTACCACGATCCTCAGCAGCTCTCCAGCTGTCTCCACAGGTCAGAACTATATGTTTGTCGCCCCGAAGCAGCTCAAGGCGATTCTTCGCCAGTGTCAGGGAAACCGTGCACCAGGGGGTGACGGGGTGCAAACGGTATTGCTGAAACAGCTGCCGAGGAGAGGGATTGCCCAACTCGTTAACCTGTACAATTCATGTATCAGGTTGCGACACTTCCCGAAAGCGTGGAAACAAGCTATCTAGTTCCCGCTGCGCAAGCCTACAACGTGAGGCAACCACCCAGTCCACTATCACCCGATCAGTCTCCTCCCGCACATTGGGAAGATTCTCGAAAAGATAATACTGTTTGGAAAATGCTATTATTCCGTACCACCTACCAGTATTGTATTCCATTGACGGTAGAGTTGTGATCCCGCGTCCCACGAAGTACGACTATCGTCGGGCTGACTGGGACCTATATTGATCACAACTTTACCACCAATTGCACACGGTTCCGGTTCTCCGCACTACAGAGAAAGTGGATCGACAGGTAGTTTTCCTGACCGAGGCTATCGTCGATGCAGCTAACACAGCTGTCCCAAAGTTTAGCCCGAAGCCACCCATGCTACAAAAACCACCAGACCATATTCTTCGACTTATTGCATTATGCAATAATTGGAAAAATAACTGAACTGGTATAGAACAAGGAATCGACAGGCCAAGAAAGTTGTAAAATCTCTTACAACACAAATTCGTGGCTTGATGAGGAATTGGAAGACGGCAACGTGGCACGAACGGCTTCATGGCTTACATGGCGATTTTCGTAAGTTTTGGAAGCTCCTAAAGACTACTACCAAGAAGGACTCAGGTGTCCGTCTTCATGATGGAGACACCCTGTACACATCGGAAGAACAGGCTAAAATATTGGCCGACCACTATACCGCAGACAACGCTGCTAGGACAGGTAACGACCACGAACCTCAGCAGCTGAGGACAGGCCTATATGTTTGTCTCCCCGAAGCAGCTCAAGGCGATTCTTCGCCGGTGTCAGGGAAACCGAGCACCAGGGGGCGATGGGGTACAAACGGTATTGCTGAAACAGCTGCGGAGGAGAGGGATTGCCCAACTCGTTAACCTGTACAATTCATGTATCAGGTTGCGATACTTCCCGACAGCGTGGAAACAAGCTATCTTGTTCCCACTGCGCAAGCCCACAAAGAGAGGCGACCACCCAACCCACTATCGCCCGATCAGTCTTCTCCCTCACATGGGGCAGATTCTCGAAAAGATAATACTGAACTACCTGAAGGGGTTCTGTTCGGAAAATGCTATCATTCCGTATGAGCAGACAGGTTTTCAGGCTCATCTGAGTACAGAACATCCGCTTGTGAGGTACAAACGGAAGCCACCCTCGGTATCAACAAGAATACAGATACTGCTATGATCTCGTTGGACTGCACGCAGGCTTTCGACTCAGTGTCCCACGGGATGCTGTGCCAACAGCTTTGCGACTGGAAGGGTCTTTGTGACTTGCCCAGAGCAGCTATACACCATGTTGTTTTCCTTCTTTAAGAACAGATCGGTGAGGGTACGGGTGGGTGATTGCCTCTCTAACCCATTCCCTCTGACTTGTGGAGTTCCTCATGGAGTGGTTCAGTCTCCGGTTATTTTCAGCATGTACACATCTGAAATTGTTGGGACAAAATATAAGAAAGCTACTGTAATCGCTTTCGCCAACGACATTGCGGTTTACAGCAGCAGCATGAGTGCACAAAGAGCCCTTACGTAGGCCGAGTCAGTTTGTAACGTTATCAGTGACAGACTGAGCATGTTAAACATCAGTGTAAACGCCGAGAAGACCGACTGCGTAATCATCTCCCTCCAAAAGGGGAAAAATTCATTTCCACAATAATATAATATAGGAAGGCAAGAGAACTCACCAGCTTTCTCAATGCACTGTCAGAGTATAAAAATGGATAGGCATCTCCATTTCTCTACTCATTTTAGTGATAAAATAGAAAAAGTACGACTAAGGTCTTACCGGCTATCGCACTTGCTAACTGTACCCAACCTGTCGCTTTGTCTCAAATTGATGATATATAAATGTGTCCTCCGGCCAGCTTTGCTGTACGATGCCCCACTATTTACCCACTTGACTGACAATACAGCCAAATGTCTCTAACATTTCCAGAATGGGGTCCATGCGAAAAGTGGTCTGACACACCTCTCTCGAGAGGTGGCAGAACGCTGATCTCACACATCAAGTTTTGTGACTCGTTGCAGCACCTAACCAACCCAGTGTTTAACACTGTGACCCAAGCACCCCTCCCGCATCCCCTCCCATGGCAACAGACGGTTGGGGAAAAATTAGGCTAAGAATTAGTATGTAAGTTAGTTTTAAGTTTGATCAAAAAGGTGAGCCCCATTACCTTTATTACTCAGTTTAGTCCAGTCACGTATAATCATTATACTTGTTTATTCATTATATAATTTTTATAAAATAACAAAACCTGCATATAATGTAGCGATGCTACAGGAAATACAAACATAATTTCTAAATAGATTCGCCTGAAGATCTATAATTGTATATAATTATCTGTAAATTTAAAGGGGTTATGAAAGAAAAAAAAATACGACATTTGCTAACCTCATAAAAATAATTTAAGCTATAACAAATGAAACATAAAATCTAGAGCAAGTTTTAAACTCAATTTTTTTTTTTTTAGATACACCATTCCTTTAGTTTAGTTTTACTTACTGTAATTACTCCACTCTGGAAAATTGGTTATGTATGTGATATTTAATCATTCAGAAATATATATTAGTTATTATTACCATCATTATCTGAACTACACTGATCAAAATAAAAAAAGTTTTATAAAAAATGTATAAAATATAATATAGAGATGAAAAGTTCTACCTTCTAAGGTCAGCTGGGTAATATAGCACATCTAAATGCAAATTAGAAAAATATTTCCGACTGATGAATATATATTCGCTACTTGGTGAAACTTCACTGTATCTTTTCTAATCCTTCTAGTCTATTCAGAGTTAATGAACCCACTCTCAAGAAAAGCCAGTCGTTCCCTGCAAACAAATACTCACTTGTCTTCACTTTACTACTGGAGCATCATATGGAACGTGCATTTCAGAAAAGTTGTTATTTCTTTAACTCATCAATTAAAGTTGCGCGATATAATATAAGTCAGAAAGTGCCAAGTTTTTTTTATACTAATATAAGAAATAAGATAATTTTCGTAACCGGAAAACAATTAAGGTTTTACATAATACAAGATATTAGTTCCGCAAGTACCTATGACACCCAACATTTGTCATATTCAGAATATTATGCAAACAGCAATTATACGACAAGGTAAACATCATTTGATGATTGCATCAGGATACGGTCAATTGTTTCAGTAGGTTTGACTCGTGGTGATATATTAGATTTTCGGGTGGTATAGAAAATAAATCAGTTGCCACTTATATAACAGTTGTTACAATGCAGCTTGAGCTGACGATCATCCGATCGTATCTGAGTATTTTAAAATACCTCAGAGACCCCGTAGGGTGCTCAGGAGTTTTCAGGTTAAAGGTGAATATTTCTAACTAATTACGAGGATAAAGGTCCGCATGTGTAAAAAGGATCCCTTATCCAGTAAATCTTTTAAATATTTCAGCATTTGGCTACAGAAAATTATAGTAATATGGAGCAGAGTGAAATAAAAACTGAATGAGATGAACTATAAAAAATATTGCCAGTAATAAAAATATGAATATTAAAACTGATAATTTCATTAGCGTACAAGATTTCTAATACCAGACCTTCTAAAATTGTTAGCATTTTACCCAGTCCTTTCTATTGAACTGATCACTGTGTGGTTGTGAACGTTTATTAATTTTCTGTAACATATTTTTCTTAATCTTTATGTTTACCCTTCTATTAGCAAGTTATAAGAGCTTTTATTTACAAATTTATGAGATTAAGTGTTTTTAATATTAACATTGTTGTATAATTGCTATAGCCTGAGGATGGTAGAGATGTGCTGTCGAGAGCACTTGCCTATTAAAGAAATGTTTTGAAGAGAAACATTTGGTGTTATTTAAAGCCTAAGTTCCTCCTCCTAAACTTCTCTTTGTAAATAAAAACAATCGACTTAAAATTCGATAGGACGACTGGGGGAGGATAAGGCCTGAGTAGTTGCAGATACTTCTAACTTCTTCTGGGGAATTCTTTGACCCATGCTCCACACAGAATTTCCCGTGGCTCTCTGAAAGTTGAGGTAGTTTGTCCTGCGAAAAGTTGTGTGGAAAAACTTGAAGTCTTCAAGGAAGAGGGTGTAAGCGGTTTCTGATTTTACTTCTAAACAGAAGGTGTCTTGGTCGTCACGATGTAAATACTGGATATGCTTACACGTTTTTATTTTATTCACAGTTTAATCGTAATTGCATTTTCAACTTAATTTGAATTCATATATCAATATATTTTATTAATGTTTTAATGATTTTTTTGTTTAGAGGCATAGTTTGCTGAAGTTCTTTTTCAATAAAATTATTTTATTATGATATCTTATCCTATTCCAGTCTCTGAAATACGCCATTTAAAAAAAAAAAAAAATTGCTAATAGGTAAAAGTTCAAAATTGTTCCAATTATTGAAAAAAATATTTTCGGTTTTCGTTTTATTCTTTACCATTAATATTGTGTTTAACGCCATGTGAAAAGTACAGAACATTATTTCTGAAGTAGTTTCAGAGATATGAAGTAAGGAAGGTTAAAATAGAGAGAGGTGAGTCATTTAGTAACATATTTGGGACCCACAAAAGATCAGTTTGTCAAATGACTATTCAATACGTGTAAATCTATAGAATGAAATTCTATCATGATTTGGATGGATCCTGATTAAACGAAGGACGTATAATGTGAACTAGCAACATTGAGAAATACTTTTATAGAATATAAAAACTTCTTTATTGTGATAAAATTACAATCTGCGTTATTAGGCATTAAGTAATTGTAATAAATGTTCTCATTCATATCATATTTACAATTTTCATTCACTCGCTCAGTCATACAGTATTTAAAAACAGCCTAGAGACCTCCCAAATCCACATGGTCCCTCGCATGCGAAGCGAAGAAGTGGAGTCGTGGGAAGTCCCCCACGCTTCTCCGGTTATAATAGAATTTCATGAGTTTGGAAGAGATGAGTTCAATATTGAAGGGTATGATAAGATCGTTACGATGGGTTTTGTTGAAGGGATACTTATGGGTTAGTTCTTTAAATACTTACTAAATAGTAGCAAAAAAATAAAATGGGAGGTATTGAATACTGCAAAATACCTATACCTATATACAAATACTTATATGAACTATTAACGAATATCTCCAATATGACCATATCGACTGATGAATGCTGATGACAGCATTGCATATGTCTCTTGAAGGTTTATTAAAACTTCTTGCTCGTCACTAGGAGTTAACGTAGCCACTTGGCACGGTTTAATAAGAAGCGGAGGAGTCGATTGGATTTAAAAGGAACGAGAAAGCCCCCCATCAAATAAAAGCCAACCCCGGTTTTCCGCAAGATAATCCAGTAATAAGGTGGGTCGGGGAAATTGCCGCTGCAAAGGCCCTGCCGTAGGTTTATTTAACCGAAATTAACAGTTTTTGTACTGGGCTCTTATTATTTTGGCGTGAGAGGCCTTTTGATACCTAATAAATATGATAAAAAATTCGAAGTAATTTCAGCAGTTATCTGCCGTAATGTGGGTATCCCATCTTCCCTGGTAGCGGGCCTTCATAGTATAAATATGCTGGTAAAATCTTCAACCTTGTTCCTCTCACTAGTGTCTCTTTAAAATTTTCAGGAAAACGGTCTAAGTGGCTGTGTAAATAGTGTACCTTATTACTCATGCTTTACCCAAGGGATTTGAAACCGTTAAGCATCTCGTTTACCATTTCAACATAGCTTTCAGCTTGGCGTTTACCCTGAAAATTTCCAACAACTAATGAGCAACAAATTAAGTTGAGACTTTTCACCAAGCCATATTCATTGAATTTACAAGACATGATCCTTGATGAGTTTTCTTATTTGTGGGCCGTCTAATATTCACAAGGCCTAGCTGTATATATAGCTGAGGAAAGATAATTTTCTCTCGTTCAATTAGGGGTCGTTAATGACATTCATTTCCCCATAGTCCATGTTTTGTCTCTTAGGTCACTCTTTTCTAACCCAGAGTTGTGTTTTGTCTCTGATATCCCAGAGGGACAAGAAGAAAGCAGATATTTGATGTGGTCACTTAGTTGTTCAAAGAGAAAGTTTGCCGTTTTTAAGTCAACATTATCTTCTCCAAGACCAGAGCTATGGTCTAATATTCTTGTTGACAGCAGGCTGACAACAGGGCAAATATACAGGAACTAATCCGAGTCTATGTGATTTAGACAATTTTTTGTCTAAATTTACAACAAAAAATATTTTTCTTGTAGGCCTGTGTTATAAATTAACAGAAAGCATATGTGTTTACGCCAGTGTGACGTCCTTTTGGTCCAAGGACACATGCCAGCTGGTGGAGTGTAGAATGAAAGACAAAGGAGTTGAGGTCGAGTCACCTGTGTTGTATCCATCTTGCCGGCGTGATTAAACTCTGTTTAATTCGTTTTATTAACGATATATATTTTTTTCCCCTTAGCTCTCAAACTTATAAAAAATAGGATGTGGGAAAAATAAAAGGAAAATTATTTTGGGCTGATGAGTGCCTTTCGCTAAGGAGAGTCCCCCATTTGAAGGATGTATGAGAAGGATATAGGGTGTGGAGTGCCTAAAGGAGGAGATCGGCCTCGATCTCTCGGCTGGGTGTAGATCGTTCAGTCCTCGGGTTCTATGACGTCTGTCATCTTCCAGGCTTCGGCTGTCCAGCAGTGCTTCCATCTGACGGGCATTGGTTGGGGTTGAAGGTCGGAGAATAGTGGGTTGTGGCTGTGTCGGAGTGAGTAAAAAAATTTGATGTGCCTTCTCTTGATGAAATCTTGAATGGTGAGCACTTCAAATTTTTCGTGGATCTCGTCTGCCTTCATTCGGTCGAACGGGGTATGTTTGAGGGAGGTGCGGAGAACTCTGTTCTGAAATTGCTGGAGCGTTTTTAGAGGTCTCAGGACGCTCTGGTATGTCAGCAGCTTGAGGCGTACCGATAAAGCCGGGGTGTCCAAGAGTGAAGAATTTATTCCTAACACTCTTTAACTTCTTACCGAGATGTGTTGTGAACTACAAGTGTCTACCGAGGGTAATCCCAAGTTAGCATAGCTTGTTGCTTACAGGGCACTCTTTGCCGTCTAAAACGAAGGATTTGGGTAGCTTCTTTCTTCCGGATTTGTAGCTGAATATAATTCCTTGGGTTGCCACTGTATCATACGAGGCCTGATGATAAGCAAAAAGGAAGAAAACGTACAAAGAAAAGGATATAAAAAAGTACTTACCTAGTCCAGAACTCCTGGTGTTTGAGGTTTAAATATAAAAAACTAATATAATGAGCGGATATGAGGTTCCTGTAAAATATTAAGAGCAATTTGAGGAGAGACAGAGTAATAAACAAAACTGTTCGATCAATTCTAAAAATCAAGTATGCCCAAACAAATTGAACAAAACCAGCAAAGATCTCAACACCTAGGCTTGTCGGTAGGTAGGGAGAGGCCAGAGACTGGGCTGAATGGAAGCTAGAACAAAAAGCGGAACACATGGAGGAAGGCCGTGGAAAATAGGGAGTGCTCAGTGAATCTGTAGAATAGAAGGGTTCAAGACAAAAGAACTGTTGAGTCTTCGGACCGAGTTGAGAGAAATCGGTCAAAATTCAGCTGACATCAGCATTGACACAATCAAATGGTTAGTTAATCTAATAATAATAGTGAGTAATCAAGAGAGCACTTGCATCACAATCTCCCTATGATCATGTCAGCTGACCTTCTGTGGCCTATTCATGCACAGTGGATACTTATGCAAATACGGGCAGTTAGTTACATGATGTGTATGTCTGATTGAAGCCTTTAGCCCCTAATTAATAATATGGAAATCGAATTGGCAATCCACTTGTGTCCACTCAGGTGCCCTTCTAGCAAACATCCAAAACACACAAGATGCCTACGTTGCCTCATTGTGGTGTACAGGTTTGACCGCTATTATTAATTTATTGTAGTTATGATTAAGCAAAAGGAAATATGATAATAATTGAAGGAAGCATAATTTATTATTTGTTGTTAGGCTTCACTCGCTGAAGTTTAAAGAAGAAGTGAATGTTTACCCATCCAAACGTTCTCACTATCAGTTCTGAGTTAAAGAAAATACACAACGGGCGTCAAAACAGATTAATTATTATTAAATTATTTAGGTTATTACAATAATATTATTAATGTTAGTTTTCTATTAGAATTCATTAAAACACAATTAATTTTCATCATAGTCAATGTGTGCGATATTCATAGTGATTAACGTTCATAAAATATAATGTAGCTAATTTTGTTTCAATTTATTGATTTTTGATATTTATAAACTTTCGATTACTGTGGTTGTCAAATTGGTATTCGATTTAATGTGTTGGTTGTGTCGAACATTGTAGAAGTTGGCCTAGCCTTGATAATGTTGACTAAGGTCAGCAAATCCTGCTTTAGCATTTCAATAAAAAACAGTAAAATGACAAAAAAAGTAATAATTTCCTTCTTTTTGTTTCATTTTTAATAAAAATTATAAGTTTTGTCTTTTGTTTTCTTTTAACTATGGGAAATAATTAGGTTGAAAAATTGTAGAATATTGTATTCTGCCGTCACCAGAAAAAAAAATTTGAACATTTTATAGATGTAGTCTTAGTAAAATTCTGACACCCCCAACAATATATTTGTAGATACCACAATGGTTGTATATGTGCGATCGAGGGGGGGGGGATTGGAAAATGAAGAAAGGAGTGTCGTCAAACTGTAAAATAACAACAATTTTTTCTATAAATAACTTTCTTTTCTTCCTAGTTCTGAAAGCCTCTCGGGTTAGAGCGAGAACCTCGGTATATTCAAAACACTTGCACAGCCATACATCGCATTTACCAGCCTTGAGTTATTTATCTGAATCATTCATACCCCAGATGGATAAATAGTCACGTGCTAGGGTGGGATATCCTTGAGTCGATTGGTCTTAAAGGAGGAAATGAAAGTAAGGATTTAATAAGAGCAGGAAAGGTATGGGCATGAGATGTAGGTGTAGGTGTAATATACTCTCATAAAATTCTACTCTCTGTAATATAGTCTCATAAAAGCGACGAAAGAGTTTTATGTTACATAGTTTGGAGTAGGTGTGATGGGTCAATTTATTTGACCTGAAATTATTAATTTGGTTGATAATTTAATGAAATTATTTGGCTGAATTCTATTCAGAAATTGGCTTACAATTATTCACATGTTAGCAGGTACTTCTGATGTTAAAAACCATGGAGAGGGTAATCGATAGGGAGCTAAACGTATTAGAACAGTACATTAGTCATAATGTGAGACAATAATATGCAGTTTAAAATTATAATTATTAGGAATGTGATAAAAAATTGGTTATGCGGCGCTCACCTAGCCAACAGATGACAAATAAATGAAATGTGAGAAAACATTGCATTGCCGCTAGACAAAGGAATTATGCAAATCTACTAGATAATTAAGTGCCTAAAATTTGTGGAACTCCTTCAAATGCATCTGTGCATAGCAGGATAAGGAGAAATTTGCAAAGTTTCTTTTAATATTTTCATTGTATAACTTCATGGGGTTTAGAAAAAAAAAAAAAAAAAAAAAAAAAAAAAAAAAAAAAAAAAAAAAAAAAAAAAAAAAAAAAAAAAAATCTTACGCTGCCAACGATCGCAAACAATTCCATTCCCCACAAGGCTGTGAGCCAACCGGAGCCCCGATGGCTCTGTCAGAACCTGGATGTAGTGGGAAACCCTATTTTGATAGGAAATCAACTTTTCTCGGTGAAATCGTGGAGCGGGGAGCGGAGTGCTTATTTCCTAAACCCCTCTCCCTACTCCATGGGTGCCCGATTCACAATCAGGTTCTTTCAACTTCTTGCTTTCGATTCCTCATCTCAGCTTTATATTCGAGAGCGACAAGTCATTTCTACTTCCTTCCTACACTTTTATTTTCTATTGTCAGATATTATGTCAATAATCAACTCGGAGGTTTTATCATTATTAGAAACGTAAAGCTGCTAAAATGTTTGATCCCTCTTCAGACTTGACCGTAGGCTAAAATGTTTGCTCTGAAAGAGCGGTTGGACTTGAAATAGTATATAGGACCTCCACAACATGAAAACTACAATAATCTAATTTCAATACAAATGTTTCTAATGACCTACTTACATAAAGCCTTTTATATACTCAATCATTTAATAATTATGAGCACAGAAATATATTAAAGGAACGTTCCCAATAATACGATAGTAAAGTTTACTTTTCAGTTATCAGTCAGCATAGCAGATAATAGAATGCATTAAATACTTATAATTTGGAATAAACTAGAAATATTCTTACTGTGTCAGCACTTATTGCAATTAAAAATTTTAAATATCCAACTATTATACTATGTCGAGACCCGCCTATCCTTACGTCATACCATTACAAATTATCTTCTCTAATACTGATTAACAATTTTCGATGCTTCATTTTTGGCTGTTTCAGGTCTTAATTGTCAGATGAACTGCTATAAGGGGCAAGGGTATTGTAAAATTGTTTGCTTAGAGGTTCTTTGAGCTGGTGTACTTTCTTCTAACAATCTCAGAAACTTCGAACTAAGAATGGCGAGCAACAAAAATAACTGATTTTTATTCAAGAATCACTAATTAATCAAACAGCTTTTCCAATATATATTATACTACACTTGTTATTAGCCCAAAAAAAAAATAAATACAAGGTCAAAGTTTGAAATCAAAACTCTCCAAGTACTAATCAAGATAATGTCAAGTACGTTCAACTATTCAACTTTCAACTCTTGCCTACCAGCCTCGCAGGACCTTGCACCAGGCGCAGTACGGCCTTTGGTTAACTTTTTCAAGAGTTTGCCTGCTTACGCCATCATATGCAACTAATGTTAAATGTAGTGACTTTATATTAATAATAATTAGTTGTAGTATTGACCCAACTGTTTTATTTATCATTATCCACAGAAAAAATCTAGTGATAATTCCGGAAGCCGAACCACATCACTTGATGTACGGCCGGTGGCTCTTTCACTAATGCACCCCTTTCCGATTAGCTCGACCAAAATCAAATACCTTTATTTAGCTAGACTCCCGGTCCCGACCACTGCCTTTCTTTTTTGGCTAATAATTAATGAAATAGTGGGATTACATACTATAAATATATATTATATAAATCAAAATTAATTTAATCGAGCAAAAGCCATGTTTGCGCCTTAAGAGAAAAGATAAAAAACTTTCTTCAGCAATTTGACAATCTTTGTCAAAAGTTAGGAATAATCCGGATGAAAGCTCTCAGGTGTTGTGTTGCACCTGTGCTCCTCCCCTGAAATCAGACTGAGAGAAACCAACTTCCTGGAGTCGAAAGAAAAAAATTTTCCCGATACATGACGTATGTCAAGAGTTGGTTCATGATTTTTTAATGGCTCTTAGCAAGGATCTGGGAAGTAATATTGAATGATTTTACCGATAATTGCAATCCTTCTTAAATATTAAGATTTGTTTCAGTTCGCAATTTGATATCCTTGGGTGTGAGGGTATAAACAAAATAAATATTGTCTAAGCAACTAACCACTATAAGCAAGGAATCATGGAGTCTCAAATTGAAACATCTCTAAATACGATTGAGACACTTTAATACTCAACATCTAATAATGAAAATGGCTCCATTTTACTGCCTTTTAAATATTAAAATTAAATTAATCTCGTTTAAAAAGAAACTTGTCATTTAAGAACGAGAAAACAGTATTATAGATATTAAGGTGAAATTCCTAGGGATTGGACTAAACCGCTTTATACCACATAATAAAAGGATATCAATGTCGATAGTTTGAACCATTATGATCACATAGCAGGAAGGCTAGATTTTACAACACAGTAATTAAAAATGTAGTCATTCTGCAGGAATAATTAAAAATACTCATTTTGCTCAAGAATTTCTTTATATAATCTTATTTTTCATTACTTTCACCTGATGATAGCTTTGATAGATATAGACATAAGCGTTCATGTCACTGTTGATTTTTTTGTATTAAACGTCTAAAGTTCAGGAAAATCGCTAATATTTCGCTGGATATCGTTATTTTAGATTAGTAGTTCTACCCTCAAACCAACATAGAAATTCTATTTGATAGTATTAAAAAGTAATCGAAAGTAATCAAGGTTAATTTTTTTAAGTTTGTCAAGAATTTTCTTGTGAGCTGAAACAATATTATAATATAATATATAATATAATATATAATATAAAGTGGGATAATAACACTATGTTTCAAGCAGAATATCACAAACTTTGCGTAGGAAACCGTCTCCACGTATGAGGTTGAACAGACCGTTTTGATAACTGTGTAGACTGCTCAACAGGAAACATAATTATAGATATTAAAGCGAAATTCCAACAGGAATTCCTGCTCAACAGGAAATCCTCACATTAGAACACCAAAATAGCTCAAACGTCAAAGTCATAATAAAACTTATCTAGAATAACGGAGTTGAAAGGGGGGGGGAGAGGGGGCAGATAAACCTTTTAGATAAACACATCCCAGCACCCTCCTTAAAATTATCACTATCAGGGATTATATTTCCTTAATTTCAAAAATTCCTTAAAAAAATGACCCTAACCCAAGCAAGATTACTGCTAAGCATTACCTACCCCAAAAATCTTTCTTATATATGTTGAAGTGGCTCCATATGTAACATAAAACACCTTGTTTAATAACTCGTATACTTGACTTGGCTGTAATTAAAAAGATTTTTGTTTTACGAGATTTCTATATGAATGTACTGTATTAGACGTTGAAAAATGCCCCCGGGAGAGAGAATACTTCCATAGCTCACATGCACGAAATGTGATCTTAAGAGGTATATGATTTTATTGTTACATTCCTCTCCTACATACCTTAATTTATTTTCGTATCGGAATTTGCTAAATCACTTAAAACGACATAATAATAAGAGACTAGTAATTCTCTGACCCCTCGGGTTAGTAATTTCAAAACGAAACTGAAATTTCATAGCTATATTGAACAATATTTGTAATAGGTAGAATATAATAATGATACGAAGAAAAATAAATTCAACATTTAAAATGATTGGTCGATATCTTTTATGAAGCCTGCTTTTCTCTGATTTTCCATTTTTTAAAAGGAAGCGCACTTAACATTTTAACTTATACTTGGTGCCTGTGAGCATTAAAGACGTACCACTAAATTCTGCATATATATATATATATATATATATATATATATATATATATATATATATATATAACTATAGGAAAGTAACTTATTATTATTTTGCCAAATTTGAAAAGGTTTAGTTAAATGCATAATTTAACTATTTATAATTTTTTTTGGCTCCTACCAAAAATTAGGCCACAGACACGCTCTAATATGATGAAGTAATTTTTTCCTAAACACTCATTTATCTTCAAGCCTGGTGGATTTTTGGCTAAGCAGTTTTACCTACTAACATGGCCAAACAGTCTGATCCTTCATTTGATAACATCAGACGAACCTGCAAGTGAAGAAGTTCACGGAACTCTCATTGCGGCGAAATTTCTAATGACAGCTGATGGCCAACGAAGACGGGCCGAGAGAAATGAACGATAGAAGAGACTGTGGTTTGAGGTGAGCTGAGGCGTCTGGGGAAGCGGCTTAAGGGTTTAATTTTGAGCCCGAGTGTCGGTAGCTTTTCGGTTTCTGTTCAGAAGTGGAGGAGGGAGGGGGGTGGAGGGTGAGTTTTAATCCTACGGCTGGCAATTACAGGCGGGGTCGGGTCACGTCCCAGCCCTCGCTGGCGCAAACAGCCATCTCTCCCGCTCCAAGCGCCCGTTACTTATAACTCTCCTTCCCATCTGCCAGCTTTTTAATTACTGCTTAAGCTTTTCTCTAGTGTCGCTCAACCTTGAGGGCACGTGTCTTGCCACAGTAGCAAGAGTTGATTGAACGTGATGAAAGGTGTGAGATGACATCGATTCAGCTTCCCTAGAAGGGAAGGTTACATCTTTTCGTAATATTCATAAAACCAGCTCGTTAATTAAGTCACTACATTCACTTGAGTTTTTTTCTTTTCTTTCTAACTTTTGATTTTGTTTTACCTGTAATAACAAAGAATATATACTTGTTTATGTATTTTATTGTTTAACATGTTTACATAATATACTTATACATTTATATTGTCCGTGGGACTGTATGTATACTGTACCGTCAATAACCAAATGTATTTTTATGTAACATTTTTGTTCAAAAATGATGTAGCTTGCCACCTAATAGGAGAGTATGATTATTTTGGTTTTATTTATTCGATAATGTGGCAAAGCAAACTGTTTTATGTGCTATATTAAAACTGTGTTTGCTGTGTCATATTTCCTAATATTAACAGTATTTATTGTAGCACAATATGCACAGCATGTGGCGGCCATTTATCATAGCCGATTGTTGAAGGATAGCTTGGAAACTGTTTATTATATTCATGAAATGGTGCTGTAGTTATCTAGGTATTGGTCACGTACTACGGTTATACTAACCCGCAAGCCCGGAGAGCTTTGCGGTAATGGTAAAACTAGCGCCTGTGGTACGGATAACATCACTGGTGTTGAGACCCTCATGGAGCTTGGTGGCCTTTGTAAAGTGCCTGGCAAGACAACAGGCTATAGCTTGGAATCTGGGAGCCAATGCAACTTTAACCTCCTAAATCATCCTTCTGTAAACAAACTATATTTAGCATATTTAATAGACAATTTTTTGTGCGTGTATCCTTGTCAAGTTATTTTTCAACTTATTCTTTTTTCCAGTTGTTTTACGTTGGAGTTTATGGTTTCATCACTGTACCTGACTTATAAACAAAGCAATCGTTAATTAATGAGCAATTATTTTGAACTATTTTCTAAAGAGCATCATTTGGTATTCTCTGACGGAGACACTCACTGGGGATTATAAGAAGACCCGAAGCGGCTGAAGAGAAAGTAATGGGAGTTACATGATATGGTTATTGAAGAAATGAGCTAAGACTCGAAGCAGAAACCTAATTGGACCGCGCCCTCTTTCACTAAATCAGGAGTAATGAGACCCCCACGGAGCAGTGAATCAAATTCAGGCCTACTCCCTGTACTGTTGTTAACTCCATATACCATTACTAACTCTTACACCTAGTCCCATTGCCGATAGTCCCCAACTGACGATTAGTTCTACTGTATTCAAGCCACAGTTCACTACCGAGAACAAGGACGGATGCAAATCTTTGTTAGTCCTGCCCAACTGCATGAAGGTCCTTATGACACAACACTAACCCAAAAATAAACCTGAAATTTCACTCGTCACGGTTTGAATTGAAACGAAAAAAATCAATAAATTACTATTAAAACTTGTAGAATATATTACGGAAAGGATAATGGCCATTTGTTTGGGGGTTTGTTTTACTAAAGTTATCAACGTATAAGATTCGAGCTGTTTAAAGTTATATAATGATTAGGACCACTACTTAAAATTATTTTATAAAACATGCGAGAAAGGTAATCGACACTTTCAAGCTGAAACTAAAATAAGAAGAAGAAAAAAGAATATTTTTATCGTGGAAAAACTGCTATTGATTATTACTGGCAAAAAACAGAAAAATGTTTATAAAAACTACTTTATACATGATAAAAAGAAAGAGAGAACGACGAACCAAACATCCCGGTGTCCAAGCATCGATTGTCGATAGGTTAACTAAAAGAAAAAATCTAATTGCCAACGAGAAATAAAGAAATTTAGATATACTACGTTTCCTTTTTACTCCCCGGTATTTTCAGAAAGTAGGAATTCAAGGTTCTTCTGCGCAACTTTCTGAAAAGCAACATCCTTTTATGAAAACCTGTCTGAAAAGTGAAAATACTTGAGATAGATGAAGACAGTAGTATCAAAAAACTAAAAGAAAGAAAGCAAGCTGTTGTCAAACCTTACCCTTCGCTTCAATGATTTTTTATTTGCAACATCCTCAAACAGTCATGCACGAGCCCAAAAACAGCTGTACATGTTCGTATTTTTCGTTCTTTATATATAATTTTAATTTTTACTTTTTAGTTTCATATTTTACTTTGTTGTTTTATTTTGTACTACGTATTCTGAAACCTTATCAATTTATATTGATTATCAATAATAATTATTCTTGAAAATGCCACAGAATCAGTTGGTACATAATGAATATAACGAATATTTCTTATTCCTTGAACAGAACATTTTATATTTCTCCCTCATCATAAAATTCTAGAGAGCTTAGAAAAAAAAACAACCTTGAACAGTCACATCGGACAGTGGTTAGTGTTACTAAAGTATCCTTAGAGCAGTACTAGAGAGGTAAAGCTCAACCCTCTAGTTCTAAGGCTCAAGTCCTTAAAGACATCTGAGTTAGAAGAGATGAAATAGAACTTGCAGTAATTGCTCCCATTCTATTAAACAGCCAAGTGCAAGGAATGACAATGCACAGACTAAAGCAATCAATGAAATAAATGTGTTTACTTAGAACGTTTTTATAGCAGCCTTAATTAAGTCTTACGCTTTTATTCTATATGATATGTATTAGGGTGCCACCTTACTGAAGTTTGTAGCTTCGTTGTGAAAAGAAATAGTTCCTTTTACGCGAGGAATTACCTCGTAGCAATGGAAGCAAAATATTTACCGGGGTAGGTTTTCAACTGACCGATGGCACTGCTGTCAGTCACGATGGGAGGTGACAGAAAAAAATGAAATGGATTAATGAAGATTTGTCAAATGTGATAGATGGCTACAGCATGTTTACCTTGGGGCACAAATACCTTCTATGATCCCAAAGTTGTTACTGATTTTGATAGCATAAAAATAAATCAGCTCTCTAAAGGTCCATTCATGTCAATCATCCCCAAAACAAAACTGCTTTGAACACCAATGTTGTTTGTGGTGGAAAAGTTTTACCATCAATTTGTGTATCGTCTTTCTATTTATACGGAATGTTGAATGTTATGTATCTGTATGTTATGCTCTCTCTCTCTCGCTGTCTGATTGAGAGAGAGAGAGAGAATATAACGCACAGTAACAACAACCACTGCATAAGCAAAGTCAGAGAGAGATAGAGAGAGAGAGAGAGAGAGAGAGAGAGAGAGAGAGAGAAAGAGAGAGAGAGAGAGAGAGAGAGAGAGAGAGAGAGAGAGAGAGAGAGAGAGAGAGAGAGAGAGAGAGAGAGAGAGAGACAAGTTTATTTTCTGGACAAAGTACTCTATGAATGAACATAAAGTATTCATATTACTTGAAAACGGTCATTATATTAACTTATCCTACTGTTCTCAGGAATATAAACTGAAAATTATTATACTTGACTAAAATAAAATATTTATTAATAAATAATATATTAATGGGATCCCAATAAGGGTACATTGATTAGCCTTTGCTTTTAACTTTGTACCATACTCAAAATGCGGCATTTACTTAGATAAAAAATAAATAAACTTGTTTAAAATATCAGATTAGTAATTCAATTCTATGCCCTAGTTCTGGAGCACACGGGTCTTTTCTCAGGGATTTCCTCTTGCTCAATGGAAGGTTATCTGGATTTTGAAAATTAACCGAAGGCATCATAAGTTGCTTCAAAGAGGGATTCCGCAAATTATTGCATTTTAATGCAGTGTTCGAGCAGATAAGTGTGAGCTAGGTTTTTCGTTTGGCATAATATATATATATATATATAAAACTGTCTCACTGCCAGATAAGGTCTCTAATTTGTTTAGCGATAAAGTCACATAAGCGGATCCATAAAGTCCAAACTGTCCCTCTTTTTACTTAATCAGAAAATATTGCTAAAGATATCTTTTTAGGGGTCTTTTGTTTTTTTAAGAGGTCACGGCTGCGCAGGAGTATTTCAGTTTCTCGTTACGGTTTTTAACAAAGGGTCGAGAAATACATTTTTGTTCATAGAAACAAAAGACGCCCGCTGTGGGTGAGGACAAAGGAAAGGTCCAGCTGATAAGGAGCAATATTTTGTTATTGCAAGTTGTAACGAGGGAGGAAAGTGTGAGCTTGTTAATGGCAAGAGGAACTGAGAGAGGGGGGACTCACGGTTGACAAAAATAAGGGCTTTCTGGTGAATCTTTCTCCAATTAGCTGCTTTTCACTCTTCGCCAAGGGTTTCTTCGCTGAGCGGGGTTCTTCTTTTGTCAGTAGTTTGCCGCACGTAGTCTATAATAGGAGTCTTCTGTTGCGGTCACACACTAGACGGCACAGGACCAAATGGGGATGCTAGAAATGACATCAAAAGTAACTTAAAAGGCTTTGGAAACACGTTTCGTGAGAAATTTCAAGAAAAAATACAGTTATAAGACTATCAAGTACTTCCCGAGAAAAGAAAGGTAAATAGTAAGCTAATATTATTTAGAACATTACAAAAATATGCTATTCCTCTCAGCGCCGTTCGAATTGTAATACAATGTTTTCTAGAAATAAATTAGGTTTATCCCAATCTATCAATTTTCATGGCTAACAATATTATGGAATTTAGGAAAATTAATATATCGATGTGTTAGCTATGCCGCCTAATAAGAAAGAAGCTATGATAAGTAACATATAGCAAGTAACATCTTTCCAATACCAAGAAAATAGTACCAGTAGGATTATCAAGTGTTAAAATAATTCTGATGAGGGAAAATTTCCATTGAATAGGAAAGCGTGTTGTATGTATGAAGGAGTTAAGCTGGACAAAAGCTTTTTGTGGCAAATGATGGAGTAGTTCAGGCGTAATAAAACCATAACTACGTGACTTCCCTTGCGGAAGCCGTTTGATTTCATGAACTATTTTGAAGAACTGAATGAAAATTCATGTTGAAAATTAGTCAGGTGAGAATAGGGCTTAAAACAGAGTGTATCGGCAAGCAAATCGTTCTGTTTTCTGTTTGTCCGTAATGTCGTAGTCTGAATTTGATGATACTTGCAATGACAATGACACTGTCTTATGAAGTTTTCGTGTTTCTCTCCATATATTACCATGTTTGTCATTATTGGATAATATGATTGTAAAATGTGTAAGTTTCGATTTCTGTTGAGGCACGAAGGCTGCATTTTTAAGATTATTGATGAAGGTGTCCACTGTTTTTTCTAATTCGTTTGGAGTCTTTAGAGACTATAACAATTTCTTATTTAAAAAGTCTCTTAATAAGTGCAGATTTCTCGTCAGTTGTTGATTTACTATAAATTAGACCGGTAGGAAAGAACAGATTTCAGAAGAATATAATAGTTAGTAGCGTTATGATCTCAATAAAAAAGAGATACAGAATATCTGGTCGTTTTCTGTGAGATGATGGCCTCTTTGAAAAATTGAATGAAATGTAGATTAATTTTACTTTGAAGACAACATTTTGAAATATCCATCATCTGGAAGAGCACAGACAACAACCCCATCGAATGATCTTTGCTTCCCAGCCCCCACTAGCTAAACATTTGGGACCAAATGAAGTGGGTATATCGAAGTGATATAAGTTTGTCTTGGGGGAAGTAAACTGAAAAAAAATGAAATGTATGTTGTTTTGTTGTTCAAGTCGAATGTTTGATGCTTGTGCATCAATTTGTGCAAGGAAATAATTTGGTAGAGGGCAGTGTTTCAATGTAGAACGGGTAATGATTGCTGCTCCGCCGTGGCCTCTGTTGTCTTAGTGGTCTGGTCTATGTATTTTGTAATCCTTAATGAAAATTTGTGAAGTGTTTGTTAAATGATTCTCTGCTATAACTGCAATCTCAATTTGTCGTTCATGTAACAGTAAGTCCAGTTAATTTCTTCGTTGTTGCAGTCCATTAGCATTCCAAAGTATGTTTGCTATGGAACAAACAGTAAACATATTACAGACTATATTTTAAGCAAAAAAATTATTTATTTTTTGTAATTAGTGTATTATTGTTTGGAAATGTTGGAATAAATTTTGAATATCTGCTATGAGATCTTTTAGAGGGGTGTGCCTGCAGAGTGAGCTTGGTGACAGACCTCTGCCTGTATATCAGGTACATGGTGATATACGTAGTCTTCCGGCGATATTGTCCGAGTGGTGGTTGTCGGCTCCTCAGATGTTGCTGTTGTGAAGGTGGTGTCTGGTGTCCAGGCTGGCTGCTTCGTTGACAGATTCGGAAAAGCTGCTTCATCGGCGGAGCTGTTGGTTGAACCCAGTGTGTCCGTGGTTGACAATGGTAATATCTTCTCAACGTTTGCAGGTTCTGGCACAACTTGTAGTCAGCAGGGCAGCACCTCCATAAGGGGTGGCGTGTATCTTGACTTACCACAGTAACCTGAAATGTGCTGTCTCCAACATCATTTGCATCTGAATGGAAGCCTATAGTAGAACCATAGACCACATTGCACAAAGGTCCGCTTTCTATTTACGGAGTCTGAAAAATTGTTAGCACTTTAAATATGTTTTCAGAAATGGTTTCGGGCTATATGTCAATGAAAAACATTGGGAAAGGTACTTAGTTAAATAATAAGGCTCCTATTTTTTCCTTACTTTGTAACCGATGGCTTCAAGGTCTGCGACAATATCTTCTTTAGGGGTTCAATATTGTCCATTCAGCACGACCCAATAAGCTCCCTTATCTGGAAATTTGAAAGTGTAAAAGTTGTTCTTTATTCTTTCTAAATAATTAATAATGAAGCGATATCAGGATGGATCATTGGCGTATATCTCCTCAGCTCAAATGAGTCATACTAGGCCACAGTACTTAACGACCAAACCATCTCATCGTATTTGGCAACATCATTAATAAATATCAGTAGAGACTTGGTTAGTTTGATGGCCTGCTAATGAGCACTAGTGGAGCTGTTATCGTCTAATGAGGTCTATGGAGAAAAAAGAAAACTTACTGGAGTAATTATTTCGTCCGATCTCATTTTCACATTACCTTTTGCTTCGAATAATGACTTCCCATATTGCTTGTTCGCCCCGGTGTTATCTTGACTTAAGCCCATTGTATTTAATTCGCTTGTCTAGTTGTAGAGTTCTCCCATTTTCAGGGGTTGTTAAATATATTTCCATACACAAAGTCTTGGAGACTGAATGTATAAGTGAACAATCACATAGGACACGGATTTTAACACTTAAATATTAATTTAAAAGCTGCTACGCTCACCGGATGAAATTTTGGCCGCCAGGTTAAAGTGCGTTACAGTTACTTGACGTCAGATTTTTTTTTCCTTTTGCGAATGATTATTAGTATTTTGTAATTTCACGTATCTATGCATGCGATTCTATGATAGTGACCATTAAATATTTTGTCGTATGTACGTATATAAAAAAACTATTGTTATTTTAGCGCAGGGTCAAAAACCCTTTGACACAATGAAAAATAATATTTGGTCCATTTAGTCATTTCAGCACAGCAGTACATCCTTTAAATTCTACCAATTAAAGCAATTTGCATGAATAATTATTAATCAGAATGGTGGATGAATAATACAAGAGATCTATTGTTGGCGAGCAGTTTGTAGTGTAAGAAAGTGTCGCATTGAGTGAAAATGACTAGACAGGACTCTCGGACAGAAAAGGACACGACAGTTTTTCACTGGACCCGGACAGTTTTACTGCCGTGACGGTGCAAATGAAACGTGTCTAGCAGCGGAACTGCTGCTAATGCACTTTTTAAAGCTCCAGTAATAGTCTCCTCCACAGTTTTCCTCCGTCTAAACCAAGCTGTCGTTTAATTTTTCATGAAGAGGAACGCTTCTTGGTAATTTCGTAGTGGAATGTTAAAACATTTTTATTGAATTTTGATCTACAAAGACCGTTGACACGATATCATTGATTCTTTGTTTCATATTTTTGGTCACTAAACTTGTGATGTATCAGTTACTAAATTTTATTCTTGAAAATGTAAAGAAATTATAGATTATGGTGAAAACTATTCAAAATCACAAAAATATTCCTGGATGAAGTGATCGGGCTTTGTTTGTTAATACCAAGAAATTAATTAATTTATATCTGCTGCTTTATCACATGGAGCTACCACACAATGTCTCTTCCCAAAAAAAACAAACTATTTCTAACTGTAGTCCATTAGAGTCCCAACCAATGTTACATAATATGAATCAAAACTTCTTTATGCATTATGTTTTAATTATTAGTTAAGATACATAGCTACGTAAAGATAGATAGATACATAGCAAAATATCATGCTTCCGAAAAACTAGTTAAGCTGATGTAACGAACACGATGTAAATACCAACATGTATTCCATGAACCTATGTATCATATTTTATATGTTTTCCTTAAACTGGGACTCGCGAATGTGTGCAGAGGGTTAAAAACATTTTGAAAAGAAGTCTCTGTTTAAAAAAAATAAAAAAATAAAATTCTTAATAACATTTGCCCTAATTAATTCAAATACATTCAAAGGTATGCATCTTTTTTATTTTGATGCTTTCAGTAAAGAAGAGAAGGGACAAATATGGGAAAAAAATAGATTACCTCCTGCTAATTATAGTGCTGGATCTGTGCTGCTAATATCATGGTGATCTAGTGCAAACAGGGTTGGGAATATTGAAGCTGTTGATCATGCAACATTATGGAAAATGACTTCATGGAATACTGTGTAAATTAAGTGAAAATAAAAATTATGAATTAGTTAGATTTATAAGAGATAACCGGGTACATTTAATTCAATTCGGAAAATATTAAGTATTCATTGAAGACAAGTAAACTACACAACAAAAGCATCAAATAAACAATTTAGGGAATAAATTGAATCTTTAGGTGTTTTCTAGATATATGTAGCTAGATAATTTAGAGAGTCCCTCATTGCTACACAATAAATAAAATAAATAAACAATAATTCAATGGCATGGCAACATAGGACGTGACGTGTACTAATAAATACACAAAGATAAGCAAAACCAGAACTAATAAAAATCCAAACAGGCGGCTAGCTTTTATTCAAATAAGCTTATTGAAACATAAAGAAGTCACTAGATTTAGTAGAATTCGTCAAGAAATCTTAAATATCGTGGTTAAAAATGCCTAGTAATTTTATTTCCTTAGGCTCTAAATCTTTGTAGGGGGTTAAATTGGGTGAATACAATGCTAAATATGTTCAATCATGTTAACACCAATAACAACCCAAGATGATAGAATGATTTTTGTTGTGTGAACGCAGTTTTCAGTCTTTGACAAGCACTAAACATACTAACTCGTTTAGTAACAAAAAATATTGTACTTTCAGCTGACAATAGAACACGCATTAAAAACTGTTTCAGCCCTTGTAAGCTACAATTCGACATAGAACATGCTGCGTTAGCTAGGATGGAGGGGAGCGATAGTTCATCTTGCATCAAAGGGCTAAAACCTTACATAAACATGCAAGATCGATAACCAAAAAAATTAGATAAACCAATTTTCATAGGTTGCAAAAAACAAAATCGTTTAACATAGCGACAACGTTATAAATTATGTAAGTTGGTTTTAATAATTCAATAACTGATTTTATTAATCTGTAAAGATTTACAATGGCATTAGAATTAAAAGCATCAAACGATTGAACAATATAAAATAAACGAAATAAACATACCTGTAAAGATTAATTAAATTACACGTTATTTACCAGGTATTAAAGCGGATAGTCACAACACATAAGCAAACAATAATAATAAGTCTTATCTTGAAAGTAACCTTCACACACCAAACACAGCTAGCTAGATCATCAGCTGGAGTTTACAATTATAACATGTTTCCGTGTGATTCAGCTTGTCGGAAAATATCCGCTCTCAGTAGGACAAACCTATTGCCTAGATACCACAAGTGATCTCTGTTCTACCCTACAGATTATTACTTCATTATGAGCGTACATTTAGTCGACACTGAACACCAGGACTTCACCTATGATGAATGCTCATAGTTACCGAAGCTGTCGAGTTAGAGCTAGCACCGACTGTAAGAGTTGACACCTGGCGGCCCGGCAATTAGGTAGGGAGTTGCCGTAATTAAGTGAGGGAGCTGTGCGCTCTCAGTCAATAGTGACTAAACTGGCAAGACAATTAAATTTCCTCTGTGCCATTTCCCAGCTCTAACTCCCCGTGCCCTGTTCTGAATACGTAACTCAGGAGTAGCTCCGCTACCTGCGGGGAAGGGGAAGGAATCAGCCCATTTCTCGAAAAAGAGTGAATGGGTAATTGAAACATGTTTGAGTTAATTAACAAGGAGTAGACAGTTAGTTTTGAAAAAAACATTGTCTAAAAATGTCTTAACCTCTCAGGAATAATGCTCAAATGAGCAACAATCGGATAATCAGGACCTTACTTACTTAGGATTATTTATTTTTATATATACTCTGTTTTTTAATGTCTAAATGTTTATTACATTAATTATTTATATATTATATATTTAATTGCTCTTTTTTGGAGTTGGTGGGTTTTTCTACCCATGTGTCTGATTGTCTCTCTCACTACCTGCCTCTTCTAAAATGTCATTAATTTATGATTTCAACCTCCTGGTTAATAATATTTAATTTATCAACAACCTATAATTTGCAGGGCTTGGTTAATTGTTTTCCATAAACTTCAGATGATATAGTAAAATATATCCATAAAACAAAAATATTTGTCTATAATTTTTAGTAGAATAAAATACCTCTTGATTTTCAATATGTAATTTTTGTTTGGGATTTTTTAATCTATTACCAAAGATTTACTTAAAAGAATAAATGTTCCCTACCTTATTGTGTAGGTCATAAAATAACAGATATTCGATTCCTGATTAATAATAAAGCGAAACAAATTCAATAAAAAGTCATATTCAATTTTCTACTGGAATGACCCATTGATAAATACAATTCTATATAAATAAACAATATCTTCCTATATTAAGAATTGTCTATGCTTTTCTGTTTTATGGTATATGAAGGCAATCACTTTGCCAACTGAATGGCCTATATATCACTTTTATAAATGCCCCCTTTCCCTCTAGAATTTATGATAGCCATAAAGTCGAGTATACTACTCGTGAATTTCACAAGTTTATATGCAAAGTTGTACCTAGATAGGTTAACTTTTACAAATTGCAAATAACTGATAGAAAACATTTTAATGTGATATTGTGAAAGTGGATTAAAGAAGAAAGAAAAAACAAAACGCTGAACAAGGAAAACTCAAGGAAATACTACGCTGCTGAAGTGCCTGAGAAGTCCCGGGCCCTTATATAGTATAAACATGACTACTTTAATACAATAATAAATATAATGACATAGATCACCGACGTTGGTTGTTTTCACTTAATTAAACTTATAAATAGTTTTTAACTAATAAATAGTTATCAGTATGTACGTTTTGGTAGCATTTTTTTAGACAAAACATAACTCTTGTATGCATTAACTTCTAACAATAAGCAGGTTAAAGACTTGCTAAAGTTTCTGCAAATTATTTCTGTCTATTGCATGCAGGTTTTTGTCTGTACTTTATAAATGTATACATCGCTTATAAGTTTTATACTTTTTCTTGCATAGAAGTTTATAATATGCGCAATTAGACCTGCGTTGTATGTTTTTTAAAAATCTAAATTATTAGACCGATCTGTCATCTATCGTTCATCGCCTTCTAAATGACATGTGTCACGGCTTCGTCCAAAACAACGGGTTATCTATTATTCATACGTAAAAATATTCAATATCACAAATACTATCTACATATATCTTTCTTTATCTCTCTCCCACACAAATCCCTGAACCAATTTAAACTTATATCAAATTGATTTTGCTACGCTTGACTTTCCTCCAGCATATTTAGAAGTGAAGTACTTTTTGAACAGTATAGTGGGTTGTTCAAGGTCCCGAAGAAAACCCACTATTGCATTTCAGCTACCATTGAATACTGGTTATGTGTGGTGAAAATCTGTTTCCCCTCTCCGTTATTTTTTAAAATGTATGTTGATGATAAGAGCCCTTTGAAATCACTCTGTTGCCTCTGCATCTTTGCAGATTGCAAATTGATATTTGTGCAACATTATACCTCCATTCGTAAAATGTTTGTTTAACTTGTCTATTCATGAATTATTTTAACATATAACAAATGATAGTAAATATTTTTAGATGTTACATACAATGACTCTTAATAAACGTATATCGAATTAATTGAAGAGTACGTTTCTCACGAAGCCTGAACCATAAGATTGACGGAACATAGTTCGTGGAAACTTTCGGGACTAATTCTTCCTCTTCGACTAAGGTTGTGCAGTAATTATATGGTGGCCTATCTGAGGATCTCGAGGTCGGTTAAAGTGGCTGATGAAATGTTTCTTAGGATTTATACTTTGAATCCCAATAGCATGAATAGATTTATGTTTTTTATTTGAATTTTTTGGTGTTAGACAGTGGTTTGTAGTAGAAAGCACGTGTGTATAGGTTATTTATAAGCTAATCACGTCATTGTAATATTATATACATTTTATTGTTATGTCAGCCACGCAAAGCTGTTTTTTCCTTTTTGTTATTCCTGGAGGTAAATGTCCCTAAATGAGTTTTTTTTTTTTCATTTCATTTCGAACTCTGAGGAAAGAAGTAATAATTTTATTTCAAAGATAATGCAAACTGGAATTACAACGAAAACTAAACATTTTCTGCAGTGATAAATAAATAATATTGGTTGTCTGACCTTGTATAACTGCATCTCAGTATTCATGATTGATTACTGTTTTTTTCTTTATTGTCTGTCACCAATCTGCTACTACCCCAAATGACCAGAGTTGGTAAACGTATTCAGAGCTAACTAACCGTCGAGGAATCTCTGTACGCAATCAACCGCCACATTTTGAATTCGGAAAAACCCGGGAGAATATTCATTGGCAGTTTGCTTGGGCCGTCGACAGCCGTTGATTTTTAGCGCTGATCCATAACCGACTGTTCGCGGTGGGTGAATGTGCGCTGATTGGACCTCGTTGATGACGGTGTGGTTATGTGTGGACCATGGCGATGGCACGATAGCCGTCCTATCTCCCGGGGAGGAAATTATGTCGATGGGGTTACGTCCCATCCAGAACGCTTTGTGCTGTCAGATCCCTCCTAGTGTCGCAATGTTATGTGTTATACTGCTTCAGAAGTTCAAGGCTATCTGGATATTTTAGCTCGATGGCAGTTGGAAAAAACTAGGATAGTATCAGGAATCGGGGTAGCAAAACCTTGGAAAATATACCATACACAAAGATTGAAAACAATGTATTAACTCTTTTATCCCCTTCTTCTTTCATATTGTGAATAGTAAAGAAAAACTCGATAAAATGCATAGGCGTTTTATATATGCTTCGTTCCAAGTCTGACACTCATGATTGAAAAAAAGAGGTTCAGCTATGGAGGCGCACCTAAGAACGTACGTTAGATGACTTTATTCGCCTTGCGACATTTCAAGTATTTTTATTTACAGAACTATTAACTAGTTAATAGCGAAGAACTATTAACTGACACACCCAGTGTTCGACCACATGTCTTATTCACCCTCTCCCGTTTCCTCAATGTCGTTCAGTGTAGGGAAACCGATAGTGAGCTCCATCATCTGCCATATTTTAAACCTTCTTTAAGTGTGGTTAGGTATCATTTTATATTGTATTTAATATTTTATTCTTCAGCAATAAAAGTATTTGGTTTAAAAAACACAAAACCAATATCGTGTTCTTGACTTGGTGATAATAAAAACAAAATTTTGAGAAATAACCACTTCCTATTTTGATTGATATTTTTCCAATTGTCTGCGATGTGGTTAGTAGTTTTTGTTTTTTCTGTTAGGCCAGTTTTCACATTAACTTCAAGTCTCTACGGACTCATTCCCCATCTATATAATTTGCCATTGACCCGGCTCTTGGCTGGAATAAAAAATCTGTCAGTTGGATCTTGAAACTGACCATTTCACTTCCCTTATCTAACCGTTGACAAGACTAAAAAATATCTTTACCTGATACGGCCCGCTTAGTGCAACCACGTTGAATAAACAATACAAAGTAAAGTTAATTCTGACTCCCCGAATACCTTCATTATCTTTCTTTAAAATGGGTCGATTTCATGACTAATAGTTCATGGTTTCTTATCCACAAACTGTAAACAATTAAAAGAATAAATGAAATCATCAAACAAGCAAAACCAGAGAACGGAGCCTAAACTGACTAAATATTACACCAAAAAGAAGAATTAGCAAAGAGCTCTAGCATAATTAAAAACTGAGATCAGTGCAGTGAAAATCATTAGTTTATAAAGATCAGTTGTGCTTTAATGGTACAGGATTTAAAAAAAAAATGTCTAAAATTGTAATGAAAGAAAACTAAAAACTTCAGACCGATATCGGCTGGAGTTGAAGACACGATTGCTGAATTGTATGCCTAATACGAACGGAGATTAAGTGTTCTTGCTTTATTGCTTTCAGTTTGTTATCTTCAGCTTGCACTAAACTTCTCCTGACTAGCGTGCTAAGTTTTATCTTTAGTGGCGTGTTTAATGTCTGACATGCTATTAAAACTGGTTCTACATCATAAATATGTATTTATAGGCAACACCTCACTTATGATATCATTAGTATTATTAGCTTTCTTGAAGATCCCTGTAGTTCCTAAAGGAATAAAGTAAATGGAAACTCAAGTTGTTAGTGCACTTAATACTTACCGGAATTTCATAAAACATAGATATTGCCGTAATCATATAGTATTTTATTGAGTTATAAGTTTTCTTTATAGCAAACAGCTTTTTGCAAATGTAATATATATATATATTTTTCTAAATATTTTTCCATTTATGTGCTACTGCTACTAAAGGGCCAGCGCAGAAATGATGATCCTGCAGAGATATTCTTTTTATCGGCCACTGTGCACCCGGTTGATCATTTCACACACACGACTATCAGAAACCAAGATAATAATTTTATTTTTATTTCAAAAAAGAGGTGCGCAGATCATATTTATTTGGAAGAGTATCTCAATAAAAACTATAAATAAGGAATCGTTGGAGCTATATACATTAAACACAATTTTGTTTAACCATTTTATTTATAATGACATATCCAATTATGCAAATGAATTTTAGAAAAATAGTATGTTATCGATTGGGATGAGAACCTACCCCTAGACAAATCTATTTTCTCACGCAGTATTGCAAGTATCGTAGTTAGATTGTTGTCAACTCGTGTGATTAAACAGCTATAGAAATAATTTGTATAGTTTCAATGGAAACCAAACTGGAGGATATTATTTGTGAATAAATAGACCAGTATTTATAACAGAAAAATACTTTATTTTTCGTACATATTTAAAAATGTTATATTTGTTTTTTTAGCTTTGAGAGAACTAATGAACCTATTAAAACCAGCCGACCTTGTGAAGCATATTGCTGACTCTGAAAAAAATGATTGTTAAAATACCTAACCTTTTTATTTACCTCGCCATATTTAATATCGTGTTAACTGCAATAAAAAAAAAACTACTAAGCTGAGGTTTGGATAAACTTATAGGTTATAAGAAAATTAGAATTGCTTTTCTTTTATTTTTAATTTATTTCTCACACTTTCTGCTATTTCTAGATTATCCCACTACATAAGCCATTTTTGAATTAAAAAAAAACAAACATGTTAAATCTTTTGTTTATATCCGTTAAATAATTGTGATCACGGTAGACCTAGATCTAGGTCCTTAGGTCCAACTCCGCCAACGTCGCCAGTAAAGCGAAAACCCAGACGCTCAAATAGGAACATCCCTATAAACTCATCTGCTGCCAGCTCTATGGAAGATCTACCACCACTTGCCAGCACTTCAAAAGAAGAAACTGTAGCAGAATCTCCATTCTTCACACCGAATAGCTTCGAGGTACTGAGAAATAGCCAACCTGACGACATAGAAGTTATTCAAACACCAACACAGCCCAAGCCGCCTGCTATATTCGTAAGGATATTAGCAATTTTAAACTATTATGCTCACAAATGAGCAAAGTTGTAGATACCGGAAAATATACGTGCCTCAATCGCTCTCGGGCTACAAAAATTACCCCAGACACTCCGGATACTTATCGAGCGATCTTTAAGTATTTGGAAGAAACCAATGCAGACTTCCATACATATCAGTTGAAACAAGAACGATCGCTTCGAGTAGTGATAAGAAATCTTCACCCGACCACACCAGCTGATGAAATTAAAGACGAACTATCAGCTCTGGGATTCAAAGTTCGGCAAATAACCAACGTTTTACGTGAGGACAGACAAAAAAACGAATCCACCAAAACGGCTTTACCGTTATTTTTTGTAGATCTCGAGCAGACACCTGGCGTGGAGAAAATTTATGACTTAACAACCCTGTATTGCACAAGAATACAGGTCGAAAAACCTTACCCCAATAGAGACATCGTCCAATGCCATAATTGCCAGGCATATGGGCACACAAAATCGTATTGCCACCACCCTCCTAGGTGTGTAAAGTGTAGTGGGCAGCACAAAAGCGAATTGTGCAAAAAGCCCCTAAAATCGCCTGCTGTATGCGTGCTCTGCCAGCAAGACCATCCGGCCAACTACAAGGGCTGTGAGGCCTATAGAATCCTCAAGTCCAGGAGCGAGCAACGTCGTCGGCCAGAAGAAGAGAAGCCAGTAACAGGTAGCTCAAGAAGCGCCCCCACCAGAAATTTGAGGCCTTCAGTCTCTTTTGCTCATGCCGTTCGGAACAGAGAGCAGTCACAGGCACTGTTCACTTCTCGTCCGCAAGTATCTCTTCCCCAGCATTCCGCTCATCCCGCCAACCAGCAAACCCAATCCCATCCTCAACCACACATCTCGCATATTCCTTCAGCTCCAAGCTCTTCAGATCTCACCAGTCTATTAACATCATTCCTTACAGAATTCAGAACCCTAATTACCCCTCTCATTTCCCTTCTTACAAATCTTGTCTCCTACCTTATCCCCGTTAAACAAAATCCATAAGTGGATGCTTCTGACTCCTTATCCATTCTCCTTTGGAATGCGAATGGTGTTCGCACCCACACTAACGAACTGACAGCACTACTCCATGACAAGAAGATCGACGTAGCTCTTATTACTGAAACAAGACTTACGAGCAAACGACCATTTACCGTTCGACAGTACCAGACTTATCGTACTGATCACTCAGATGGAACAGCTCATGCAGGTACCGCTGTCATTGTCCATAACTCCATATCCCAACACATAGTTCCTTTGGTATCACATGATTTCCTTCAATCCACTGCAGTGTCAATCACCACCTTCACTTTTCCTCTTACACTTGCATCAACGTACTGCCCACCCAATAAATCCATTTCCGACTTCCAATTCATCTCCTTTCTAGACTCCATCGGACATCGTTTCCTTGTGGGTGGGGACTTTAATGCGAATCACCAACACTGGGGGTCAAGATCCACAAATACACGAGGACGTGCTTTGCTGTCTGCACTCACACGGAAACATTGCTCCACTATCAATCCTAACACAGCCACCTATTGGCCATCAGATCCCAACCAAAATCCTGATCTCCTTGACTTCTTTTTTTACAATAGTTGAGGAACACTAAACTATTTACTCACGCGCCTTGATGACCTCTCCTCTGATCATAGTCCTTTATTATTAACCATTTCCCTAAGACCAATTCACAAACTGCCTCTTCCTTCATTTATTAGGGGCCCAGTTGACTGGGACCACTTCCGTCAGCTTCTTACAGAGTTCGTAAACCTCAAATTATCCCTGAAAACATCCCAAGACCTAGACGATGCAGTGCATTCTTTCACTACTCTGGTCCAGAGGTCGGCTTGGGAGGCATCGTCACCCCATCGTCACACAAAAATCCACAATCATAATCGTATACCTCAGCATCTCAAAGATCTAATCCAATCCAAACGCCGCTCCAGAACAGTGTGGCAAAGATCCTGGCATCCTATTGATCGTCGCACGTACAATCAGTACTGCCGATTGGTAAAGCGGCGATTGGCATCCTTCCGTTCCGATTCTTTCAATTCCTACCTCTCCTCTCTGTCCACCAGGGATAACTCCTTGTGGAACGTAACCAAAAAAATCCTAGAGTATCAACCTGTTTCACACCCACTCCGTCGTGATGATGGGTCCTGGTCGGCTTTGGATGGGGATAGGTCGGAGGAATTTGCTCTGCATCTTACCCATACTTTCACACCTCACCTTTCTCATCAAAGCCATACTCACAGCACAACTGTGGAAGATTTCCTCACTTCACCTATTCCTCTCTCTCTTCCACCAAAAGCCGTTAACCCCTTTGAGGTTAAATACCTTCTGAAAAACTTACCTTACCGAAAATCCCCTGGATATGATCTCCTTACTCCTCAAATTCTCAAACAACTTCCTCCTAAAGCCATAATCTTCCTAACCTACATACATAATTGCATAATCCGAACGACGCACTTTCCTCTTCTCTGGAAACATTCCATTATTGTCCTATTCGCCAAACCCGGTAAACCACCTAATGTCGCCTCATCTTATCGTCCAATTAGCCTACTCCCTATCCTCTCAAAAATATTTGAGAAACTCCTACTAAAACGTCTACTTCCCATTGCTGAATCCAAAAACCTTTTTCCCACACACCAGTTTGGTTTCCGCCAACGACATTCCACTGATCAACAAGGCCTTCGCGTTGTTGATCACATCTCCTCAGCCCTTGAAACCAAACAGTATTGCACTGCTGCGTTTCTTGACATAGCTCAAGCTTTTGACAGGGTTTGGGACGCAGGTTTGCTCTACAAGCTCAGAAGATATTTACCACAGACCCTTTTCCTAGTCTTACACTCCTACCTTTCAAACCGCTTCTCCCAAGTCCACTGTGGTTTAGAATACTCTAACTACTATCCCATAAATGCAAGAGTTCCACAGGGCAGTGTCCTGGGCCCAATCCTCTATAACCCATACACCGCTGATGTCCCCTCTACTCCCAATACCTTCTTGGCCACATTTGCAGATGACACTGCAGTCTTGTCAACCCACCCAGACCCCGACATAGCATCCCATAACCTTCAAAAACACCTTGACGAGATCGAGTATTGGTGTAATCAATGGCGGATCAAAGTTAATGAAGCAAAATGTTCCCACATTACCTTCACCCTTTGTCGCAAGACTTGTCCACTAATTCCTTTTAATTCTATTCCTCTCCCTGTATTCGAGACAGTACGATATTTAGGCTTCCATCTCGACAAACGACTGACCTGGAACCCACATACGAGACTAAAAAGACAAGAACTAAATAGGCGCTTTGGACAACTGTACAGACTACTTCAAAGGACATCCCATCTCTCAATAGAAAATAAACTACTAATCTACAAAGTTATCCTTAAACCAATCTGGACATACGGAATAGAACTATGGGGGACAGCAAAAAAGTCGAACATCAAGCGTATCCAATCCTTTCAATCAAAAGTCCTATTGTTCTCAGGACTTTATGCCCCTTATTATGTCAGCAACAAAACCCTTCATAACGACCTTAATATACCCTACATTCTAGAACTCATCCCTTCTAAGTTTATGAAATTCCACAGTAGCCTTTCCAACCACCCTAATCCTGTAGCACAGTCATTGCACTGCACCACTCATCCCTATAATCCTCCTCGGAGACTAAAACGGCAGTGGCCTCGTGACCTGCTATAAACGCGTGACAGTGGGGGTCCTGGCAACGGCCAGTTACTATAATCATGTCCTGAGCGTCTGTGGCTCTCGCGCTCTTGGTTAGCCTCCACTGGCTAGTATCCGGTGACGCGGCTGACGGAGGAGCGTGGGGGACTTCCCAAGGCTCCGCTCTCTCTTCGCAGTGGATTCGGGAGGTCTCTGGGCTGTCTGTAAATATTGTATGAATGAGTGAGTGAATGATGAATTGTAAATATGGTATGAATGAGAGCTTTTATCGCAATTACTGATTGCCTTATAAAAGGCAGATTGTAATTATAGCCCAATAAAGAGTATATATACCATATATAAATAATTGTTTTTTTTTTTGTTTTTTTCCTTAGCTCTCAAACTTATAAAATAGAATGTGGGAAAAATAAAGAAAAATTATTTTGGGCTAATGAGTGCCTTTCACTAAGGGGAGTCCCCCATTTGAAGGATGTATGAGAAGGATATAGGGTGTGGAATGCCTAAAAAGGCGGATGGAATCAGGAAGGTAGTGAGAGTCTACCAAGGGTTGAGCCTAGGGGCACCTAGGCAAAGCCTGGCCCGCCCTGGGCCTGAAATGAGTCAGCCTCTCGGCCGGAAGGTCGACCCTGCTTACACAGGTAGATGGGGTCATTGTGGCTTCGGTTGAGTCTGATGCACCAAAGTACGGTAGGGCTTTGGTTAGTGCTGAGAATACGTCTTACAGATGTGCCTCGATCAGTTAAGGAAGACGGTACACTTCACTACTCGTAAATGTAGGCCGGTGTTTGTATGTGACCTCGTGGTGATTAGCAGGTGCAATTGGGATTTATATTTAATAGATTAGTTTTATATTTAATAATAGTAATTAGTGGCTTTTGTGAAATTTTAGTGTTTTTTTTCACGATTTTTACAATAGTAAAAAGGTGTATTTTAAAAGATATTTTATGTTATGTTTTTTATTTTATGTAGTTATTTTTCGCAGGCTATACAATTGGTCGTGTGTCCTATTCCACTCGACGTTTCGTTCTAAAATGCCATAGTTGAGATCGGACGTTGTGCAGGCACTTTGCAGCCCTCGGTTCTGTGTCAATCAGAATAAAAGGCTCCACTGCCGGGATGTGTAGGGCTGCCATTTTTCCCCGGGTGGAGGCAGACAGCCGAGATGGGCCTGAAGTGGAAAGCGTTTCCAATTCCAGCATAGATGGAAGGGCACCAGGTGTCAGCTTCCCACCTCCTCTTAGCCTCCTGCCTATTTAATTTTCTACGCCTGACTTTGCAGGGCGTGTCTCCTCTCTTTCACCCACCACTGACGCCTGTATTAAATATCCCGTTATCGTATCGAATTTCGGAGTTCATAATGCACTGAGAAAAGGTTGATGTGTAATCTACAAATAAATTTTTACTTAAAATAGGCACATACTGCAATAGAAAAAAACCTAGAGTATAATAAATCACTCAATAAAGACATGGTCTCACTTGAAATTATAAAGTGTCGTGAACAAGATTATAATTATAATACCCCACTTAAGTCCCAACACAACTTTTAATGCGGTTGTAATGGTAATGATACATTCTAATATTTTGAGATCATCATGCTACTATTTTAAGCAAATACAAACATAAATAATGATACTCTCCGGAAAAAAAAATATAAGTAAAATGACACACATGCAATAATTAAAAGTATGTTTTAACGATAACAACAACAAGCTCTAGTTTGGCAACGGTCTAAATTCAATATACACGTATCCCACACGTATATACGTATACGTATACGTGTAATAAAAATCTATTTCGCTATATTTTTTTATTTAAAAGAGCTTGCTCAAAGCTCAAAGATAACTTAGTTAAGCGTTCAACACAAGCTTTTCTTTATTTATTTGTACCAAAAACGAGTTTCGGATCTATTTCTAAATTTAACCAAATACCACTAAGACATATAAGTCAGTGTAATTTGTTGGTAAAACGTGAGATTCCTGTAAATACTTACTATTACTGTACCCTTATCTAGTAACACTTTAAGAGATCCCCATCCTTATCACCCATAAAGTTTCATTTATATTTAGCATTTTGGTGGAGGGCATCAAGTAAACATTCTATAAAAAATATCTTTCCTCTACCCAGGATTTTAATTTATTTTTTTATTGAACGGACATGTTTAATAATCGTCACCGGGAGGTTTTTATTTGTAATTTGATACCCGAATTACTAGACAGACATACACAAGCGTGAAAACTTAAGAGTTGCTTTTATCAGCCAAAGTGATTTTTTCAATCCCTATAAAACCTATTTATTCGTCTTATGTCGATCTCTATGAGCTATAAAATGAATTTAGTTGGAAGATAAAACTTTATAAACGTTTTTGGAAAAATTAATTATTTAATTATATAATCATTATATCCTCCTAAAATGTATTTAATTATTATTATATCTTAATTTTCACGTAAGATATCAAATGTTCCTTAAATTAAATGTGTGAAAAACATATGCTAACACAACGACTGAACTTTTAGTAGTTTTAATTTTTTTAGTAATTATGTTTTTCAGCACGTAGTTATTACCTTTCATGTTATGTATCTTTTATTTGTCATGGTAAATCGTGAAGTTAAATCACAGTAGCTATACCTATACTAACTATACCTTCCTCTGTGTAATGGAGACATAAGACCTAAATGCCACATCAAGAAATTAGTCAAAGTTAGTAATAATCCATTATCACCACCTGCAAACAAAACTTTTTAATATTAATTGGTAACATTTCGTTTGGGAACGTTTCCGTGACAGGAACTGCTACCATGCCCTAAATATGTACATTTGACCAGAGTAACTGTTAATATATTCATGCTATCGTGATGTAGTTACGTACGACTGGTCACGTTCTACGGTTATACCAACCCGCAAGACCGAGCGGGTTTGTGGTGATGATATAGTGCCTGCGTATCTTTGAGTTTAGTTATGTGGAAAGAAATGTATGTAATATTTTTGTCATGAGTATATGTTTTTTGAGTAATATTAGAAAAAATTACTGTCCAGTCGGAAAAGAAGGTGGATTTTAAGGTTCACATAAGTACATCATTTCTACATTATTTTTGTATTCGTTTACAAATGCCTTTGCTTAGTGACTATAAAATTGTCTTTTGTGCAATTTATTCAATTTTTGTACTATTTTACGCAATTAGTCATTTAATTTAATCAACAGTTTTTCTTTAACGATATTTTAAGGAAAATCAAATGTACTATAAATGTACGTTGACTAGTGGACTTTCAAAGATGTATTGTGCAAAGAATCGCTGACAACCATCTAAAATTTGAAAGGGATTTCCTACACCTGCAAATAGGTTGATTATTTGTTGGCCAAAATACAATAACAGTAAGTCAGAAAAAAAACATGAATGAAGATAGTTTTCGGATCCAACAATTGAAATGTAATGCCGTTAAAGTCGATTTTAATAGTAAATATTTTACATATTTAATTTTTTATTATTAGTTAAAAAAGTAATTACCAGTGTCTAGAAATGAAATAAAGTATAATAAGACGAAAGCTTCATTTGAATATTAAAATTTATATACAAACACCTAAAGATGGTTATATTTTTCAAGTCTTGTATAAGACAGGGGTTTATGGAAAATTTTCATTGGAATCAGTTGAAATTTTGCGAAGTAGCATTTTTCCAATTTTATTCGCCATTTCATCTTTACATATCATGTTAGTTGACCATAGACGCAGGACCTGGTGAAGGGGGTTTCGACCCGCAGGCTGTGCTGAGTGCGGGCATGACTCCGAAGTTTCACTTGGACCATTAAGGGGAGTGGCTTGCCCTGTAGCCTCGCTTTCACAACGGCAGGGTTTTCTCAACGCCACTCTCTCTGGTTATATTTAATTTTTATCGTCTGATTAATTGTGCAAGCGTAGTGCAACTTCAGATTGTATGGCAGCCAGCACTCGTAATAATAACGAAATAAGCAGTAATATAGTAGAAATTATTTGTATTTCTATGTTCTCGTGATATAACTATCATATGAAATAAAATTGATCTTCAAAAGCACGATGAAACAAAGTGGAGTGATAAACCCCCTCAAAAAATGAAAAATCCAAAAAAAGATTGATAGATTTTGAATGTAAGTACTAAAGCTGCTTATGTTATGATATGTGTACTTAATTGTGGTATAATGTTATTTTTCTTACATCATTACTCATATTATTTAAATAACAACTGTATGAAAATCCCCCTAAATGTACTTGGCTTTAAAGTATCTCAAAAAGTTTTTTATTTGTACAGTATGTTAGTTACTCTATCTCCTGTTATTCTCAGGACTGTTTATGATGTAAAGCTTTTTTCATTGTTCATCAACTGACGAATTGGTACTTTCTCATTATGTGTCAAAGTTTAAAGAGGCTGAGAGTAAAACAAAACCTTTCTGGTAATACTGTATATGTTGGGGTAGGTCGCTAGACATACTAGTACATTTGCTAGTTACAAAAATTATACATATGTGAAAGAAATGCATGAGGCATTGGTTCTCTGAATGTATCATTTATCCATGATTCTATAAAATTCGCTTTCCATAAGGAGGAGAGAGGGAAATTTTCAGCTCAAAGGGGCCTAAAACTGACAAACAATAAAGCTTCAACTTGGGGTCGGAGTGGTATTTAGAGAGAAGATGTATTATGATGTGAACTTAATTAATAATTGAAGGCACTAATGGATGAAGGGTTTTGTTTCATTCAGAAAGTTTGTCAAAAAATTAGTTTGAAGTTAGTTCTGTTGTTATGTTGTCTGAAATTAAACCAGGTCCGTTTATTATACATACACTTATGACTTTCTCGTTATTGTCTATAAATATTTCAAGCTCATGCAACTGTTTTATTAATCATAACTAAGACTGTTATTGACTATCATATTTTCTTGAATGTTATTTTTAATAGTAAATATTTTTTTTTAAATTCAAAGATATAATGAAATGATATTAGTGCCGTTGAGAGGGTGTGGTGTCCTATCGCAGATTTTAGATTTTTCTAAATTTCATTGTTCCTAGTCACTGTTGCTAGTCACTGTTCCTAGTCACTGTTGCTAGTCACTGTTCCTAGTCACTGTTCCTAGTCACTGTTCCTATCTCTCAGTATGTCAGGTAGACTTACACATCCATGAATATTAAGTGGTACTGGGACCTGTAGTCCACAAATAACATTTCCGCGATCATGTTATTAATCCTACAAATTTTATACAGAAATCTTAATAGCTGAGGAAAAAGTGTATTCGAATGTGGGTCTTCCTGGTCACCGGTCAGGCACTCTGCCGACTGATGCACCGCTGGTCTGTAGTAATTATTAAAATAAAATATATTATACTTACCAAAGTTTAGGTCTAAATCAGCAATCATTCCCAAGAAAAGAATATATCCAGCAACTCCTAGCAACACCCAGCAACACTTAGCAATACAAGCAGTAAAGTAATACACTTTCGATAGGATTTAAGTAGATCCGTCAAGAATGAAGTATACGCTTAATATTTTCACGAAAACATCGATTTCCTTTTTATTTTGGCTTTAAGAGGTGTTTTTCTTATAAAACATGAAGTTATTTGAAAATAACAAGCATGTATTAAGTAACTACAGGGATAACACGAATGCTCATATTTTACCAAAAAAAGTAAGATGTCTTGCTGAGATTACGTTCATTTTAGCAGTAGATCAAAAACTCGTTTTGGTACAAATGAATAAAAAACGCTTATGATGAGCACTGTATTTAAGGTAAATAAAATATTTAATTTAAACAACTTTGACAATAGATAAGCCCTTAAAAAATAGAAATTAACTCTGGAACACATATTTAAACTTCTAGTTTCAGCATAATTTAGTTATTTTTCATCTGAGTTAAATCTTGCGAATGTGTACGACCTTGATCTTTGGTTTATAAATTTAAAATCTAGTTCTACTTTTTAAGTTCAATTATAAAAATAAATAGAGTATTACATCACGCTAGTTGCTATTATAACAGTTTTATTTTTAGCTATGTCATAAAAACTCTGAGCCATGACCATGTTTAGAGTGTTTTTGTTTTTTTTCGCAACCTTCGCAACGCCTAAGTAGGCAAATAGGGTTTGTGTATGTAGGTCTAATCTAATTAAATAAATAATCAGCATTATAATAACCAAGGGCGTTACCTAGTTAATTCCAGTCAATAGTAAGATAATATTTATACTGTTATACAATTTTAGGGGTAAAAAGCTATTTTAAGAGGAAACATACCAGTGGATAATTGAAGAAAAGGATTATGAGTTATGTCAATTATTGATGCTCGATGGACTTACAGTATGAATTTAATACGCAGCAGATATAATATCAGTGGTAATATCCTTAATACACAGGTGTCACAATAAAATAAATAAAAGCTAGTGAAATAAAAGCTTTGCTAGGTCGGAAACGTACAGTCATAATCATAACGAAAAAGCACAGAGGCAGATTATGATTTGTTTAGGAAATACCATTGTGAATTCCAAATTACCATTTTAATATGGGGAAGAAATAAAAGCATATAAACTCCTGAGTATCATTTTTGATTTACCCTAATCTTCACTGCGTTGAAATGAAAATTTAATAAAGAAGTCCGAGTAAAAACACGTTAAAAATGAGGGTTTCGTTGAGCGAAGTGAGTTGCAGCCTAATTGCTATTCATGCCTAGGTTTTCGCCGTCGATTACAGCATAGTTTTCTCATAGCTATTAATTGAATTTGCATTTCTTAATTAATTTAAATGCACCTTTTTTTCAAAGCTAAAAAAATCGATATAATATTTAGGTGTTAGATATGCTTAGAATTTATAATATTTATGATTTAGTTCCAGAGTTCTTTAAGATACTTTTTTTTGTTGATTACTTCCATCTAGATTTTATTTTATAGATCTAGGTACTCGTCGCAATATAAATCATCATTAGCTATTCACTCTAATAAATATTTATTTCTATCAATAAATTGAGCGATATCCTGAACCTGCTTTTCAGATATATTCTGGTAAATAATATTGCCAAATTTCATTTAAAATGCAGAAACTTTATTTTAATGCCTAAAAGACTTACCTCATGAGTTTCAAAAAAACTTAAAAGCAATGAACCCTGTCAAAATAAGGTAACCGTAATACCTACCAGACTAATAAAAAAAAAAATGTTTCCATACCAATGTTGTTAAAAACTATTGATAATTTAAATAATTGCAGAGAATTACAATTAATATATATATTTCGTCATGTACATGATATACTGTGACAGAAAATAGGACAAATTTCATTGAAAGTCATTTTGAACTCAGGTCAGTTTTGCACACGTAGAGTCAATGGCCCATTTTGTTTCCTCTGCGCAGCGTGTTAAACCTGAGCATAAACCGAGTGTGTCTGTCATTAGATGACCTGAAGTTATATTCGTTTATGTTTCAGTCACGAAAAGATGATGATGAATTGTTTTGGGGTTCAGAAATAACATCGATGCTCTATACTATAACGCATAAGTGAAAACAGAGCAGTACAAGCGGAAACGCCTTGTACAAGCGGAAGGTACTGGTAAGTGCTGGAATAAAATAAATCTCTGTTTAAGGACAGAGACCATTAGTTTCACTAGATGGTACAGGGAATAAGCTGTGATTAACATTGATTATGTTTTAAAGCCTAAAATATGAAAAGTATACTATTGAAATACTTCAGTATAATTTCTTGTTTACTCTCGCTTAGAAAGTAAATTGTTAGAATTTCAAGTATGGGATTTTGTAGTTGAATTGAAAGGAGACGTGCTATGTGGGGAAGATTAATTTGCAACGTCGGTCCTGTGGGAAATCGACGCTAAGCTTCGCGATGAAATATTCAACCAGCCGTCATAGATAGGCACCTCACTTCATCCTGAAAATTCCTATAGCTTTATAGATAGTTCAAATTCTCTTTATTTTTTTTTATTATAATGTCGCTAGTTATAACCTATAAAATAAATTGGAGGTGCAGAAAGTACATAAAATATATTACATGCAACGATACTGCTCTGTGAAGTGAAATGTGATTAATTCTCCTCGAACAGTAAGACTGTAATAGGCTCAAGAAGTTCCGAACCCCTTCGAATCTCAATACAAGACATTCAGTACAATCCTTAGAATTACAACGCCCCTTTCTAAGTATTAGGTAAGGGATATGGCAATATTTATTGAAACAAGGAAAAATGATTCTAAGCTTTTTTTAATGATACTATGCGACTAAGTAACTACCATTGATTATCGTAATTTTTGCATGCTGTAATCTCTAATAGTTTATCAGGTCAAGTTACAAATATTCAGTGTTCGTGTATATTTCTTGGAGAAAAAACATTTAATTTATTTTTTGCATATATAAGATATATGAATGAAGTCGGGGGGGGGGGGGGTTCAACCCCTTTTCACAGATCTATTCAGTAGGACCTATCCCCTTTAGATTTTCCAGTTAGCTTTCCCCTAAAATGGATGTTCACCGGAGGTTGTTGTACGATTCACTATTTGCTGGTGTAGATTCGAATACAGATTTCGGACAGTTCTCTTTTTAGCGATTAATTATGTACGTACAAAGTGATTGGAAGTTTCAAGAAATAATTATAATATTTAGCATTGTTTTCAGGGTAGTTACAATATGTGTTTTTCCTCATTCCCTTAGCCTTTTTTTTTATGATTACTTATAGCCAAGTAAATATATCGAAGGGCTCAAAAACTATTTTCCACTCGAAATCCTTGGGTGTCTTAAGTTATTTATTTATTTGTATGTCAACGTTTCGCCAAAAAATCATTCTTCTTTAAAAAACAAAACAATATACACTAGTTGATACAAAAAGACAAATGATATTATTGACCTACTGCCATTCTATCGACCAAAGTAGTTAGCCTTAGATACTAACCAAAGTAAATAGCGAGCTGAGTTTTTTACCTTTGTTTATGTAAAGAAGAAGACGTATGTACCGCTCATTAAATATTTCAATGGGCGATGCTACTTTTGCCAGTACTTAAACTACAGATGACTATTTCGTTACACATTGTTTTTATGAGAGAAGAGGAATGAAACTGATATTAATAGCTCATATTAATATTAAGAATTTTAATAGCTTACACAGACATAGAGTGGACAGTACATAGTTAGGGGAAGCAAGGACAGTTATAGCTTGAAAGTAGCTTTGAAAAGAACTTCGTCTCCAGGGGATGAGAAGCATGTTACGGCAGAAGAGATGTAATTGTGAGTTGTTATGACAAAGGTTGGTAGTTATCTGACAGGTTAACTAAGTAAACAAGTTTAATACTTGGGCAGATACGAACATGATGTTTTCGTGGTATTTATAATAAAATTGCAGTTTCCTATATGGAAAGGCTATCACGATAAGGAAAACACTTTAGGATACAAATAAACCTTAAATAGTAATTTGATATTTCGTAATTTTCAAAACCGCAGGTCTTCATTCAGGAGATCGTGTTTCGCCTGTATTTTCTTTCTATTCCTAAGTGTAAAATATATATTTCACAATAACTGGAGATGAGTTGATTAACTTATGTTAAAATAAAATAATAGTAAGTAAGGGGGGGGGGTAGAGTTTCACAGTTAATAAAAGTGGGAGTCTGGCCTGTTTCGCTGACTTACTCAAATATAATACCTAGCTCAGAAGATATTTAAAGTTAAGACTATTAATAACCAACCAGGGTGCATTATTGACTGTGAAATGCATTTTTAAAATATTAAAGAAACCGAAGTATTGAGAGCCAAATATAAACAAGGCTCAAGACGGTACCTTGTCAGTCAATAATTTATTGCGTAATAATATGTTAGCTATTTATATCACACTTATTCACATCATAGTTGTTTTTAGCAACGGAGATATTTAAACAAATGAAACGATATATAATAGCATTTCTACACTGTTTTTTAAAACATTTTTAAGAAACTGTAGAAATACCACACGAGTATTTTTCGTTATCTTTTTTAACGTCCTTTTTCGTTAACACTAAATACATGTGTAAAAATATAATCTAGTTTGTAATACAATTTTACGCAGCAGAGAGAAATAATCTATCAGCAAATCTATCTTGTTAGATTGCTGCTGCAGTTTATGAGATGTTAAGATTTCATATAAGCCTTTAAGTTTTTATAAATATGTATATCAATAAAGTTTATATTTAAATACTTTCTATTTATATTAATAAATGACAAAATTTTGTAGAATTTACATTAAATATTAAATATGTTTTTGTCAGTTACATCTTAGAGCTATTGATAACTCTGGTAGTGTTATATAGCGAGTGTGAAATAAATATATTACGGCACAATTTACGGTTCGAGTTACGACTCTTACCCCCACCAAATATCGGATCCAGCCTATCCAATATAAATGGAAATGGGAAAGAAAATGTTCTTTTGCAGGTGGAAAAAGACATACCTCCTCGCCTCGCGAAATTCCTTTATGTCTTTATCAAGAATCCAGAGATCGAGAGAAATTGCTTCCTTGGAAAATATCTTGGCCTCTTTTCACCTAACTCGCAATTGCCTCAATCTGAGTCATAATTAGTAATTAATGAGCAAAAAATAATATATTTTTACTTTCTTTTAGACTCCCATAATTGTCGGATATTTGCCTACGAGTATTTAGACGGTGGTGGTGTGGCCTGTTAAATGGGTGGATTCTTCAACGTTGGCTGAATGTTCCCATTTTAACCAGTGGAAGATACAGAACTGAGCGGTAGTATACAAGTTCCTAAGTACTGACCAAGTTCAACTTCGCTTAAATTGCCTTATCTAATGGTCAACTCTCTAGCTCGCCAACTGATAACAATAATAACACCAAATAAATATAAGCATATTTTAAATCAATAAATATTCAACGGTTATTAAATTTAGATTTATTTATCCGGTTTCCATCTGCACTCAGCTGCGAAGAGAGTTGAATCAGATGAATCAGTACTGCCTTCCTAGCGTAAAAGAATAGTAGTAATAAACAAATCGATGTAAAATGCTTTAAAATAAGCTTTTTTTTATTGTGAAGCAGCATTGGAGTCATTTTTCAAAAATTGCTTTTATCGTCTATCCAGATTAATGAATGAATCTATTTATCTATACAAATATACTGATTTTGAAAAATAGAATTGTTTTGTAATGAAAAAAAAGTACTATGGTTGATTGTTTATTTTATTGTATAGGTAGTGAAATAAGAGTACGTTTTAGAATAAATATTTAATATGATTCCAGAAATAAAATACACCTCGTTTGTCTTGCTAGAATCGGTATATTTCTGGTATAAACGCTTGTTTAGGGGATAAAAAAAGGGGGCTTCCCACGCTGATGCCATTATCGAGTGCATTAATGGCATGGCTTGATAATGACAGCGTGGGCTGCCAAAAGCGCTCGTGTATAGAAATATACTCATTGTAGATTGACAAATAAGGTGTGTTTCATTTTTGCTTTAAGGCCGTAAAATACAAATGAACATAATGGTGTTACTCCGTACATATGCCTTAAGTGGTGAAACTTCAAAAGTTTTGACAAACAACGCTGTGCAATAATAAGAATAAAACCCTTTTAGGTTACTGTTACTTATACACTCTAGAAGCGCTTTAAGCTTTTCCAATTAGGGCAACCCTCATTGATGTTTTTTACTAATCTACTTATCGAATCACATTGGGTGGAATCACAAATCTAGGTAGACAAAAATCGTTGAAAATAGTCCTGTTAATACCAAAATTGCGCGATTCAGATTATAAATTTGAAGTTAAATAAATAGTAATGTGTAAAATAGAGAATCGATTTTATTTAATAGGGAATTAATCGGGGCTTTTCACTTCAAATTTGTAACCAAAAAAAAGTAGGACATTATTTATAACAATAGACACGTATTAATTATTAACTCGAACCGTGAGCTATAGGATCATCAATTCGTCGATTCTTTGAACTGAACACCTTGTACGAGGAATATAATTGTAATGTAATAAGAATAAATCTCTTATTTAAAAGGGGTTAAAAGGGTTTTATTCACTGTGCGGTAGGAAGTATTTATTTTTATTTATAAAATCTTATAAATATGCGGATTCTGACACAGGGATAAGGGATGTCTCTCTATGTAGATAAGAACTATGATACTCGACCCAAGGTGAAAAATTACAAAGGTATTATTGATAGAGCGTTATAAAACATCAACTGGTGTGCGGTGAAGCCTATGCCACCCCTCCGAATCCCAGCAAACTATTGCTTCTTGTTCAGCAGGGAAATCGGTAAGTGGGTACAATCATCCCCTCTCCCTTTTTGAAATACTTACTTAAGTCGAAAAGTCCCGTTAAGAATCCCTAGTTATGTTCTTGTTATCATTATCTGTGTAATTACTGGTTGAATAGAAATAAAAAAGACAGGGCCACGGTTCACATCTGGGGTAATCATGTGACGTTTAGAAATGGAAGGGAATGAAGCTTTATATTATATTGACTAGGACCGCGTGCTCTTGCAATTATAGCGAATTGATAGAGCACCCGACCGGAAACATGATGGTTTTAAGGCCCTGTCAAAATCATTTTTATTTGGCAATGATCATGAGTAATATCAGATTATAGCTAAAAATATAATGGAGAAAACGACCTCAGTACAGTCACCTATAAAGCTATCATCGAGATGCAGATGGATGGTCATAAAAGAAAATCGATCTCACATTTCCTAGGTGATCGAAAAGCTTCTAAGCTGTACTATAAAACGCTCATTAGACGGGGAGTTTATTGTTAGCCAGGAATGTATAAAGCCACCGTGGGGTATTGGCTATGAAATATGTTTGATTTTCATAAATCAATTTTCATTTATTCCATTTATAAATTTGACGAAAATATATCTCTTTTATCAATCTATGCCGATATTCCTACAAATTCATCAACTCAGTCACTATGTCAGTAGTCACATATAGAGAGGAATGTTGAACTTTGAATAAAAGATATGTAGATATGTTGTTTAGGCCTCAGTCATATGATATTGTAATGATAGTTATATGAACAATAAATATGAATAAATTAAATTTATTTATACGATATACTATTTTATATAAAATATACTAGAATAAGGTTGACTTTAGGAAACGGGGCTTTCGGTTAAAATGATTTGTTTTACTTGTCAGGTACCAAGAGGTAACCTTTGGTGGTAATATGTGTTGTGTCTTTAGTTGAATTAAAGCTTTTTATTGCAAAAGGCACTTAAAACTCACGTTAAAATCGTTTCATAGCTGCAACGAACCTTTCAATTGTGAATGTACACAAGCATGTCTCGAGACAATTTTTTTATTCTTATTTTTAATTATTTTGGTTGAGGAACATTACCTGTAATATGTAATGTAATGTAACTTGTAATGTAAGATAATTGTACTTTTGCTTATAACTTGAAAGATCATGTATGAACTTTAGTTAGTTAAGACCTACATAAATGGAAATACATACGCATTTCTCAAACTCACGTGGGGCAAACTGCTCAGCAGCCTTTGACTCTTTGGGAACAATGGAGGTATTACGGTGGAAATGGCGAGACAAAACAGAGATACTTCACTGAGTAGCACATATCCTCTCCATAAAAGTTAGATTTTAGTGTTCTATTTTAGAGTGGTTTTCAGATATCAAAAAAGACTAACCCTCCTTTAATTCTCACTTCCTTATTTTATAAAGCCTTTCTACCACAAGTAGCAGATTAAGCTAGATTCTCAGATATCGTACTAAGAGAATATATTTTACATTGAAAAACATTTTTCTATCGTTACAACTATCTAAATTGTAAATATGCATCCGTTTTATCGGCAAATAAGGCGGGAATGAACTGTAGAGCTTAAGCTAGAAAACAAGATTATATCAATATCCCTTTTTTGTGTTGTGCAGGAATCCTTGTCATAAAACTTGTTGTTTGTATTTTTCTTTTATTTTACTGATTTCAGAATTATTTTATGTAAAATTATCACAAATGACAAATTAATAATTATGATTTCTTGATGTTTAATTTATACACTCAACTTAAATTTATTGTCTTATTTTCATACTAAATATAAATAAATAACTATATAATAAATAAAATAATAATACTAATAAAATAATAAATAAAATGGCCCTTTATGATTTTTTCAGGTGCAGAGGCTAAAATATACGAGCAGCCTTCTTAGGATGGACATAGCAGTATTGCACACTCCATGGAGATAGAAGGGCAGATGAATGGGACAGCTTAAGATCTTTACCACTCATGTAAGGAATATAGACCTAAGGGTATTAGCTATTCTTTATTTTAGACTTTCCAAGGGCCGGAGAGAGCACTATTAAAGCAGGTTATCCGTGGGTTCACTATCTAACCATTTGGCTGTACTTTTTCTCTAGCAACCAAGACACTGAGATGTCTTTTTTATTACAGGATAGCGTAATAAGACACTCTACTTCGATAGCATTCTAGCCCTGCTGCAAGCTGTAGTTTGGCATTCTTTTCCTGTGAAAAACTTGAAAAATACTATTACTATTGATGCTATGAGATAAAACGATGTAAATATATCTATTCCCGTCTTTTGCGATCACATCAACCAGAAAGCAGGAGCGTCAAAATCGGCCAATTGAGGCCCAGAAATCCTTGTCATAACAGTGTATCAATTAAGGTAGGCCTAATGAAACAGGCAAGAAAGAGGTCTGATTAGGGAAGTCGGGTTAAGATTGTGTAGCCCACGATAAGAAATATTTATATCAACATGATTTTCTTTAGTTTTCGCCAAAAAAACTAGTTACTGTGTGGATGATTTAAAAACGGCCCTTTGATAGCATTCTTCTCAGGTGTTATCTCATATGACTTCTCAAATCGGGGCATTCCTCAGATCTTCAATAGAAATTGTTGATCCTAGTTATTTAACGTAATATATTTTTAAACTATCCATCTACATATCAAATAAATATAATCGTGCACCTGTCCATAAAATAAGTAGCTTGAGATATTTAGATGCGAAACAATATCCCGGAGGCTATATTTACTAATTACACCATGTACCGGCCATCTGTGAAATAAAATATGTATGCCCTACATAGCCCTGAGGTTGGGCCCTGTTAATTGTGTGTACTTGGCCAGTGTGTACCCAAGCGCTAACCGCTGCCCTGCGCTCTCTAGCCTGTCGTTAGCAGTGAGGTCCGATATCGCTTCAAACATCCACAGTCCACTCTACTACAGGCGATGACCATGTATTCAACATACCAATCCCTCACTAGCAATAATAATACGGCAAACGTTTACAGTCTCATAGCATAGCAGAACATATGAAAAAAGAATTGCAGGTCACCTGCATATCAAATTTAATATTTGAAAGAAAACAAACCTGCAACCATTAGTTTAAAAAGTAGTTTATGTGTGGGCTAATTTTTTGGTAATAATAGCTTCTATTATTAGAAGAATTATTGGAGGATAATTTCTACAAATTACGATCTAATTATTGTTTTTTTTTTAAATATTGTTGAAGTAGAAGATCTAAAGTTACTCTTACTTACCCACAAGATCAAACGGTTTTGATGTGCTGATAGATAAATGTTTACACAAACATTTTTCAGCCACCAGTGGACTCTCACCACTGTACCGTAACAATCAACCTCCACCGAGGATTCCCACACTCCTTACTCCTCTCACACCACCTTCAAGCATGTCCTCCTAGTACAAGGATCCGATCACCCTAAATATTTTATATTTCTCCCTCAACCTAAAATTCTAACTAGAGAGCTTAGAAAAAAGCAAAAAAAAAAAAAAAACATTTTTCATAACCTTCTGAGTACCGCAGAATACAATGCAGCCAAATGTCTCCAACACTTCCAGAATGGGATCATGCGAAAAGTGGTCCGACATACCTCTTTCGAGAGGTTGAAGAACGCTGACCTGCACCAGTTGCTTGGTGTGCCGTCGGTGGGCGAGTTCATCCGCCGGAGACATATTAAGATTTTTGACTCGTTGCAGCACCTGACAAACCCAGTGTTTAACACTATGACCCCACCACCCCTCCCGTATCGATGGCAACAGACTGTCAGGGAAAAATTAGGTTAAGAATTAGTATGTAACTTAGTTTTAAGGTTGATCAAAAACGTGAGCCCCATCACCTTTATTAGTCAGTTTAGTCCAGTCACGTATAATGTATATCATTATACTTGTTTATTCGTTATATAATTATTATAAAATCACAAAACCTGTATATAGTGTAGCGATGCTACAGGAAATACAGAAATAATTTGTAAATAGATTCGCTTGAGGATCTATAATTATATATGTAATTATCTGTAAATTTAAAGGGGCTATGAAGGGGAAAAAAAAAAATTTTTGATCCGCTCAACCCAAATATCCTTTTATTTTTCCTTCATCCCTAATCTTATAATTAGAGAGCTAAGAAGAAAAAAAAAAAAAAAACACTTTTGAGAAACTTTTTTATTCAAATACGACAGTTGAAAATGGTAGTAAAGCTATTATTTATGAGCGATATTTACAGATCGTGAATCACCAATAGAAGAGAGTGGTACTCTTTAATTTATACGATACAATATGTCAACAACAACATGGTATTTTTGGCCTGAAAGTTTTCGGTCAGCCAGGGATAGGTAAATATTGGCAATTTAAAATATTTAGGGAGCCCGATTGAGTATATACAAAATATAAAAATAAACATTTCTCAAATTAGTCCTCAATAAAAATAACAGTCCTCACTTTAGTCTATCAATTAAAAAAAACGAAAAAACAAGCTGTACACCGCTATGTCATCTTCGAAAGCAGTAACTGTGGTATTTTTGTACCGGGCTCCGACAATCTCAGACGTGTATACGTTGAATAGTACAGGGGATAAGACGGCTCCTTGGGGTACTCCACAGGTCAGTGGCACACCTTCGGAGAAGCTATCACCCACTCTCACCCGCAGCGATCTGTTTTTCAGGAAGCTAACCAGAATTGAATACAGTCGTTCCGGGCATTCCCGGTCGCAGAGCATTTGACACAGTGTCCCGTGAGACACCGAGTCCAATGCTTGGGTGCAATCAATGGAAATCATAGCCGTGGCTATGTTTATATTCATGTTGTGGCTAACTTCTGACTGCACCTTCAGAAGGGGGTGCTCTGCGCTCATACTGGATTGGAATCCAGTCTGCTCTGGTGGAATGATGCCATTTTCCGAGCAGTAATCTTTGAGATAATTCAAAAGAATTTTCTCAAAGATTTTCCCCATTTGTGGTAGCAGACTGGTCGGGCGGTAGTGGGCTGGGTGATCTCCACTCTTGGCTGGCTTCAGTAATGGAAACAAGATGGCTTGTTTCCATGTGTCAGGAAAGTACCGCAATCTTATACAAGAGTTGTATAAGTTTGCTAGTTGTACTATCCCTCTCCTCGGCATTTGTTTGAGCAGCACTGTTTGTATCCCGTCGTGCCGTTGTATCCCACAGGATGAAAAGCAGCCGCAATTCATGAAAAATATGAAGTGCTCTCCATCCGAGAATTCATCAAGGAACGGCACAGCCGTAATCCTCTTTTCAGTGACCTACAACCCCCACCACTACTCGTCAATTGGAAGCACTGCTGGTCCGCAGAAGCATGGAAGCAGATAGACCTTCTCGACCCCGAGCCCTTAGACGTGGACTGACCGACCCACACACAGCCAACTAAAAGGAGTCGATCTCCCGGCCGATACTACCGTAGCAAGATGTTCCATCGCTCTACACCCCCCGTAGGTTCGGGGGGTAAGGTCGACACCTTGGCCACCGGCCGACTCAGCCAGCCCCTGCCGGGGGCCACTCACAACAGGCCTGAACTGGTCGTCTACAGACCCATAGCCTACACCCCTAGGCTCAACCCTCAGTGGACTCTCACCAACTCTCCCCAGACCCTCCACACTCTTCATCCTCTACACACATCCTTCAAATGGGACTCCCCCTAGTGAAAGGCTATTAGCAGTCCAAGATAAGTATCTTTTATATTTTTCCCTTATCCTATTTTTATTATTTTGACAGATATGAAAAAAAAAGAAAATGAAATAACTGACAATATGAAATTAATCATCTGAGACGAACATTTCATCTAAATCATGTATTAAATTTCATAATGGAGTACCAGTTACCTTATTTGTCATATATTCAATTATTTCTCTTATCAACTTGCTACATAAAATTAAATTATTTTTACTTCACTTACACAGAGACACTTATGAGCATGGATAGGTTGGTTTATTGTTGAGGTTAAGTGAATTATTTACTGTTTATATATCGATTAGTCCATTGAATAGCGCTGTCCTTGGCTAACAGGTAGGTCGTTTACCTGGCAGTAACTGCTAATGTGCCCTAGTATCTGCAGAATCCAAGTCTTACTGTGAGCCGAAGTAGCAGCCCTTTTTCTTATTTTTTTTATATTCGACTCTATATTCTGTTACACATTTACCATTACACAACTACTATAAATCGTCGGTGACACACATTATTAGTAGATTATGATCTCGCTCGCTCAATTGCCGTCAACTTGTCATATAAAGATTTACCGGATTTCAGTAATTCCATTTCAGTATATCTCCAAAAGTAGGTATACCCTTGGCTTGTGATTATTGTTGCGTGTTAGCTCTTCATTTTGTCTTTTTCATAGTAAGGCTGAAGTACTTTTTACCTTTCCAAAATGTTTTTGGTTCGCAATGTAAAATCATTTTTAATTTTTAATACATCTGATTTTAATTTTATGTTGCAGACTCCACTAAGATCACCTTGCTTTCATTTTCTCTATTTCCCAGAATTATCCCTTGGTTAAATTTTAATTTTTAAACCTTTGAACATCGCTAACAAGAAATCATAAACATTTTTATCAGGTTTAATAAGATGGGTAGCATTAAATATAATTAAATTTTTTAATTTTCTAATGTCTTCCAGTTTTCATTTTGAATTCATTAAATTCTTCCTGGAAGGAATTTGTTTCTTCTTTTTTCTAATTTGAGGTTTTCAAATAACTAACTTTAAACTTTGTAATAATGTCTGTTGTTGGTCATAATTATATTTATTTTCACCACGCCCTTTTTCATTTCGAATTATGCTTACCCGACTTGGGACAAAAGTTTCTAATTTCGTGAGCTTTGACAATATGAAGTTCTAATTTTGATACTCCATGTTTTCACAATATTACGTAATTGGTAATAGCCAGATAGTATTTTTAGCTTTTCCCTTGAAGCACGGGCTGGTCACTGCATTGATTAGTAAATTCTATGTGATAGTGGAATACATCCCGGAAAGGACCCGTTTACCCCCACTAGACTTTATTTATCGCTTAATTTGCCATACAGAAAATTTATTCCTCCATCGTTTAAGCGTGAATAATGCACAAACGTACAGATTATATAATGTATAATATGCCCTGTCCAGAAATATAAATATATCCTGGACAACGTATCAATGAACACTCATTAACATACACCACAAATAATCACTTTAAAAATAAAACTTAAATAATAATCAGGGAAACACCTGATATTAATTATTTAATATCGATTCCCAAAAAATCAGCTTTTGTGGCAGAAATAATGAGTCTATTAAATGTTTACCCTTAATTTTCATCGCACCAATGAATTACCATATATAATTAATGACAATGAGGGACAATCCTACATGCTCTTTGGAAACTTAATATCCTTTCTCGGGACCTGAGTACAATGTCTTATCAATCTGTTTTGTTTCCACCTTGTGACGGAACTCAGGGACATCTCTTCTTGTGTGAAACTGGATTCTTCTATCCTAAATAACTTGCAAGAATTCTCTACTTTTTATATTTTTCTAAGAGAAGACTAACAAATAGTTTAAAAAAAAAGTAATTATTACAAACTGATGTGAAGATTTGCTCTCCAGCTAAAGTTTTATAGTAACAATTTCAAACACATTAATTGGGTATGTTTGATCTATGTAATTACGTATTTTTTCTGCATCAAAGATGAGGGCACATAAGTATGAAAGAGCAAGCATACTTAGCTTGAGTGAGACGTGAGCAAGCTATGAAAAAAAAAAAAAAGAGGCGTAAATATGGATAATGATAACGCAACACGATGCTTTGCTAACACTCTTCGCCTCACTAACATATTCACGGTAATCTAATTTTTTTACAACGGGGAAACAGAAGAAGTGGCTAATGAAGGATATTATATTAAACACATAAGGAAGTTTAATGTCAATTAATAGACTTCCAGTTTACATTCGATACTATAGTACCAGGTTGAGTGCTTTAGCTGGCGGATGCAATTATCTAGAATGTCCATAAAATTTCAAAATTACCGTGTGCCGGTTTGATTACAGCTATAAAACTCGCAGTTATAACCATTTTTAAAACTGCCAGTAAAAATAAGGCCAATAAAAAGAATTTTCCTCCTCCAGAACCATAAAATTTTTCATTTTACATTTTAAGAGCTGGATAGTATTTCCTCGAAGCGTGAAAAAACGGATAGTAAATTATATGAACAATTCCTATTTGTTTTATTTACAAAATTGTATTTTTATGATCTATATACGGTTTGTATTTTAAGTTATTAGAAATGTTTTAAAGCTTGTACTGTCAATTAAAATATCAGAAACAATCTATTATTGACATCCCTTCATGAAAACATTAGTAAAATATCAACACTTCTACTATTTCGTTGTGAGCACTATCTAAAATATCTTTAACTGACCATTAGAAAATCAGTTCAGAAACTTAGAATAGAAATAAGGAATAGCTCAAAAACATTTAACTTATACGGCATTCGACCAAAAGCCACCCTGAAATACATTAATTTGTAGACTCATTGACTAATTATTTATGTAATATTTTCTAAAATACAAGAATATCATAATGGTGGTTCAACCATTTCATATTTCTCGCTATTAAACCTATATTAAATTTGAGTAATATTGCTTACTTATCATAAGTAACGTCTAACAAAGGTGATATTTACTTCCAGCTCAGATAATGGATGATTTTATATTAGTACATAAAGCCTCAACTTAAAGCTGATTTCGTGCAATAGTGATTATAGTGTTGATTATTCAATGGTTCTGTCTAATAAAATTCTTGGATTGATTGGCGATATGAAATATATCATCGGTATACCATGCTAAAGAAATAATAAATATTAATACATTTCGTTTAATTAATACAAAATAATTGGTCCTTACTAAGGGTTTATTCGAGGTTATTCAGGAAATTTGGTGGATATTCTTTGGAGTGACTAACGATTTAACAAACACGGGATGAATGGTTGTGCCACCTCGTTGTGCATTGAGGTGAAGAAACATTTATCACTGGGCATCGGCCTCTGTGTACAGTACAGTCAGTGAGTGGTATGGGCTGTCCAAAGCCACTCCCATTGACCAGACGTATTAATTGCCGGCCTATAAGTGGATCTATGCACACAGAATGGCTGCCAGTGCCTTAGGTCCCCGGGCTCTGTCCTCATCGAACCAGACTCTCTCTCTCTCTCTCTCTCTCTCTCTCTCTCTCTCTCTCTCTCTCTCTCTCTCTCTCTCTCTCTCTCTCTCTCTCTCTCCCTCTCTCTCTCTCTCTCTCTCACTCTCTCTCTCTCTCTCTCTCTCTCTCTCTCTCTCTCTCTCTCTCTCTCTCTCTCTCTCTCTCTCTATCTATCTCTCTCTCTCTCTCTCTCTCTCTCTCTCTCTTGGTGTGCCGTCGGTAGGTGAGTTCCTCCAGTTTTTTTACTCGTTTCTGCACCTAACAAACCCAGTGTTTAACACTATAGCCCCACCGCCATTCCCGTATCGATGGCAACAGACCGTCAGAGAAAATTAGGCTAAGATTTTGCTTGTAAGACGTAAGTTAGTTTTATGATTCATAAGGCCCCGTTACTTTTTAAACGTATATAGACAATGTATAAAGTACATTCTACATTTGTGGCATGCATGAGCGCCAAGGGAGCTAGTTTTTTGACAGGCGGAATCAGCTTCTAAGCAGATCAGCGATAAATTGGGGAAAATCGACATTACTGCGTGATATTTTCCTTTCAGAATGGTAAGAAGCTACTTCCTACTACATACACTGTAGGAACGCAGCAGAACTCCCCAGCAAATAGCCTCGTATTTTGGGCATAAAAATACTTTGCATTGCTGTAAAAGGAGCCATCTGCGGCAATCCAATTTATAATAAATGCATATGATTTAAGTTTTAAAAAATATTTAAAGTTAGGGGTTAAAAAGGAGAGGGGAAAAAACGTTTAGTATAAGAACGGTATCATCAGAAAACTGGACAGACATTTCTGTCTTCAGAGGCCAACCTAGACTCTCTCTCTCTATCTCTCTGCGGACCTGCACTCGTTGCTCGGTGTACCAAAGCTGTTCGTAGGTGAGTTCATCCAGTTTATTGACTCAATGAATTTATGAATTAGTCAATGAATGTATGATTCAACCAATTATATGTATTGTATCTTTACCTAAGTGTGTATAAATATTTAACATTCATACTACTACAGAGGTGGTTTGTTGAGAGAGGAATCATTGGACTGAGCAACTAACAACCCGAATGTGAGGTATCTCTTATGCGGGCTCTATATTGGAGGAAGCCTCCTTATCACTTTCATTCACCAACTCCTTCGGCTCTCACAGCTACAACTAATCAAAGCCGATCGTAAATATAAATTTTTGAAATGGTTTCAAGTATTATTGTTTAGAAATTTTAAACAATCTTTTAAGTTTTTTTCAGTTGTTAGTTTTGATTTCTGTGATCATCCACCTTATATCTCTGATCTGATGGCAAAGGCTGTCCGGAAAAACTAGGTTAAGTTAGTTTTAAGTTATTATTAGACAATATCATCCATGAGGTGAGCCACATCACCTTTTAAATTCTCAAATACATTGTACCATGTACATTAGATTGTAACCGAAAAATATTATATGAGCATACAAAAATGTATAAAATGTAGCTGCGCTATAGTAAATACAATAAGCACGAAACACAATTTTGTGACAATAGAGATTCTATATTTGTATACATTCTACATTGTATATAAATTTTACAGTTTATAAAATGCGACCCCATGCATCAGAACATGAAAAGTGTAGAAAAAGTATATTTATAACACTGTATGGAATCCTACGTTTTATTTTCTATTCCCTTGTTAAAACAAAAGAAATTAATTACCGATTTTAAGAAACAACAAAAAAACTAAAAAAAAAAACTACTTTATAAACTTTCTTGAGAAAAACAATTCTTGTTTTTAACGTATAATTGTTGGATTAAAACGCTGTTACCGGAAAATTCAAAAAAAAGAAGCAATAAATAGGATATTTTTGAAAATCCTGTTTCAGTATGACATCATACACTAAAGTGAAGTAGATGACCTATACCTATTTAGTAGGTCAGCATATGATGGAGTTACTAGGTTTAATCAGTAACAACCTAAATGTTAAAAATTATTAGTTGTGGTATGTAATCCTACTGTTATAATAATTACTATGATTGTTTGAAACTTTCCAATATCCAATCATATAAGCTATCTCTGTCGTGCTCAAACCTAGCCAACGTAAAATCTCTTAAGATCAGCCGCCTTAAATTCAAGAAAAGGTATTTAGGAGACATGTACAGGAGTGAATAAAATTTTCCTTTAATTTTAAATAATACGATTTAGATGTACGAAGCAAAAATCATGTAATGAATACTTGCAAGTTTCTCAGCAGAAAAATATTTTCTTCTTTGTATCTATTTAGTTACAATATTTAAAAATGAATACTATTTCAATTGAAAGTTTCCTAGTGTTAGTTTTCTAAGGAATAATTCTTGTATGGAATAATTAAATATACGAAATATATCGTCGGTATACCATGCTAAAAACCTATATAAATAGCTACTAGTTGAATTATGTAATCCCACAGTTTTAAAAATTATCAAGCTTACAAGAGCGTAGCTGAAAAAAATCAATAATGGCTATCCTGATGTTCGATTGGGGTAACTCAGCTGTAAGAACAACTGTAGCGGAGATCAGAATGTCATGTCTTGTCACTATCTTCTTTTCTTTATCTTATAATGATGTTAATAATAGAATTTAAAAGAATATTTAAAGAAAAGGTTTACTTGTATGCTGACATCTCCTGTGTTAAATATCATTCACATTTCTAAAATATTACTAACGGTTGATACGTAACTAATCTGAGTAAGCAACGCAGTTGTTTTTTTAACCTCCATCTCTATATATACGCCAGATTGATAAGTTGGCTGTAGTATAATGGTTATTAAATATTAATATAATAAACCAAATAAATTAACAGTAAAATAATACCAAATATGAAGTATGCTCGTTATATCAAACTATGGGAAATAAACCAATTGTATTTTTATGTAACCTAACATCAGGTAGTTATGTTGATTGAGACTGACCATTCCCATAATCCCCCCCGCATTTCTTGCTATAAATATTCCACTTTAAGCAGAAAAAATGGTTTAAATTAAAAATTAAAGCTTACTCACCTCCCTGTAGGGATGGATAAATGTAGAAGGAGGGCTCTTGGAGCCAAGAGACCACTTTGACGAGGTCCCTTGCACTCCTGTCGACTACGCAACGGAGAACCGCAGTGCAGCCTCGCTGTACCCTCGAAGATTCCACCGTTACTTTGTAGCTCTGGGTCACCACTGCAACAGGTCAAATGCTTTAATGAAATGACTTTCTAAACCATGAACATTAATTTAGACATAGTTTTAACATATATTTAAAATTTACAATAATGTTGAAATTAAATAAGTTATTCATAGGATTGAATATCATTTCAACTTTATTTATTAAAATAAATTTACAATTTAATTTTATAATTTAAATTTATATTAACCACATATAAATCATTTATAGTGTAATATGATTAAGATGTATGTAAATCCAGAGTATATTATAGGTTTTCTATAAATATATTAGAATTAGAAATTTTTCATTGTAAACATTCATTTTATTTGTTCTCTCTTTGTGACTTAGCCGGTGATTGACAAAAGTTTATAAAATAAACCTTTTGCAGGTAGAGCGAACGTGTGTGTGAAAGACAAAGCGGCGTCAGAATTTACGGTCCGACTGAGTTATGAAGTTCAAGTTATTCAATATTTTAGCTGGTTAAAATAATTTTATGAAAAATATTTCCTTGTCAATTATAGAAAATAAATATAATCTACTATTTTATCGGATTATACCAGGGCTGAAATATCATCCACCGGATACATGCTCTGTGTCATTTTTACTTTAGCTTAAAAAACAAATGATGCAGTTATTGATCATACTTTCAACAAGATGGACTTAGGAAATGAGGGTGGGGCAATTTTAACAAAATTTTACGTTAAATGAAGCAAATCGTTGTTTGGAAAATTTTGGTCTAAAAAATAAGGATTGGTTAGCTACAGGGATTGCTTTGTTTACTCTTCCACCTATGACCGCACTTAATAGGGCACCTCAAAAAACACACCGGACGATCAATACAAAGATCTTGGAGACCTTCAAGTGAGTTTTATAAACTAACTGTCCAATCAGAATGTTGAGGCTTCTTATTTGTTGAAGTCGATCTCTCATGAACAGTATATGTTTGCTTGAGGCTTAGATAAAAAAAAAAATTGCAAGAGAGCTATTCCTCTGGCTCTAAAAGAATTAGAAATCTTACCCAGAAGAGCATAAACTATTATGAAAGCTTTTTGTTCTACTCAAAACTTCTTAATCCGCTTTTCCGACGAGAATAGCCAAAACACATTATAATAACATTATAACTATTGGTTGTAGTCGTTAGCCTTAACATTAGTAATTTTACCTTTAATAAATATTAGTCTAGCTCTTTTTGTAAACAAATTAGTTCATTGTAACTGTGTGACAATATTTAAATAATAAGCTAATGTTTAGCCATTTCGAATATATATTTATCTGTGTTGGGATGACCTATTAGTTGTAGTATTTGTTATTCCTGTTAACAATTTAAATAGTATATCATAATTAAAAGAGCAATTTCTCCACCAGTGCGTTGCCTTTCTAACTGGCTCTTGTCATGTCAAATTCTAAACTTTTTGAAGTTTATGAACATTTAATTAAAATTTCTCATAGTAAAACTGTTATGTATTTTTTAAAGGAATAGTATTCCGCATTTCCAAGTTAACAGTTACGACAATATTATCATATTATATATACCTGTGCTCATGGTACGTGCTTTAATTAGAAGTTAACCTAGATAAACAACCTCAAGATAGTAAAAGAAAGTTGTCTCAAATTAACAAACAGTAACCGGGGTGATAACGGAATGATGAGTATATTTCGTACATTTTTAAGATCTAAGCTGGGCTTTATGAGGTTTGCTTACAGTCTAAGAACACTTAATAAAGTCGATAGTGTACACATCTACGAAATAAGGCTATCGAATGGATCTTTACGAACCTAATGACGGTCCTGATGAAGCCTGAATGTTGATGGAAGGTGAACAACATTCTAGTTATTGAATAATTCAGCAATCTATTTTCCTTTTTTTCCAAAGTTATTTCAAATACTTCACAATTCTTAAACTGCATTTTTATTGTTTACTTTGAAAATCATTCATTGGTTGGAAGAAACAAGAATTGCTCTTTGCTTTGAAAAATATATAAATACATAAACAAATTGAAATATCTCTGTAGCGACCGCTAACTACATAAGATAAATCACCCTATACTCTATTGTATATATATTGTAAATTAATTTAAATAACATTAACAAACCATAAATTATTGTAAATGTTGTAAACAATAAACGTCGCAACCGCAAGTTAATTAGTTAAAGGCTGGGAGGGTCCAACCTCTGCCCAGAAGCAGGTAGTAAGTAGCGACCCAAACCAGGCCTGAGTCACTACGAGGACAAAGGACCACCGCATAGTACGCTGTCATTGGGTACAATAAAACCTAATACGATTCGATACTAACGAAGCCAGCCGGGCATATAAAGACCCAGGCCTGTAAATCATTCTCCCAGTGACTCTCTAACTGATGACTTGCGGCTGCACTGATGTTCAAGACTTGGCCTTATAATTTATGAAAACCTCTGGACCTCTCTTCCTAACCTCGCTATGTTTTAGTCCGGCCTCGTCAGACCCCACACTCTCCCTAGCGGACAACGGTTGTCGTGGCCCTACAAATTTACCAAGTAGTGTCTCCCACGGCAATCCAGTCTGCCTCTATCCGGTTCACACTCGCCTTTGGGATCCGGACGGATTTCGCCTACCTTCAGATATCGAGTGTGAATTCGTGGTCATTCCAAGACCACACAAACTACCTACCCTACCCTACCCTACCTCTTCTCCTGAACATACTGAATTGTCAGGGCACATGCCTATCAAATATGGAGTAAGATAGTAAGACCGTCATGAAACGATTGTCCAGGTCATAGCCTAATCAACCTTCACTTCGTCAGCAGAGCTAGGGTAACTGGGCACCCCCCTCGTGACGACAATCATATAAATGACAATTGAAATTAAATTTAAATGATTGCTAGAAAGTTTCGTAGGGCAACAGAAATTCCTAGAAATTATAAACTATCTAAGTGGTTAAAAAAATAAAACCAATTCTATAATCTGGGCTTCTTGAGAACAATAAAATCATAAGACATATTCCTGATTTTATTGATGACGGAAGGTACCGCTGGACACCGGTAAAGACTAACGTATTAACTACCCAGTAAGTCATTGAAAACCCATATACTATAAATCTAACGAAATGAAACATTATAGAACGCTTGCACTAAGTTATTGTGCAGAAATGTACAGTAGTTTTGTGTACCATGGAATTCGCCAAATATGACAGGCAAATGGGATGACAAAGTAACATAGAAAGCAACACTTTTGAAAAAAAATGATATGATCAATCAATATTTGAAAATCAATGACATTCCAAGCTAAATCTACACTATGCACATAAAATAAACAATTTGGCTTGGATTGAAGACTGGCTGGTACAACAAAAAAGACAATTAATTAGGTAAATTATCATCATCAGTTTAAAATTGGGCTATCTCTGTAAAATAAAGCTGAAGGGATGAGCTAATTCTGTCTGAGGCAAGGATCGGTCATATAAGGTTGAACCAAAGTCGCATATTGGCTAGAGAACCACCTCTAGAATGTCTGGTATGAAGCACCATAGTTAAGGTTCATCACATTCTTCCGGGATGCTTAAAATTTTATGCAGAGGTATTTTTTATTATTTCTCAGAGAACATCTGAAATTTTAAGTGGTGGTCGGAATTCAATCGATTGTTTATTTAAAAGTTTACGTAACTAATGAATGAACAGCAGGTGGGTTCCCTGGCATCGGTAGTTTATTTTTGATATTTTTTGTAGAAGTGAAGATGTAAAGGATTAACTTGAATTTATTAAGAATCAGAACCGACAAATAAATAATTTAAATACCAGCAGAAAGAAAAATAAGGTATACAGACGTGGTGGCTAAGTTGAACTAAAAATGAATGAGACCATTAAAGAAGACAAACTAAATTGACGATTCATTTATTTCAACCGAATTCGGGCAATCGGTGTGTCATATTCAAAAACAATAAATCATGAATATGATGAGCACAATACTTCTGTTATATTTTGATTTCTCATGACATAAACAGAATAACGATTACAGGTAGAAAAAAAAGGCTTTTGCTTGTGGTTTTTGCATCTATGAGTTATGATGTAAAATTTCACTGCAGTATATCTATGTGTAACTGAGTCTGCTTAAATGTTGTGCGTAAATGACGATTTTGATGACGGTAATATATTTTCTGTAATTATTGCCATTGAAACCCCACACCCAAAACACCACACATCATTAATATGTACTCTGAGAGGAATGATTTAAAACCGTATCACGGAAATATATTTGTTTTTTTACTAGCTTGTATTTAAATAAATAAACTCATGGGACCTCATCAAGAGGGGCTGACTAAAGGCAGCTAGCAATGTTGGCTGGTGGCTGGTGGTAGTGTGATCAGCTACCTCCCGAACTAAGTGCGGATGTGTTAACTGGACTTGCTACAGTTTTATTCAAGTAGCAAACTCATTTATCCTTACAAGGCTGAGTTAACCCCGACTATACCTATCCCTCAAAGAAAAGATCCATGGGTGAGCGCCGGGGATCGAAACGTGGCCTCCACAGAAATTAAGCATGTTGCTAGATTACGTGGATGGTATTTAATTTCATCATTACATATTATTCATATTCATTTCGGTAATTTCATATTATTATTAGCATCATTAAGGCGTAAAATTGAACTGCGAGTACATCCAAAATGCCATGCCTCTACTTCTTACTCGGGCTGAGTCAACAATATGATTCTAATTCTAATTTATGATAATAGGTCAGAAAAAAACAGAAATTATTAATTATCATATATACCTTTACTTTCGTACTCTACTAACCTAATATAAAAATATACCAACCCAATATGAATTAATATTGATAAAACAATTTTATTATGATAAAATTACAATCTGCCTCATTGGGCAATAAGTAAATGTGATAACCAATATGAATTAATGACAGTTATTCATGTTTTGTGGAGATCTTAGTATCATGTCGTCTCAAAACCAAATGTGTCCTAAATGTGAAACTCATATCTCAAAGGGTAGACAGATTTACCACTGATAATAAATTATTTACTATTCATCTAGATCATTGAAGAATGGGGTAAATAATATACCATGGAATTATCACAACACAAGCCATAATTCTGCTGTATGACTTCATATAGTATAAACCACTAGCAGACTCCATCATGAAATATGTGCCAGCTGTTTGACTCCAGATCGCTGTAATGGGTGGAGTGTGTCATGGAAGAGACTTATTTTTTTAATTACGTTATATATTTAATTAAGTTTTGTAGCAAAACTGAATCCTATAGTAGGTACAAAAATAAAAGGTAATTCCATTAGCAGGAAACTCAAAAGTCCTACTATAACCACTCTTTTATACAGCTCTACTACCGAAGAGGAAAATGCTTTTATACCATGCCAAAAGAACAATAGTAATAAAAAACGGTTTTAATTGACACTCAGATTTAATTTTCTAGTCAGAGGAGCTTTTTATTTTGAATAAATTCTGATAGAAACGAGACACAGACCATTAAAAAAGGTTTTATACATGACATACAGCTCTTAATCAGTACTATATCCAGCTATGATTCCATTGTATCCAAATAATGTATAAAAGTGTATTTGACATATGTGAATTAACACATAAATTAGAAAATCCATGAATTATATAGAAATGTTTGTTTTTAAACATCTATAAAAATAATTTATGTAATAAATTAACAAAGTAAACAATCACACTTCTTTCTTGGTTGAAATATTTACGGATTCTAGGATGTAGAAATGTCAATGCAATCAATGATTGATTGGCCCTGTGCTAGAACCTCAAATGGAACTGAGTAGAAATATTTGTCCCTTGATCAAACAAGCACTGGGCTTGTGTACTGTGAATATGATAATATTGACAGTTTCAACATGCCCTTGTACTTATGAAACAGATGGAAATCCAACAATTATCTCATATTGGTTATTTCTTATTGAGTTTATTTTTTTATTCTTTCTTCTTTGTTACATTCCTTGCTTGGTTTCTCGACGGCCCCTTTCATCTGCCATAACTTATGATTCTCGTTTTATTAAACTATTCCATTACTGAGTCTAGCATTTCAATATCTCACCAGATTTAATACATTTTCGAGATATAAGCTGTTATTATCTGCTTGTACACATTAATAGCATAGGCTGTGTGTATACCTATTTCTTCCTACTGAACTATCATCCATCAAACCACCACATAAAAATCACGACAAAACAGATTAAATTTATTAAAATAGGTCATAAATACTTATTCTTTATTTTTTATAGTTTTAACTTTAATAGTATCAAATTTGGTGAAAGCGGTTTTATAGGTACATAAATGTTTTCAGTATTTATGTTTTACATGGGCGTCTTCAAAACTAACATTATTGGATATTTTAACATTGTATACATTTTATAATACAAAGAAGTTTATTTCTGAAAGAATATATATTATTATAATAGCAATCTTTCATAATTTCAATGAATCTCGGAAAGTAACAACACAAAGATTAGCTGTAAACTTGAGTATAATAAAAGTAAGTAAGTTTTTTTTTTTTGACTTGTCAACTACAAGAGCCATTGACGTCCGAGTAAGCAACTTATCTTAATGTAAGCACACCTGTCAAAACGAAGGAAAAATGGATGCAAATTTTATAATGACATAGTATCTATTATACATTCAGTTAATCTTCCTTTGACAGTTGGGGTGGAGTTTAATAAGATATTAGTAACTTCACCCCTTCCTTGGTTGGCAATAGCTGAAGAAGTATGGACGAAGTTTGTTCAAAGCTACTTATACCTAGAGGTGGGAATGGTCTCTTTAGTCTTAAATCGCTATTATATATTCAGTATTCAAGTGAGTTTATGCTGCTTATTGTTTAATATGTAAGTTTCAATCACGGGTTTCATCATCAGCATTTATTAACGAGACCAATGGGAGAGGATCATACAAAAATTTTCACTCTGAATTATGCTAATTACTTTTTGGTCAGGCTGCAATCACTGAAAATATATTAAAAATTGAATCTAAATGTTTCCGTTAGTCTAATTCGTAATATCTCAACCAGCAGTTGAAACTCTATTAAAGATAGAAAATTGTTACTTTTTTTGAAACTATTTGAAATATTTGCTACGGTGCTTAATTATTTGACGAAGTGACCATTAACCACACAATGACGAATAAAAAAAGAGTATTCGGTTAAAATATTATTTATTTTTGTTTGAATCTTTTGTTTATATGAATAATATTATATGTGCCCTAGTCTGTTATATATATATAGCTCTTGATCTGGATCCTCTAAAACGAATGTACAAAATAAACCAATACTTTATAAAAACAAAAGTCAAATGACAATTATTATAATGGTTCAGATTGACAGGAAGAGTAGTACACACATTCTACCATACATATGGGAAGAGACAAAATTATATCCTGAAGCAGACTTTAAGCGATACAGAAATTTGGTAAACCAAAACATTTTACCATCATCATAAGATTACCATCATACTTTGTTATTTTTTTCCTAATTTTTGTGCTAGAAGAATATATAATGGTTGCTCTTATATCTTATCACATTTTATATTTATTTTGATTTTTTTTTAAGAATAAAAATTTTATAAGATTTAATTAGTTAATATATTTTATTACTTAAATTCTCGTTGTTTTTTTTCTATTGTTTCTTGAAACACAATTTAAGTGTTGTGTTACAGTTTAGAAACTTGAAAGTGATTGGACAGTCACAAAGTTTAGTTCAGTTAATGTACCTTTGAAACATCCTAACTACTACGCTTAGTAACTAATACTCAAATTTGGTATAGCCTCCTATTGTAACATGTACACCGTTACTTTTGAATATGAATATTGAATAGGACTGAAAATTGGTTAAGGAATTGTTGACAATCCTTTTTTTAGTGCAAGGTGATGCTACACTACTGTAAAGTGAGACTCTACCTTTATTCTTCAATAATTATATTAGGGAGTACTGCGCCTGCGCTAAACCACTGCATAACGTTTTCGTATCGCTCTATAAACCAACTGTTTTGTTACCGTTCATAGGAAGTGTCCAGTTCGTCAAACCGTCTCAACCGGCTACTGGGTGAACGGTCCCCGGAGGAGCTATCTACAGGTGAGTGGATAGTGGAGTTGTGGACTAGATTGCCAATAGCAAGATTCACCTCACATAACACAGCAAAGGCGGCCATATTGCCTAGGCCAACTGCCAGCCGTAGTAGAGATAAGAGTGGGGAGTCCGCAAAGCCCTCATAGCATCTCAGCCAGGTGCTAGCGAGGGACGCTCTCAACTTAGTTACGTGCGTTCGCGGCTACCCCTTGCCATATATTTTTTTTATTTATTTTTTTTTTAAAAAATACTGAATAATTCAGAAAAATACTGCTGATGAAACATGCGTTTCTATCAGCAGTTAATGTCTGCAGAGAATAAGAAAAAACGCACAAGGTCGTTGGGACCTATCCCCACTTCGTCGCCGGTCAAACGTAAGCCGCGGCGATCTAACCGAAACATACCTCCTGTCAATTCTTCAGCTCCCAGCAGCTCTATGGAGGAACTACCATCACTACCAAGCACATCTAAACAAACAAAAACTCATGAGTCTCCGTTTTTCACGCCCAATAGTTACGAGGTGTTGAAAAATATTGAGGTAGAGGACATGGACTCTACACAAACACCCACACAGCCCAAGCCACCGGCAATATTCGTACGAAACATTGGTAATTTTAAATTACTATGTACCCAACTAAATAAAATTGTAGGTACAGGGAAATACACTTGCCTCAATCGGGCCCGAGACACAAAGGTTTCTCCGGACACTCCGGACACATACCGTACAATAATCAAATACTTAGATGAGACAAAGGCCGACTTTCATACCTACCAATTAAAGCAAGAAAGATCGCTGCGGGTGGTGATTAGAAACCTGCATCCCACTACACCAGCGGACGAGATAGAGAAGGAGCTCTTAAGCCTAGGATACAAGGTTCGCCAAATTACAAATGTGCTCCGTGAGGAAACACAAGAAAATAATGCAAAAATCAAGACACCACTGCCCTTATTCTTTGTGGAACTAGAGCGAACACCTGGAGTGGAAAAAATCTACGAGGTCACCCACTTGTATTACACAAGAGTCCAGGTCGAAAAGCCTTACCCGAAACGCGATATAGTTCAATGTCATAATTGTCAAGCATATGGGCATACAAAATCATACTGCTACCACCCTCCCAGGTGTGTAAAGTGCAGTGGGCAGCACAAAAGCGAATTGTGCAAGAAGCCCCTAAAATCACCTGCTGTATGCGTGCTCTGTCAACAAGGCCACCCGGCAAACTATAAAGGCTGTGCGGCATATAGAATTCTGAAGTCCAGAAGCGAACAACGTAGTCGTCCTGAAGAAGAAACGCCAGCCACAGGCAGCCCAAGAAGCGCCCCCGCCAGAAGTTTGAGGCCTTCAGTATCTTTTGCTGACGCTGTTCGGAACAGAGAGCAGTCACAGGCATTGCCCACTCCTCCTCCGCAAGTTCTTCTTCCCCAGCACTCCGTTCTTCCCGTCAACCAGCAAACTCAATCCCATCCTCAACCACACATCTCGCATATCCCACCACCTTCAAGCTCTTCAGATCTCACCAGCCTTTTAACCTCATTCCTTACAGAGTTCAGAACCCTAATTACCCCTCTCATTTCCCTTCTTACAAATCTTGTCTCCTACCTTATCCCCGTTAAACAAAATCCATAAGTGGATCCTTCTGACTCCTTATCCATTCTCCTTTGGAATGCGAATGGTGTTCGCACCCACACTAACGAACTGACAGCATTACTCCATGACAAAAACATCGACGTAGCTCTAATTACTGAAACAAGACTTACAAGTAAACGACCATTTACCGTTCGTCAGTACCAGACTTATCGAACTGATCACCCAGATGGAAGAGCTCATGCAGGTACCGCTGTCATTGTCCATAACTCCATATCCCATCACATAGTTCCTTTGGTAGCACATGATTTCCTTCAATCCACTGCAGTGTCAATCACCACCCTCACTTTTCCCCTTACTCTAGCATCAGTGTACTGCCCTCCCAATAAATCCATTACCGATTCCCAATTCATCTCCTTTCTAGACTCCATCGGGCATCGTTTCCTTGTGGGTGGGGACTTTAACGCAAAGCACCAGCACTGGGGCTCAAGATCCACAAATACACGAGGACGTGCTTTGCTGTCTGCACTCACACGGAGACATTGCTCCGCTATCTCTCCTGACACAGCCACCTATTGGCCATCTGATCCCAACCGAAATCCTGATCTCCTTGACTTCTTTTTCTACAATAGTTTAGGAACACTAAACTATTCACTCAAGGGCCTCGATGACCTCTCCTCCGACCATAGCCCCTTATTATTAACCATTTCCCTAAATCCAATTCACAAACTGCCTCCTCCTTCATTTATTAGGGGCCCAGTTGACTGGGACCACTTCCGCCAGATTCTTACAGACTCTGTAGACCTCAAAGTACCTCTGAAAACATCCCAAGACCTAGACGATGCAGTGCATTCCTTCACTACTCTGATCCAGAGGTCGGCCTGGGAGGCATCGTCACCCCACCGTCACCTAAAAATTCACAATCAAAATCCTTTACCTCAGTATCTCAAAGACCTAATCAAATCCAAACGCCACTCAAGAACAGTGTGGCAAAGATCCCGACATCCTGCTGATCGTCGCTCATACAATCAGTACTGCAGGCTGGTAAAGCGGCGATTGGCATCCTTCCGTTCCGATTCTTTCAATTCCTATCTCTCCTCCCTGTCTACCAGGGACAACTCCTTATGGAATCTAACTAAGAAAATCCTAAAATACCATCCTGTTTCACACCCACTCCGTCGTGATGATGGGTCCTGGGCGGCTTCGGATGGCGAGAGGGCGGAGGAATTTGCACTGCATCTTTCCCATACTTTCACTCCTCATCTTACTCCTCAAAACTATAATCACCGTCCAACTGTTGAAGATTTCCTAACTTCACCTATCCCTCTCTCACTACCACCAAACGCCGTTAACCCCTCCGAGGTTAAATATCTTCTGAAAAAATTACCTTACCGAAAATCTCCAGGATATGATCTCCTTACTCCTCGAATCCTCCAACAACTTCCTCCTAAAGCCATAATCTTCCTAACCTATATATATAATTGCATTATCCGAACGACGCACTTTCCTCTCCTCTGGAAACATTCCATTATTGTCTTATTCGCCAAACCCGGTAAACCACCCAATGACGCCTCATCTTACCGTCCAATTAGCCTACTCCCTATCCTCTCAAAAACATTTGAAAAACTCCTATTAAAACGCCTACTTCCAATTGTTGAATCCAAAAACCTTTACCCTACTCATCAGTTTGGTTTCCGCCAACGACATTCCACAGCTCAACAAGGCCTTCGCGTTGTTGATCACATATCCTCAGCCCTTGAAACCAAACAGTATTGCACTGCTGCCTTTCTGGACATAGCTCAAGCTTTTGACAGGGTCTGGCACGCAGGCTTGCTTTACAAGCTCAAAGGATATTTACCGCAAACCCTATTCCTAATCCTACAATCCTACCTTTCAAACCGTTTCTTCCAAGTCCGCTGTGGTTTAGAATATTCTAACTACTATCCCATTAAAGCAGGAGTTCCACAGGGCAGCGTCCTGGGTCCCACCCTCTATAATCTATACACCGCTGATGTCCCCTCTACCACCAATACCTTCTTGGCAACATTCGCAGACGACACTGCAGTCCTGTCAACCCATCCAGACCCTAATATAGCATCCCAAAACCTTCAAAAACACCTCGACGAGATCGAGTATTGGTGCAACCAATGGCGAATCAAAGTCAATGAAGGAAAATGTTCCCACATAACCTTTACCCTGTGCCGCAAGTCCTGTCCACCAGTCTTTTTAAATTCAATTCCTCTCCCTGTGTCTGAGACAGTACGGTATTTAGGCTTCCATCTCGACAAAAGACTGACATGGAACCCACACACGAGGCTAAAAAGACAAGAACTAAACAGACGCTTTGGACAACTGTACAGACTACTTCGAAGGACATCCCACCTCTCAATAGAAAACAAACTACTTATTTACAAGGTTATACTTAAGCCAATCTGGACATACGGAATAGAGCTATGGGGGACAGCAAAAAAGTCGAACATCAAGCGCATCCAATCCTTTCAATCAAAAGTCCTAAGAACAATAGTAAATGCCCCTTATTACGTCAGCAACAAAACCCTTCACAATGATCTGAATATACCCCATATTCTTGAACTCATCCCTTCCAAGTTCATAAAATTCCATAGTAACCTATCCAACCAGCCTAATTCCCTAGCACAGTCATTGCACTGCACCACTCACCCCTATAATCCTCTTCGGAGATTAAAACGGCAGTGGCCTCGTGACCTGCTATAACTAAGTGATAGTGGGAGTTCTGGCAATGGCCAGTTCCTCTAATCATGTCCTGAGTGTCTGTGGCTCTCGCGCTCTTGGTCAGCCTCCGCTGGCTTATCCAGTGACGCGGCTGACGTAGGAGTGTGGGGGACTCCCCAAGACTCCGCTTCCTCCTTCGCATGTGAGGGAGGTGACCCTTGTGGACTTGGGGGGCCTCTGGGCTGTTTGTAAATATTGTATGAATGAGCGAGTGAATGATGAATTGTAAATATAGTATGAATGATGACATTTATCTCAATTACTCATTGCCTAATAAAAGGCAGATTGTAATTTTATCTTAATAAAATTGTTTGAAAAATTAAAAAAAAAAAAAAAAAAAAAAAATTATATTAGGTAACAGCTATATGCATCTAGAGGGACTCTTATATTTACAAAGCGCAGAAGGGACAGCAGAGAAGGGGTAATGAATGCTCACAAGAGGTACTCAACTGCTAGTACTCAACCCCCTCTTGAATTTAATTAGTTATTTAGCCCTATTAATATTCAAGACTTGGTCGTTAGTCCAACTAATAATGAATGCACATTTTTTACTGAGAAGTGATATTTGCAATACACGTATTTAAGTATAAATACTGGTAAACCTTGCGTAAAAAGACTTAAAAATCATAGAATATTAATATTAATTTCGAATCCATATTATTCGGGGCCACTGAGATGAATAGTACACTCCTGATGCCGTTTAATTACAATTGGGGTTGAACTAACATCAGCACGAAGGAATGAAAAATAAAATGTCCAAAATTACCGACATTAGTGTCAAATTCTTAGTTTTCGGGACTGATATGCTAATTAGTGACAGTCCTGACATCATCAAAACCCTGTTTAGTCAAATAGAACTTAACAAAACTTTCTAAAAGACAGCGTAAACGAATCTGTGGCAGTAGATCTGTTTAGAGGTTTAAAGAAAAAAGCTGCGTTTGGGAAATCTTGAATAATTGTGAATTGCTACTACATCGTATTTTACGTAAAGTAGGATCTCCAGTTATTTTACTAGGGAACACTGGTCTAACCAAAACGTTGTTACTGGACTAGGTCGTTTGAAAGGAAGATGGTGGGTAATGTAATTGAAGTGACCAAGGATATTGATATTGATATACTCCTTTATTGTGCTATAATTACAATCTGCCTTTTATAAGGCAATAAGTAATAAGATAAATGCTCTCATTCATACCATACCATATTTACAGTCCATCATTCACTCGCTCATTCATGCAATATTTACAGACAGCCCAGAGACCTCCCAAATCCACATGCGAAGAGAAAGCGGAGTCTTGGAAAGTCCCCCACGCTCCTCCGTCATCCGCGTCACCGGATACTAGCCAGTGGAGGCTGACCAAGAGCGTGAGAGCCACAGACGCTCAGGACATGATTGGAGAAACTGGCCGTTGCCAGGACATAGCATGGTCACGAGGCCACTGCCGTTTCAGTCTCCGAGGAGGATTAAGTGACCACGGAAAAGGAGACAGTGCAACAGTTTTTATCCCACGGTTACTACTCGTTCTAACAGATCTCTTCTTTTTTTTAAAGAGGTTCCAATTTGTGCTTTTATTTAAACTTACGCTTTTGTTACCTGTGAATATAATTACTTCATATTTACGCGATATATGAAATTCTTTTATGGTCTAATAATATATTGGGTTAAATGAATACCTAGGCATCGCTAGGTTGTTTGTACGATTTAAACTAAGCGACTGCTGTACGCATTAGTAAACACTAAGACTTTCCGTTAATATATAGGTACATTTCTTCAATCTAATTCTTTCAGGGGTTGGGTAGTGAAAATGATATTTTTTTTCCTCCCAATCCACTTAAAAAAAGAAATAATTCAGCATTTATATTAATAGAAAATGAATATGAGCGGTAGACTATGCTAGTACTTAGTCTGTTTGCACTGAGGTTTCCACGGGGATGAAGTTTCAAGTAAAATGCTAGCAATATATAAAACTGACACTTTATATTTTGTTCTTATTATTTGTACCTTTGGTTTTTAATTGGTATTGATCTGGTGGGGGATTCAATACATGAGTATGTGATTCCATTAAGAATACCTTTTTTAATGTGCAGTCAGATTTCAACCAGAAATATATTACTAACATACATGAAGTGATCGCTATTTTCAAAGTAACCCCGTGGCTCGAAAACAAGATTCTTAACTTGTTCATGGAAGTTACATTCGATGGAGGTTTAACTCGACTGACATGAAAGGTGAGAAGTTCACAGGATTCATCCCAACTTTTGTTGTTCATGTGTTCGGACAACACCTCAAATAGTAAGTGGATAAACATTTGTCTCATCAGATGATCAAGAAATATTTTAACATTGACCTTAGTAAGCTAACAGTATTAGTAACAGTTGACTTGAAGTAATTGGCATGACTTTCTCGGTAATGCATTCAATAGTGTACATAGCATAAACAGGAAACAGGAAAACCCGCCATATTGTGATTACTCAGATATATATTTAAGATAAACTCTCTCTCTCCCTTCCTCTCGTCTTTTCTCTTAATCTATCCTCGAGTTCTAAGTAAGGAAGTCTTCTTGTAAGGAAATGAAAAACCCATTTAGGAAGTGTCATTAACTAATTAATTGGTGGGTAAAAACCTTTAGCTTTGAGTAAGTTATCAATGATCTCGTCATTTCTATTAGGTTAATTTGCGATTTTGTTTTTTCAAACTATAATTTTAAAAATCCATTAAATTTAACCCCACGTTTGTAGTTCAACCAATTTTATCTTTGGATGCATGATATTATGCATGGTCGTTCCATTTAATGTTATATAAAAACGAAACCAGCCCAATAAAAAGTTAATGAATATGAATAAATAAATGAGTAATCAATATAAATTGTACGCCCTGATAAATAATATATAACATAGTAAAATAATTACTTAAAGTTATTAAATAGTATATTAAATAAATACGATTTCATATAGATGGATAATATGTTTCATGAAGTTATTAAAAATTAATGCAATTTTATGAAATCTAACGAAGTTCAGCTATTAATAAGTTACTTGTAATTAAAAAATATAGTTTATGTTATTACGTTTTGGGCATCGAGTGGATTACATAAAGTCATTAAATAACCGTGTTGAACCTCTCTTAATTTTGTGATGCATTATTAAATTTGGCTTGAATGATTGAAGATAGATTATTTCCTGAAATCTGTTAACTCTTTCTTGCCAGTGTTGAATTCTAAAGTGTCTGTTGGTGTGGAGTCACACTTCGCGCAAAACCACATAGGTGAATTCAGATTATAGTAAACTCCACATTACTTGCGAATGTAAATATAAAAAGTTAAATATGTTCGTAGTGGGAGTCACATAATTTGTTCGAAAGGAATTAGTATAGGTAACAGTAGATTTCAATAACAGTCGATTGGCTGTCATATTAACGTTTTAATGTTAAAACTTTACAATGCTTTCGAAGTTCATAAATATGCAATGCTGGTTCTATTTGTCGTATCTATTTCATCTCCTAAGCATGCCAGGTTAACTTAAACAGTGATGGTGCTGTAAAACTAAAAACTTCCTTGTAAACCCCAAATATGGCATCTTTCAACTATATTGGGTATCCATTTATGTCAACCTGTTAACACTTATCGGTAATTATAATTTATGACCAAATTCATAAGTAATGATATTCACAGTGTGCCAAAACTTGTTAAATGTAAATAATGTAAATGTGGTGAAATCGCTACATATGTTTTTCTTCACCCTAATCAAATTTGACTCACCATACTTCAAGAAGTAACCAGCGATAATTTGAGTTAAGCTAATTAACTCAGTTAACACACTTAACTCAGTGATCAGATAAGCGAAAATCATAAAAATCAGTACTTACATTTTTAATTGCTTTATCGGTTGTACTTTCCTTTGCTTAGTGGTAATAAAACTTAGTTTTATATATTTATCGCCTTTTACTCACTACATGTATTTCGCTTTAAGTGCTGAAGGATGTATCGAGAAATGACTGCAATGTGGAGTTATAAACTTACCTTTTAGATACTTAACATACCTTGGTAGTACAGTTTAGTAAAGATATCGACGGTAAAAATTAATATAAAAAAATATGATATATAAAAAAAATGGCGAGGCTACCGGTATAGGTAACCTAATTAATTTATTATTAATAATTATGTTTTGTTTTTACTATTATTAGCTTAAACAAATAGGTAATGACAATGCTGGGTCTTAAACGGGTGACCTTCCTTCCTTCCTTCGGTACCTAAAATCAATGTTTAATAAAATGAATTTTTTAAGGCAGAAGAATAATAAAATCATATAAATAGATTTTAGAATTATTACTAGTTTATACGCTATAGGTTAGCTCAGAAGAGAATAAATAGTTACCACAGCTATATTATAAATAAAATATATATATATTATATATACGACAGGAGAGGGGATATCAAATAAGAACTATCCGGGAAGATATAAATGGGCTGAAACGCTCATAAAGGGAAAGGAGGCATTAACATTAGCAAGGCGATACCATAAATCCTGGTAGGGTATATCTACTATTATAGGGCGTGAGGGCCCTAAAAGGCTATTAGGCTGAAGACAAGTATACCATAAGTTTAAGGAGAGTTGGGCCACGGATAACTTAAAAAGACAGAACTGTTTCCCTCCCAGCGTTACATTAGCTGATAACACGTAGATGGTGCAACCTGGTGGCTTCTTCTCCCAGTGAATAATATTAAACGGGACGAGCTCGTATTTTATAATGAGAATATACTTGTTTTTTGCTAAGTATATGAGTTCTTTGAAAAATGTACAAGTCATACCGCAAGATCTGATTGCAGATGAGTTTGATATATAATATTTAGTCCCAACCCTTATACGCATTTTTTTACCTAAGGTAACTGAGCCTATATTTCCTATTTTCCTGGGGTAATCTGAGAAGGGGCGAGGGACACTAGTTTTTGCACTATGTCAGACCTCTTCTCGGCTACTTAGGTCTTTTTAAGATAGAGTTATTCATATCATCCTATTGGAAACACGAAGTGTACTCTCAGTGGAAGTTTCATCCGTGCTATTAGGTTGGTTTTCAGACATCAAAAGCGTTTTCCGTTTTCACCTCCTTACTTACGAAAGAAATAGAAAAACACTAAGCAATTAATGTTTTGGACCTCGCAGTGAGTGGCGCAGTGCAATGACTGTTCTACGGGATTAGGGTGGTTGGATAGGGTACTACGGAACTTCATAAACATGAAAAGGATGAGTTCAAGAATGTATGGTATGTTAAGATCGTTATAAAGGGTTTTTTTGCTGACATAATAAGGGGCATTCACTATTGTTCTCAGGACTTTAGATTGAAAGGATTGGATGCGCTTGATGTTCGACTTTTTTGCTGTCCTTCATAGCTCTATTCCGTATGTCAAGATGGGCTTAAGTATAACTTTGTAAATTAGTAATTGATTTTCTATTGAGAGATGGGATGTCCTTTGAAGTAGCCTGTACTGTTGTCCACAGTGTCTGTTTAGTTCTTGTCATTTTAGCCTCGTATGTGGGTTTCAGGTCAGTCGTTTGTCGAGATGGAAGCCAAGTACCGTACTGTCTTGAATACACGGAGTTGAATATAATTAAAATAAACTAGTAGACAAGACTTGCAACAGAGAGTGAAGGTAATGTGGGAAAATTTTGCTTCATTAACTTTGATCCGCCATTGGTTGTACCAATACTCGATCTCGTCAAGGTGTTTTTGAAGGTTATGGGATGCTATATCGGGGTCTGGGTGGGATGACAAGACTGCAGTTTCATCTCCAAATGTGGCCAAAAAGGTATTGGGGGTAGAGGGGACGTCGGCGGGGTATATGCTATAGAGGATGGGACCCAGGACACTGCTCTCTGGAACTCCTGATTTTATGGGATAGTGGTTAGAATATTCTAAACCACAGCGGACTTGGAAGAAGTCCAAAGGGATTTTGTAAGCCTTGCAGCCCTTATAGTTGGCCGGGTGGCCCTGATTGCAGAGAACGCATACTGCATGCGATTTCAGGGGCTTCTTGCACAATTCACTTTTGAGCTGCCCAATGCACTTTACACAGATCGGAAGGTGGTTGCAGTACGATTTTGTGTGCCTATATACCTGGCAGTTATGGCACTGGATGTCGCGTTTGGGGTACGGCTTTCGACCTGTATTTAAGTGTAATACAAGTGCGTCAGTTAGTAGATTTTTTCCACACCAGGCGTTCGCTCAAGATCTACGAAGAAGAAAGGTAACGCCGTTTTGACTGATTCCTCTGGTTGGCTCTCCTCGTGTATAACATTCGTTATTTGGTGAACATTGAATCCGAGAGCTGACAGTTCGTCTTCAATTTCATCAGCTGGTGTGGTTGGATGCAGATTTCTGATCACTACTCGTAACGATCGTTCTTGTTTCAGTTGTTATGTATCGAAGTCGGTATAGAATTCTTACAAATATTTGATATGCATCGGGAGTGTCCGGTGAGATTTCCATGTCCCGAGACCGATATATGATTATAGGTAAACAAATAGGAACTATGCTTCTTCCTCTTACACGGCTTCTGCCCAAGGTGAAAAAGAAGGGACAATTTCTCGATGGACGTGGAAACGATGACACCTCTTGGACTCATGTGAAGGCCACTGTATTATTGATGATGGAACTAACCGCGAGCCTGCCTAGGAGAGCACTGTTGGCGTTGGTCATTAGAAACCCCATTGAGTTTTAATTAGTAATGTACCATAGCCGTTGCCAATTTGTTTGAACGCCATGCTATATACCCCATTAAATTAAATATTCTAGTTCTTTTGAATAGTCTTATGAATGTTGTCGGGTGTCTTGATCACGTCGAGCTTCTCGATCACGTCGGGCTTCTCGTTCACGTCGGGGTCACCAATAGTCGGGGTGCCACTAGGGGAGTGCCCAATCACTTTAGCCCTGGTGACAAGTGCGGATTGTTGTAGTTTATAACATGGACTATGTTCCATGTAGGCGTTATTATCTGACTCCATTTTATTGATAGGGATGTGTCCCAACAATACACTGTGTTCAGGAGAAGAGGTTAAGAGGTTTCATAAAGAATAAGACCAGTTTTCAGAGTTCGGGCGGGAGATTGGCAGCGTAATAGGTACAAGTCGTCAGAAGGTCTGCTAGAGGCTGTGAGATATGGTGACGGCGCAGAGGTGTGGCAGAGAGAGTGTAGACTAGTAGAAGACTAAGTGGACTTACTTCCAGGGCCCCGGGGCCCTGGCGTATCGCGACCGAGTGATCGCGGCTGTCTAGATGAGGAGACTGAGAAAGAGTGGGTTTTTAGGGCGAAACCCCTTGGTTTTAAATATTATTTCCCTCACCTTCCGGAAGGCGGAGCCTGGCTTGAAAGGGGTATGTTTATGATGTCACACCTGCGCCGAGGTACGTGATCCCTCGTCCCCTAAAGCACTGTTTATAGCATGGCTTTTAGATTTTATGACCGCCGGAAGGTGACCCTAGGTCTACCGGGTTGGTTTTATTAGGAGGAGGTGGCTTACCCTCTCAGGTTTTATTGCTGGACCTTCGACCCTCTGTTACTTGTTTTAGGACTACCGGCCTTTCCATGATTTAATACTAGAAAACCATGTTTTACATCTAATCACAATACATTATATATGCACCAGAGTATAGGGTGATTTAACACTTATGTAGTTGTGTAATTCAGTAGTTGAGATCAAATGTTTAGAATTGGTTTTTATACTTATCATAAACAAGTAATATTTTTAGTGCAGTAAAATCATGTTCATCTGCTAATCATTCATTGTTAATAATGGAATAACAATTAAACCCATCGTGCATTTTCCAAAGAGTTGTGTTAATATTCTAAATGTCTTATCCTTTTTTTCTATTTTTTATAATATCTAGTCGATCGTTACTCTTCACATATTGTTTTTTTTATTTATTTCTCAATCAAATTTATTAATATTAATGTTCTATCATGCTAGGTATTATTATAAGTTATAATTAATAATTTAGGTTAATAAATAAATCAAAATGTAGGCGATGTTATCCATCGCGATATAACTTATTTTCTTTTTGTTTTCATTCGTTCCGATAGTATTATAAATAAGTATATAAAGCTGAATGTGTTATGATACCAGTGGCTAGGAAGTGGTCAGATCGCGTCATGACGTATTTAGAGCCTAGTTACTTTTACAACTGTATGACTTATAATTAATACATAAGCCTAGTATAGGTCTGAAATTCTCATAATTTTTGACATACATACAGGGTGGCTCAGAAGATAAAAACTGCTCGTCCGTAGCTGTTAAAATGTAAGGAATATTTCTTTAAGCCTAGCAATTAGCATAACCGTATTTCTGTAATGTTTGAAAAATAACAGCAATCCTGTCTTTAAAACTTTTGGTTCAAATAATTAAAAGTAATCATCGTATTAAAAGCAGTTTTTTGTTATAAACAATGTATAGGAGTTGAGTGAAGCTCCTTTTCAACTTCATACGAAAGAGAATGTGAATAGGATCCATACTTTCATAATGCATGGCATTCACTCATAAGAAATAGATCGTCTCTTTCCAATTCCTTTTTCTTCCATTGTGCCAGGCCTTCCCCCAACGTGAGGAGTAGATAAAAAATGTGCTCACTGGAAATTTTGTCTCAAATTTTATTTATACAATTATTCATTCATGCATGGATTTTTCTTATTACGGAAAGATAAACATGTGATTATCTCTCTGCAAGCATGAATTTGAAACAAGAAATGCCAGTTTTACGCACAGCACACATTCGGAAACAAAATTTTAAAAAGTTTTTCTAAATGAAATTAAATTCTCAAAATTAAGTAATGTGTAGTTATGAACTCTAAGTCGTCTGAAGAATTGATTCCAACTATAATGAATACCACTGTTAAGGTGGAACGTATTACCGTGAGTGATCTTTTACTGCTATAGAAAATGATATTTCTGAAACTCTTACTAATTAGTTATCTTCTCTTTTCAGTGAGACAGGTTTCAAAAGACAGAGGCCTGAGAGAATGGCGCGCATTTTACAGTCAATCGCGATTTGCGGCAATAAATAAAAAGATTCATATCTTCAATACAATTTAAATTAGGTTAAGCGATGAATGTAAATGTATTTAAGCGATTCTTTCATATAGATAGTTACAGATCTATATCTATATACTATATCTAGTTACTATACTATATCAAAGAAATAGAGACCTCGTCGTGCGATGTTTCCGACAAAGTTCCTCCGAGTGAACGGTTTTGTACGCGTCCTGAACTAAATACTGAGGTCGGATGGGACATTTTTGACCGAATCATTGGTTCTTTTTCGGATAAAGATACATTGCCTGACACACAGGGTATTTGTTGGCAAAATATATGCACTGATTTTTTCTCTGATAGTATGTCATATATTCCCTCGTCTTCTACAGAAGTAATCCCTCCACTATGTAACAGACAAAGAAAAAAGAAACAGGCTTTAGACCATCAGCCTGAAGTACATGAACCATATAATAGAAACAAGGGATGACACCTGTGGGAATACCACTCCACAATCTCTTCAATTCCGGGACTTATTGTGGATGCTATCTATTCATATGAAAATTAAAAACACACTTATGTGAGCGGGATACAATTCTATGATGTAATTAGATTCTAGCCCTCAACTAGGAATAGTTTATGTACCGTTGAATAACGAATCACCTACATAAAACACAGTGAATCATGAAACCATAAAAAAAAAAACCATATCCCTAGCCAAAGAATGTGGTCAAAAACCAGTATTGGCCTACGATCTCGCAATCGCGAAAGTCGTTTATTGTATTCTTCTTTTTGTATTACGCTGTATTGCATATATATTAAATACTTGTTCATTCAGATTGGAGAAATTCATTTTGTCCTTGCGTTGTTCAAAGCTATCGGGAAATTCATTGATAAATGTGGGCTCACACTAGTAATAATAATAAAACAAATTTATTACGAGACCCCTCTGGGGCACTTCAGGGCCTCCGCTTCAACTTCATTTTTGTAAGAACAGGGAATGAAATTTGTGACAGTTGTATTCTCAATCTCGAAATATTATTGTAAGGTAAATTAAATTATAAAGCATTAAATATTTCTATTGACCTGGAAACAATGTTGCCAATACAAGGAAATCAATGAGACTTCTATTCGAGGGGAACACGGAAAACTTCCACTGATTTACTCGTTTTATTTTACATTAGGTTTATAAAATATTATTTTAATTTGCAGAAACCCGTAAGAACTAGCGACATTGACGTTTACATTTACACTTATCATATCCTTTATATTACACTTATAACAATTCCCTAATTTGAATTAGAAGTTGGTCAAAACGCATCCAGGATTGCGAGAACATTTCAAAAATGGTCGTCTGGGAGTAAAAATAACATCAAATGACTTTAGCTCTGATGCCGGTAGACTTAAAATTAGAACAAACCGTGAATACAGATGCGGCGAGGAGGGTGTCAAGTAATTCACAATTTACTTGTTCAGCTTCTGACTATAAAAAATAGGCTCAAAACCATAGCGCTAGAACACTTATTATTTCCTTACTTAATTTGAACATCTTGTAAATTACTAGAAAAATGTAAACCCCTCTCAGTTCTAAAATATTACTATCTGCCACAGATTTTTTTTCTTTTTTCATTTATTTATTTGCTGTATAATCATTATTATTTCCTTACTTCTATTTTTTTTCCTATCAAATAATGTTTTTGTATTTTTCTTTTTTTTCACATTCTTTTGCCTATTTTTCGCTTTATAATTTCTTGGGAATATTCATTTATTTGACTTTGACGAGTTTTACATTCTTTCTGCTGGTACCGGCTGCCAGTAAATTGTCATCTTTACGGCATGGCTGAACAAATAAAATAAATAATAATAAAGATTTTAGATGTTTGAGGGCGTCAGTTTTTAAAATAAACTAGAATTCCAAATCTAGTTTTTTACGATAATTCAACCAGATATTTAAATTTTTCATTTAAATGATTGTATTTGTAAGTGTTTCCAAAACGTATTAATCGATTTAACCAAAACCTGTTTTTTGCGTCAGTTTTGGAAACGCACCTTCCTGGGAGTCTTACTGAATTGAATTTTACTCAACGTGCCGTGAATGGAATTCAACAATTTGTCATGTTTGAGCACGTAAATTTCGAAAACGCCCCCGATTACGTCAATTTACGGTAAGGCTTATAACATTATTGGGTATAATTTAACTTTTTCATAAATTGGTGGTGTATCTTTCGGGTGAATGGAACCTCAAAATTTGTCTGTCCACTTTGAGTCCAACTTTCAAAAAATACAACCATTTTGTACGCCAAGACTTGACGATTCTAGTTGTACCCAATAAGGAGTATCGCTTGAGAATATCGGTAGCTTTACGTTCGTTCGTGTGACATTGGCTCCTAGTCTAATATATAAAGGCAATATTCTTCAAAAAGGTATTTCTGATAAAGCGAACCAATTGAAATCTGTACCTATGGATTCTGATCAATTTGAACTATTTACTTTTGAATGCAATACAAATGTGACAAAAGTCCATGATAGATGAAATTATTTCTAAACATCAACCTCTTATACTGAATACAGGTATTATTTCAAACGTTTATTCAAGTACTGCACCATTTGAAGTATTGCTCCTATTTGAAAATATTATCCTTTTACCTTGAACGTTTTGAAAACTACTACACAATAAAAAGGTGTCACAGATAAAACTCAGATTGCACAACTACTTTGTGTTAGCATTAGTCCCACCTCCTACAATAACGCGCCATTTTCAGAGCTAAAGAAACCAGTAAAACATCTCTCCGATGTCGACCTTATTAAGACATTAAAAAAATGCTTATTCTAGAAAAAAATATGAAGTGACCCATTACTAAAGATTTCATAAACATTTTCCAAACACAACAAAAACCTATTTCTGGTTTTTTCAACAAGATTTACTGCAGTGCGAGTTTTCTGTAACTTTCTTACAGCTGATGAATGCAATAAAATTATTTTAATTGCTGATGGTATTTTTCATTCATTCGTGGCTTACGAGGCAATAGGCTTAGGGAACAATTTTGGAATTAAATGCCACAACTAAAACCTAAATTTAGAAAAAAGTCACTGCTCTTGGGGCTTGAAAAAAGAAAGTAAAGAACTTAAACAACGACCAAGTTCCAATTATCACAATATGAACAAATAAAATTGATAGTTCCTTTCAAAACCATTCTAAAGATCGATCCAGACATCGTCCAAGGATCACATCGTCAAGCCAGAACAGAAATCGTCGGCCTGACTATTAAGCCGGTTTCAGTTCAGACGCCTAAGTCCATGCCCATGTCTCCAGATCCCCTCCTTTGTCTCACAACCTGACCATTGTCGACATTTGATTGAAATGGTCGATAGTGACAAATACCTCTTTGCTTTCCAACTCAATGGAAAATCGTAGGAGTTCAAAGTATTCTCTTTTGTTAGAGTATAATTTTAGACAGCTTGATTTAAATATTCCTCTTGAAGCTTCGAACATTGCCTTCCGAACATCATTCAGCCCAGAGGGGAATTACACAATGTTCCTACCTGACATGACGCTTTACTAGGACGTCAACTGATTTGTTCAGTGTCTAGGTAGGTATTAAACATCAACAACTTGACCCAGAGGAAATAATAAAATTTCCAGTTTCCAATATTCATGCTGTTCAGTTACTCGAATACATTTTTTTTTTTTTTTCACAACTATTTTTGATGAAAATGCATTCCAGGTTTGGAAGTCACTCTTCTACTCAGGGAGGGAGCCAAGCCAGTTTTTACTAAGGGACGCAGTATTTATTATCTCCTCCTTGACTGGGTTGATAAAGAGTTAGATGTCCTCATGGCAGACGGGATCATTTCACATGTCGCAGCAACATATTGGTATTCGTCTTAGGTTTTAATCCTAAAACAAGATGGTGGCATAGGTCTTTACCTGGATTATAAATGCGGAGTAAACGAAGGTTCGGTTCAGGCGAATCTCCCCATTCAATGCATTGTTATGAACAGCCTCCGAAATTCACTATGATTCTGTAAACGACCTGTACAAAGCCTATTTGCATCTCAAAGTCAGCGATGAAAGCTGTATGATCCAGCCGATTTTTACTCACGAGGGTAATTAAAGAATCTTATACAGTTTCGGAATAAAAACAGTTCCTTCAGAGTTGAACTGGATATTGTCCCAAATTCTGAAAGGTCTTCTAAGCACTGAATGATATTTTGATGACACCATTGTACATGGTTCGTCCTGGGAGGAATGCATCCAAAACCTTCAGATGGGTCTCCAGCGACTTATCAGTACGACCTTCATCCCAAAAATACAAATGCTTGTTCTTAGACCAGAGAAGAGAATGTTTAGGACATGTGAGCACAATAGACTGAACACGGCTCCTACCAAGGTTGCAGCCATTCAAGATATGCCTCGTCCGTCAAACATCGATGACATTCACTAGACCTTTCCTGGGTCTAGTGACGTATTATTCAAGATTTTTGCCAGATTTTTCCACAATTTCGTATCTTCTCCGGTGTTTGTTGAGAAAGGGTGAGCGTTGCGTACGGACGGCCAACTTAGTGGTGTTCTCATGCCATTTGATCCAGCTACTTGTCCTGACTACAGATGTCTACCCGAGAGGGATTGCTGATCTCCTCAGCCACACAATAAAAGGTGCAGAAAGGCTGATAGCCTACGCATCTAGCCTCACAGTTTCCAAAACTAACTATAGCCAGCTTGATCGAGACGCTCCTGCCATAATTTTTGGTGTGCTTTATTTCTACTACTACTTTTATAGCAAACACTTTAACCTTGTCATGGGCAAGGAGCCATTATCCAGGATCTTCCATTAGGTTAAATCCCTTCTACACATGAAATCGTCACGTTTGCACCGGTATGTATCATTCCTTTTGGTATTTGATTATGTTTCAGTAGTATAATTCCTTTATTGTGCAATAATTACAATCTGCCTTTTATAAGGCAATAAGTAATTAAGGATTAATTTGTGGGCCGCTGCTTCTGACTGAGTAATGTCCTTATCCTACATTAAACTTAGATTATGTTTCAAGTGTAAAAAATGTAAAGAAAATTAAAACGTCGATTGCCTTTCTAGAGATGCACTCCAGAAAGGCAGAATTTCATCTGACAAGCTCATTAATAAATATTTCAATCAAGTGTGTGCAGATACGCTTTTCTATATTTCTAGTTCTGGAATAAAATCTCCTGCCATCAAGGGAAAACCAGCTACTGAAATGATAATGACCTCAACAAAAACTCTAAAGACTCTTGAGTATACTTTGGTAGACATTTTTTTCCAATAAAATAGGTTTTTTGTCCCAAGCAGCTTACTTTCCAACGTTCTGAAAGAGCACCCACGGAATCATCAAGATATACCTGCTTGCTTGGCGGAATGTCTATTGGACGAATATTGATAGAGATATCGAGTGCTTGGTCAAGAGTTGTGAGAGTTGCGCTGTAACTTGGATAAATCCTCCTAAAGTTTTAGTCCATCCTTGGGATCCTCCACAGGATAACTGGGAAAGGATTCACTTATACTATACCGGTCAATTCGTAGATTGTTTCTATCTGGTTGTTGTGGATGCTAATTCCAAGTGGGCCAAGAATAGAATCTCCAAAAATCCGTCTACTAGTTTTTCTACCATTTCGCTTTTATAAACCATTGTCACTTTACACGGATTTCCCCATGTAGTTATCTCTAATAACGCATCCAACAGAGTGAGGAATTCGGCACATACTGCACAATCAATGGCATATTCTAAAAGTTTATAGCACCTGGGCATCCTCCTATAAACGCTCTAGACGAACGTAATGTTTAAACTCTAAAACTGCTAAAACTGACACTGATTCTATTGATGGGGAAAGGTACACAGCATCCTACTTCGTCGCGTCTTGCATGTGGAAAATCACCAGCACAGAAGTATATTCACCGCATGTCATTTTTCCATACAAACACTACCTTCCACAGGTTTCTTCAAATCCCTGTCTCTCTTTGGAGGAGAAAATCCAAGATTGTACATGAGCAGTAAAAAAGTTTAGCAATGAAGTTAGGAAGACGATTAAATCAACACATAAACCAAGTTTGGCCAACACTGGTTAACAACACAGGTTCTAACCCTGTCGGTCCTCAACGACTTCGTCAGCTTACATCGCACTTCAAGTACTTTGTGTAGAAAAAAGTGAAAAGGATAAGTTAGTCAGTGATTTGTGTAAAGCATGCAAGAGAATCAAAAAAGTATTGTGTCTAGTGCTATAGGGTGTAAGTCAAAATAAAATCATATCGCAAATTTTAAAATAAGTGGAGAAGATTTGGTAACCCAAAAGAGATAGAAAACCTCCATATATTTATATATAACTTACCTGTTTTTGTTTTGTAGAATAAAAAATATGTCCAGTTTGAAATAATTGTATACATGATAATGTAAATATTATGTGGAGAGCTTGTAGGTCAAGTACGTGGTGAATATAGTTTAAAAAACAAAGTGGGGCGACTATAATTTACTGGTGTAGGTAATGGGTATGTATTGTTTTCTTTTTAAGCATATGTTTGCACATGGTAGGACAGTGAATAGATTACTGTAACAGGGTTATAAACATCAGGTTTTACAGAACCAATACCTAAATCTTGGACCGGAGGCTAAAATTTATATTACTACTCTCATTTCTACTTTTACATTAGTTATTAGTGTGTATATAATTGAATTCATTTTACTGGTTATCTTTTACACCCTCTATTTTGTTAATGATTTTTATGTTTATGGATTGTTCCCGAACCCAATGCTAATCATTACTATTCTGCCTTGCATCAATAGTGCATTGGGATATACATGTTTTGAATATGGTGCCGTTTAATGATGAACTAAGTGGACCTTATGGTTTATGATTCCGCATAAGGGATTTTTATGTAACCCCCACATTTAAAATTCAGTATATTTCAGTTCCTTCCCTCGTTCCCCTTGGTGAGGTCTGGCAACCGTTACCATTTAACTGTTAATCAATTAATTTTGTTGGGTAGGTCTACCTTGGTGAAGTCTTCCCAGTTCCTATGGTTAGTCTGTATATGCATGTTCTAAGGAATAAAACCAGTGATTCATCAAGTAAGGAAAAAATTGAATATGTTCTATGAGGAAAACGTCCCGCGAAGATATTTCCAATGGAAAAAGATTTTTATTTTTCACGAACAAACTTAATAAAGCCAGCAGAAGCCCCTAGGACGAAGATCCAGCCTAGAGAGGAGAAAATAAGAGGCCTTTATAAGATGGGGATGTTAAACAAGATTCAAGCTGGGATGGAAATGAAATTTGGAATCCTGGGAGGACTATGAAAGTGTGATGAGGATGCCGGGTTAATACGTTGACTTTTTGAGCAGTGATTGCAGAAGGAAAGGCTCCAACCCAGTCTCATTACCGCCTCTGTCCTCTCCCCTCTTCATTTGAATTCGTGTGCCCTGTTTTTAAGCCCTTGCGGTTCCAGCCTCATCTTAATCATCGCTGTTTATTTAGCCACTCCCGCGGGCCCTGTCCTTTCACCGCTTAGCTCTTCTGTTCCATGGTCCTCTGGACTACCCCTCTCCTCGATTTTTTTTTTATATAAAAGCACTCAACCGAATCAATGGCTAACTCTCCCTGTGACTGTTGTCAATTAACAAAAAGCATTTAAAGTCTTGTGGGTAATTGCACAGATATAAATTAAATGAGGCCTTTTACACCATTTACAGACCGTCTTACTTCAATTTATTTGAGGACAGAATAACACTAGTATATTTTAACTGAAATGTTCTTTGCCGGTGTTTCGGAAATTATGCCGGGATAAATTAATTAAACAGTAACCACTAATTGCTTCGATACTGTAGAACCTACGCTCCGAAGAGTGTTATGACGTCGGCTTGGTATAGCCACCAGCGTCAAAACAAATTCAGCCCTTTTAGTATTTCTTATACTTTGGAAATGTATATTAAAAAAAAAAATTATTGATCGTGATTGATAATCTTGTCCAGTTTTCGTTTAGCAAAGGTATGCCGTCGCAGATAGATAAACACGCATTTATTCGATATCCTCTATTAATAATTAAAAACTCTAATGATACCTCTTGTCAGGTCCAGCTACTGGCATGATAAAACATTAATATGAATAAATGTGCTTGAGAAATAAATAAAACACAATATGTGAGGCACTATGGACAACAGTTGATTTTAATAAGATTTTGATTAAATAAAAAAAGTTCTAGAATAAGAAAATTAATACAACCTATGTATAACAACACTTAGGAATATGCATGCTGAATTAAATCATTGTTCTCTTCTAACTAAGTCAGCTTTTATAATCAATGGTCACTAGTGCCATCGTCCACTCTGGTGTCAAGCCAACAAGACTCACGTTGTTTCTCAGCTTGAGATGAAGTCGTGAAAGTGGGGGAAACGAAGTCCCTTATTATTTTTCATATACCAGCCTTATAATATATATATACATATGTATACAGAAAGAAAAGTGAACTACATGAAGGAAATTTGGTGGTTCATATTTTAAGATTTTTAAGATAAAAGATATATATACGTTAAGGAATGGATGCGAATCCTTTATATTTATCTGTTAATTAATCCGTTTGTCCCAGGAAATACTTCGTAATAAGGATCAGTTACTGCTGGTAATCAATTGTTTTTGAATTAACTTTGTTTAAAAATTCTTCCTTGTAAAAACTTCTCGCTTGTGGTCACTTGTAAAATTTTCCTTATTGTTATTGTTAACATTCTATCTTTTGACGCGTCCATTGTACTTAAAAAAACAAATTCTCTTTCTAGAGATATATTTTATAGAGCTAAAATATAATATATATTGAAACAAGACTTACGAGCAAACGACCATTTACCGTTCGACAGTACCAGACTTATCGTACTGATCACCCAGATGGAACAGCTCATGCAGGTACCGCTGTCATTGTCCATTACTCCATATCCCACCACATAGTTCCTTTGGTATCACATGATTTCCCTCAATCCACTGCAGTGTCAATCACCACCTTCACTTTTCCTCTTACACTTGCATCAACGTACTGCCCTCCCAATAAATCCATTTCCGACTCCCAATTCATCTCCTTTCTAGACTCCATCGGACATCGTTTCCTTGTTGGTGGGGACTTTAATGCGAAGCACCAACACTGGGGGTCAAGATCCACAAATACTGCAGATACTGCACTCACAAGGAAACATTGCTCCACTATCACTCCTGACACAGCCACCTATTGGCCATCAGATCCCAACCGAAATCCTGATCTCCTTGACTTCTTTTTTTACAATAGTTTAGGAACACTAAACTATTCACTCAAGCGCCTCGATGACCTTTCCTCCGATCATAGCCCTTTATTATTAACCATTTCCCTAAGACCAATTCACAAACTGCCTCCTCCTTCATTTATTAGGGGCCCAGTTGACTGGGACCACTTCCGTCAGCTTCTTACAGAGTCCATAAACCTCAAATTATCCCTGAAAACATCCCAAGACCTAGACGATGCAGTGCATTCTTTCACTACTCTGGTCCAGAGGTCGGCTTGGGAGGCATCGTCACCCCATCGTCACACAAAAATCCACAATCATAATCGTTTACCTCAGCATCTCAAAGATCTAATCCAATCCAAACGCCGCTCCAGAACAGTGTGGCAAAGATCCCGGCATCCTATTGATCGTCGCACGTACAATCAGTACTGCCGATTGGTAAAGCGGCGATTGGCATCCTTCCGCTCCGATTCTTTCAATTCCTACCTCTCCTCTCTGTCCACCAGGGATAACTCCTTGTGGAACGTAACCAAAAAAATCCTAAAGTATCAACCTGTTTCACACCCACTCCGTCGTGATAATGGGTCCTGGGCGGCTTCGGATAGGTCGGAGGAATTTGCTCTGCATCTTACCCATACTTTCACACCTCACCTTTCTCATCAAAGCCATACTCACAGCACAACTGTGGAAGATTTCCTCACTTCACCTATTCCTCTCTCTCTTCCACCAAAAGCCGTTAACCCTTCTGAGGTTAAATACCTTCTGAAAAACTTACCTTACCGAAAATCCCCTGGATATGATCTCCTTACTCCTCAAATTCTCAAACAACTTCCTCCTAAAGCCATAATCTTCCTAACCTACATATATAATTGCATAATCCGAACGACGCACTTTCCTCTCCTCTGGAAACATTCCATTATTGTCCTATTCGCCAAACCCGGTAAACCACCCAATGACGCCTCATCTTATCGTCCAATTAGCCTACTCCCTATCCTCTCAAAAATATTTGAGAAACTCCTACTAAAACGTCTGCTTCCCATTGTTGAATCCAAAAACCTTTTTCCCTCACACCAGTTTGGTTTCCGCCAACGACATTCCACTGCTCAACAAGGCCTTCGCGTTGTTGATCACATCTCCTCAGCCCTTGAAACCAAACAGTATTGCACTGCTGCCTTTCTCGATATAGCTCAAGCTTTTGACAGGGTTTGGCACGCAGGTTTGCTCTACAAGCTCAAAAGATATTTACCACAGACCCTTTTCCTAACCTTTCAAACCGCTTCTTCCAAGTCCGCTGTGGTTTAGAATATTCTAACTACTATCCCATAATTGCAGGAGTTCCACAGGGCAGTGTCCTAGGCCCCATCCTCTATAACCTATACACCGCTGATGTCCCCTCTACTCCCAATACCTTCTTGGCCACATTTGCAGATGACACTGCAGTCTTGTCATCCCATCCATACCCCGACATAGCATCCCATAACCTTCAAAAACACCTTGACGAGATCGAGTATTGGTGCAATCAATGGCGTATCAAAGTTAATGAAGCAAAATGCCCCCACATTACCTTCACCCTTTGTCACAAGTCTGGTCCACTAGTTTATTTTAATTCTATTCCTCTCCCTGTATCCGAGACAGTACGGTACTTAGGCTTCCATCTTGACAAACGACTGACCTGGATCCACATACGAGACTAAAAAGACAAGAACTAAACAGACGCTTTGAACAACTGTACAGACTACTTCAAAGGACATCCCATCTCTCAATAGAAAATAAACTACTAATCTACAAAGTTATATTTAAACCAATCTGGACATACGGATACTATGGGGGACAGCAAAAAAGTCGAACATGAAGCGTATCCAATCCTTTCAATCAAAAGTCCTGAGAACAATAGTAATTCCCCTTATTATGGCAGCAACGAAACCCTTCATAACGACCTTAATATACCCTACATTCTAGAACTCATCCCTTCCAAGTTTACGAAATTCCACAGTAGCCTTTCCAACCACCCTAATCCTGTAGCACAGTCAATGCACTGCGCCACTCATCCCTATAATCCTCCTCGGAGACTGAAACGGCAGTGGCCTCGTGACCTGCTATAAACGCGTGACAGTGGGAGTCCTGGCATTGGCCAGTCTCTCCAATCATGTTCTGAGCGTCTGTGGCTCTCGCGCTCTTGGTCAGCCTCCACTGGCTAGTATCCGGTGACGCGGCTGATGGAGGAGCGTGGGGGACTTCCCAAGACTCCGCTTTCTCTTTGCGGTGGATTTGGGGGGTCTCTGGGCTGTCTGTAAATATTGTATGAATGAGCGAGTGAATGATGAACTGTAAATATTGTATGAATGAGCGAGTAAATAATGAACTGTAAATATTGTATGAATGAGAGCATATATCTTAATTACTTATTGCCTTATAAAAGGCAGATTGTAATTATTGCACAATAAAGGAATTATACTACTAGAGATATATAAGTATTGCATCACCTACCTACGGTAATAATTAATAAAACTAAAAATTTACAAATAACATAAAATAAAAATCTTTATAAGATGTAGGGACGCATATTTTCCCACATTCGCATAAAGAAATATTTTTCAGGGTGTTTTTTTAGATTTCTTATAACCATACACATATCAAATATCCAACACAACTTATATAATACTAATTGTAATAAAAAATCAAAAGCAGCAATTAGCTCATTAAGATGACAAAATAACAAACTTGAGAAGACGAAAATAAACTTCTGTTCCATGTAGCACTGGAAATCTAGCCAGGGTTTCCGGTCGTATTATCGACCGTCAAAATGAACGCACTTCCATAGTATCTATGAAGTTTTTTCACTCTTTCATTACTTGCCTAAGCACCTTATCAATGTTATGTACAATAAAGTGTCTGTGAAAGTACTAATTCACAATTAACAAAAAATAAAGATCTTCGTTAATTCTTCTTAATAATATAATAGAGATAAATATTTCCCTATACAGACAGCAGTTTGTTATTTTTTATTAGTTACATTAAAAAATAGCGGGAAAAATGATAAGGTATCCCTAATGTACTAGCTCTCCCCTTTAAGCTAATGAACGAGACACCATTTTTTTTTATCTATCTCAAGGGTCATTGGTGCCAGCATATACACGATCATTTTATTGTTTTTGATTTCACAATAGATTTATGTTAATCATTTAAATTTTATTATTATTTTACAGCACATTGAAAGATGTTTTTTTTTGAGAGGATGTCGAGAACTAAGTCCAAGGGACCCAAACCCCAGTTCCACGTGACTGTTGGCCATGGCTTGCAGTCTTATATTAAGGACATGAGAACTAATTAGAGGATGTGGGTAAAAACCACATGGCCTAGCAATATTCTACAAATCAGTGCAGTCCACTGATATTTACATAGTGTGTTCACGGAAAAGCTCCTGCAACCTAAACCAGAAGTTACGGCCCCAAAAATTTTAAGGACTCGGACCCTAAAGCACTCTCCCGGGCTCATATCGGTAGAATTTACTATCCTTATAGCCTTTATAATACTCTCCTTATAAAGGGAAGCAGAATAATTACTCTGAAAAACAAGTATTATGAATTAAACAAACTTGACGAGGTAGGGTTTACATTTTATATATATGGGGTACAAATTTAAAACGAAACATTGTTAGAAGGATTAGGTGTTAAAACTGAAGGCGCCTAAGAGAATTACATGCTCATTGGTACAAAGGAGAGACTGACTGAAATATAGAGAAGTCAAGGCAGTAATCGATGCATAAGAAAGATCCTGAGTCTTAAATCGGTGAAGCAACAGGTCGTTATGGCATCAACTTAGTTCTTTGAAATATGGTGGTGTTGCTTCGGGTGGGGAGGCGGGGTCCGCCATCAACCATCTCACCCTTCAGCTTTGGTGGGGATGTACTTCACGCCCAATTGTCTTCTACTTGTCTCAATTCAACAAGGGTCATTCACAGTCCGACAAAACGTTCTTTATTTCGAAAACTTAAAATGATTGCCCTTAATTTAAAATTTAAACTTTTGGGATTAAATATTAGACCCGAATCACCTTTATAAATAATTTTTACCTTAATAATTAAAAAAAAAAAACCTTAGAATCGTGAAAGATTACCATACCTTGAAGGGAAACGGGTATGAATACAGCTACGGATATAATGGGAATGCTGAATCAACAAGCAGCTACTCATGAGAAATCTATTTTCCAGGCAGTTATTTCTTTTATTCGGCCAGTCAAACAGTAAAATAAATCGACCCGATCTAATAACTGAAGAAACAAAAAAAAATTATCTATGACATGAAGAGAAACACGGAACATCGAGATATCCCTGCCTGTAGAAAAACACCTACCTACCTGACAGATGGACCGTTTTTTTTTTGTGTTTTTTTTCTAAGCTGTCTAGTTAGAAGATTAGGGATGAGGGAAAAATAAGGAATATTTGGGTTGAGTGGATCCTTGTACTAGGAGTACCTGCTTGAAGGTTGTGTGAGAGAATTAAGGAGTGTGGGAAGCCTCGGTAGAGGTTGGTTGTGGCGGTACAGTGGTGAGAGTGTACTGGTGGCTGGGCATAGAGTTTCTCTAGGCATGTAGTGCAGTCTTAGTTAGTCGGATAGCATTGATGGGTGCCCCTTAGAGGCTTGTTGTTGGTGGGCCAAGCGCCGTGATGTCCACCATTTGGTCTGCTTTACTCGATCTTGTGAGCTGTCATCGTGCCGGTAGCGGTGGGGGTGTCATGTCTTGGAATAGAGGGTTTAGAATATGTTTCATCGAGTCGAAGAACTTCTTTTGATGGCTTCGGTGATGGTGGAGACCTCGAACTTTTCGTGCATGTTGGAATCTTGTTCTGGAAGCTCTGGAGTCGAGTTATGGTACTGGCCTGTAGAAATCGAAAGAGTGGTATCCCAAACAGTAGAGCTGGTCTCAGGATGCTCTTGTATATTAACAGTTTCAGCCTCAGGGATATAGCCTGGCTTTTGACGAGATGCTGGAGAGAGTAGTAAGTCTAGCGTACTCTTTTCAATTTCTTCTGCAAGTGTGTGCCGAACGTCATGTGTCTGCCTAGGTTGATGCCTAGGTAGCAGATGCTGTTGGCAAGTTTGCATTCAGTCCCGTCTACGGTGAAGCTGGGTGAACGCTTTCTTTTCCCATGCTGGAAAGAGAAAATTATACCTTGAGTCTTAGTCTGTTCACGTGAATGTGGACAGCTCGCACCCTGTTTTTACTGTTATAAATATATTTGACTGTATTGCATACTTATAACGAGAATCGCATTCTAAGCATTTCCTACTATCTCCAAACCAGATTAGAAAGCCTCATTCTCAAACGAAAAGCTACGGAAAGATGTCTGACCCCTGACATGCTCAATAAAAAGCTTATTCCTTGTACAGCCATGATGGGTTGTCAGCAGTCAACTATATAAGTGCTAATTGAGCTGCAGAATATTCCTTGAAACTTCATAAATGATAGTTAGCAACGATTGCTATCAGATACTAGAACTAGGATCACTTATTTTGGATGTTTCCATACGTAATTTTGCAGATTTCTACTGATGCTGGGTTGCTTTTTCGAAAGACATGTCAATCCAAACCCCACCACTCGAGCTTTTCCCTTCCCCGAGATGGCACTGTTCTAGAGTCCTTTTGTACTAATCCATATCTATACAAAACAATACCCCTTTATAGATATACCCTCAAGCCTGTTCCATAACACAAGAGCTCTTATCCGGACATTACTATGCTCCTGTTTCCACAGATATGCTGTTTCCGTTCCCTCATTTTTCGTTCCAGTCACCTCCAATCTTTGGAACATCATAATCCTGTAATCATAATCCTCTCTCCCAGTTATCAAGCGCTTTTTTTCTGACTTTGAACATCTTTTGTATAAACATTGTGTTATATATTGCTACATAAGGGATATCTAGAATAAAGACTATTTTTTATTTCATTTATTTGTTGGTGTTTGATAAGTTACAATTAAATGTAAGAGAACTCTTAAAAACATTGAAGCTATGATAAATTATAATACATCTTGACGTTGAGTTGCCCAACTCAACACCTTGATAAGGTCACCACTAACCATACTGCTTAATAATTAGGGAAGTGTAATTGACGAAGGAGGTAGGAGGGGCTGGTGGTGAGGTGGAGAAGAGAGCTAAGTACCTAGGAGTCACTGCTATTCAGACCAAGCCATCCGGTCCTCTCCTAAGTTTCTATTCACTCACTTTTTCATATCCGCGCTCTCTATAGCCTTCATTAGGGCCTGCTTCGTCGGATCTAATTAAATGAGAAACGAGATCGTAATTCCCACTATCGCATAAGCATGCTCCAGGTATTCTGCGACCAATGATCTTATTAATTTTCAACATCTTGCGCAGGGTACTGTAATAATAATCAGTAATATATATATATATATATATATAAGTTATCGTCTCCCAGCTGTAGACGATCGAGAAAAAGGAATGAAGAAGGAGGTAGATGATATAATAAGAAGGTTTGTTTTATAACTGGCTTTATTTTCCTCATCATTATCCTCTATACACACGTTACGGGTTTGTTTACCCTAGGCTACAAGGTATTAGGCTTAACATTGCCGTACCGCTAGACGTAACTCCCCCCTACCAGTTTACGGACATTCCCCGTAAACTCCTAACATGCGACATCAGCTATGTATCTATAGCAACACAAAACAAAAAGTATACTTTGTTAATAAAAAAAATTTGAAAAGAAAAATGTCTTCCAGGTCCATCTAAAAACACAGCACAGACCCATATAACACAAAAAAAACATAATAAACCAATAAAAAATATATATATATAGGCCTCTCGGGACTGGTCACCTGTGACACACACCGGAGTTATGTTTCGACGACGGGGCTCCCAGGCTCCCCCGCGGGAAACTTGAGCTGTTCCACATGTACCGTCCGCCGTTTAATCGGGGGTGTAATGCTTTCGACCGTGACCACGTTGTGTTCGCGGAGAGCGATCACTCGGAAAGGACCCTCGTACCGCACTAGTTCCTTACCCCTGTTCGACCCTTTTCTCCGGTACACGAGCGCGCCGAGTTTAAGATTGCCCAGAATATCGCGGACTTTGAGGTTGTCGCGCGCCACCCGTCGCCGTTTCTTATCCTGGAGCCTTCCCCGAACGGCCACCCACTGTTTCTTTAGCGCTATCTGATTACTTACTACCCGTGCGGCCAGTTCTTCATCGATCGCCGTACTCCTGCTATCGCGCCGGCATCTTCGAAGTCCAAACAGCGTCTCGACCGGAGAAAAACCGGTGGCAGAATGGATTGAGTGGTTATACGCGATGACTGCCTTTTCCATCGCCACGTTTGGTTCTAAGCCCTTCTCTCCATGGTAAATTCGTAGGTGGTCGCTAAGCGTGCTGTGCAGCCGCTCTACGTCTCCTCGACTCTTCGGGTGTCCTGGGGTGTTGAGATGCCAACGGATCTCTAAGGCCGCCGCCTCAGCCCTTATTTCGGCGTTATCAAACTCCCTACCAGCGTCGGAAGCTATCGTGTCTGGTACGCCATAAAATTGGCACCATGTGCGTAGTGCCCTTAGGACTGCTTCCGCTGATCGTTCTGCTATCAGATGGGCCATCGCTGTTTTGCTGAACCTATCGACAATGGTGACCCATTTGTATCCCCTCCATGTAAACGTGTCCACCTGCAAATCCTCCAACGGTTGGTCTGCCGTTGGCGTCTCCTCCTGTATTGCTCTGGGGGGGTGGCGATCATATTTCGTGGTCAGGCATGTGTCGCAGGTACCAATAACTCTCGCAATCGTGTCTTTCATGCCCAACCAGAAATATCTCCTCTTCAATGCTTGCAGGGTAGCGTCGATTCCCCGGTGGTTTGTCTTCCCTTGGTGGAATGCAAGGGTCACTTCTCTCTGCCGCGTTTCTTCTTTTACTGTCTCCACCTTCAGGGTACATCGGACGAACGTACGATCGACTCCGATCCTCTCCGTCCTCCATAGGCGTTTGATGCGTCCCCAGATGGTCGCATTTCCCACGTACATGTGGTGCGTTTTCCCTGGAGTAGATGCGTCCTTCAGAGCGCGGCAAATCGTATCGTCGTTTATCCCCGGTGTCGACCAGATTTTGACGATGTTGCAGTGGCCGTACTTCTCAGATTCCATCTTGAAGAGCCCAGAAGTTTTGGTGAGCCAAATGATCTGGCGCCTCTTGTCATTTATTATGGCGTCGAGGTCCTCAATGTCCGAGGGCCTATCCCCCACTGAACTCCCGTCACTCGGAACATCATTGGCTGGAGCCCCCTCCCGCTCCCCTTCCTCGCCGGGTGACCATTCCTGGACGAATTGGTGGGTGTCACGTGATGGTCCCGGAATCTCCTCTTCGATCGCATTCACGACCAACGCGCGGGATAACCAATCGGCCACGACGTTCTCCTTCCCCGGTTTGTAAATAATGTCGATGTTGTATTGACTGAGGAACTCCTTCCATCTGGTAATCCGCGCTGATGACTCTTTCAGTTTTCCCACCCATTGGAGGGGTCGATGATCTGTTTTAACCCGAAACTTCCTCCCGAATACGTAGGGCCGGAAGTGTTCTATCGCCCATACGATACCCAGTAATTCGCGTTCTAGCGCGCTATATCTACTCTCGGATTCAGTAAGGCGTCTGCTAGCGTATGCTATTGGTCGCTCCCCCCCGTCGCGATCCTGCGAGAGTACCGCCCCCAACGCGTATTCACTCGCATCTGTGGTAATCATGAAGGGGAGTGCAAAATCTGGAAACGCTAGTATAGGCTCTTCCTGTAGCCGCTCCATGCAACGTCTTATATTGTTCTCCATTACCGGGGTAATGACGACTTTTTGTCCTTTTTTAAGGAGATTGTTAATAGGGACCAGGTACTCCGCCATTTCTGGAACGAATCTGCGGTAGTAGTTCAGGGATCCGAGTAAGCGCCGGATTCCTTTTACGTCTTTCGGGATAGTCATCCGCTGGATGGCCTCCACCTTCCCACGATCGGGTTGCACTCCCTCTCTGGAAATTATGTGGCCTAAAAATTTCACCTGCTCTTGTCCCAAAAGCGACTTCTCCGCAGACAATTTCAGCCCGAATTGCTTAATTCTGTCAAAAACCTGTCGCAGATGGTCCTGGTGTTCTACCTCATCTCGACTGAAAACCAGGAGGTCGTCCATATATATCTGGCAAAACGACTCCCCAATCCCTCTTAAAAATTCGTCCATCAGTCTCTGGAACGTTATTGGCGCGTTTTTCAGCCCAAACGGCATTCTGGTGAATTCGTAATGTCCCCGCTCGAACGTGAATGCCGTTTTGTGTTGGTCTCCACGACGCATCCGAATTTGATGGTAACCCGCCTTCAGGTCCAGTGTACTGAATACCTTTGCTCCACTTAGGCGGTCCAGGATGTCTTCAAAGCGAGGAATGGGGTATTTTTCGTCTATAGTATTGTCGTTTAATTGCCTGTAGTCTATTACTACGCGGTATTTTTCGTCACCGGACGACCCTTTCTTTTTCACTGCCCACAGGGGACTGTTGTATGGAGACGTACTATCTACTATGATGCCCTGTCGTTTCAATTCCTCGATTTCTTCCCTTATATGCTGTCGCAGCGCCTGCGGGTATCGTCTCTCTTTGATATATATCACTCTCTCCTGCTTCAGTGGGATCTCATGGAACGTTTCCCCCGTCACTCCCAGTTTGTCCCCTTCGTTGAAAAATATATCGGCATACTCTCGCCGAATAGCGCGTTCCCAGTTGTCCACCCGATCGATCGCTCCGATTCGCTCCTTCCCGTCCCCCACGGTTCCTGTACACCGGCATAACATTCTTCCCAGTCTAATATCCCATATTCCGTTACGGCACTTCACTCTTGCTCCTACCCTTCCCAAGAGATCGCACCCTATGATACCATCGTACTCGCGCGGCATCTTCCTAACCACGTGTATTTTCAAATATTCCCCCTTTTTCGCCCACCTATCCAATCCCATCGTCAATTCGCCTTCGATTTTACACGGCCCTCCCAGGGTGATAAGCTTGCACTCGCATGCCTGAATCCGCGACGACCCCTCGCCCACACACAATCTGTCCGCCGCTTTCCTGCTGAGAATAGTACAGGAACTCCCCGTGTCTATCAAGCATCTCACTCCTCTCGCCACTCCAATAATGGGTATACCGCCGTAATTCCCTCTGACGCTATAGTTTATTAACGTGCGGCCACCCCTCTGCCAGCCCGCTCCTCAGGCCACCGCTTGCCGTTTCCTTCCTCCTTCCGTGCCATATCGTCTGCTTCTTACGTAGTCCCTGTCGTCCTCTGCAGTCTCTCCTCTTCTGCTCCTGGGTTCATCTTCTTCTTCTTCTGTCTCCGACGCTCCCGTAGTTTTTGACGATTCGGAGGGGGTTCTGGTTCTTCTCCATACCCTCTGTGCGTTTACCTCCATCGGTTCCGGCCTATACCTCTCTGTTCGCTGGAAAATGTATGGGCACTGCCTCGCGATGTGTCCCTCAATTCCGCATTCAAAACATTTTGTTCGCGGGCACTGCGCCACTAAATGTCCAATTCTTCCACATCCGTGACATTTTCTGTCCTCCTTCCTCCCGCTGGGTCTCGGTCTCCTTTGGCTAAGTCTCCTTCCTTCAACCACCGCCCCTTTTTTCTCCGCATACCGTTGATCTTTCCTCTTCCATGCCTGTTGCGGCATTCTCGGCCTCCTGTACATTACTTTGGACCACCCTGCCTCGTCTGCCTCTAATTTTTCTTCTTCCTCACGGGCACTAGTGTCCATTAAATCTTGGGCGCACTCAATGAACGATCGGTCTCCCGGTAGACTATCTTTCTTGCCGATATCCCTGGCCAACTGTACCTTTAGAATGGTCGATAGGAATGCCATTCGGCCTTCCACTTCCGCTAGGTTCACCGTTTCTCTCATTTTTTCCGTTATTTTGTTAAATTTAGCCAAGAGTTCTCCGGCGTACTGCCCTTTCGTTTGATTGGGCCGTCTGGTCTCCCTGAACATCTGGAAGATGTCCTCTTCTGGTGTCCATCTGCCTCCCCCGTATGCCTTCTTTAGTCGTTCTTTTACCACGGTCCATGGGGTGTCTTCGTCGGCCTGTATTAGGTTTAGTACGCTCCGTTTTATTCTACACACTAGGCCCGCTTTGATTGATTTTACGTCACCAGAGTCGAGTAAACCCTCAATTGCCTTCGCCTCTACTCTTTCCATAATCCTATCCCCGCCTTTGATGAAATGGTTCAATTCGCCTAACTCTCCTGAGAATTTCTCTAGGTCCGATATTGTTCTCCTCAGGTCCTGTGACGTTGCCGCTCGCACCTTCATCCAAGCCAGGGAGTTTGCGTGAGCTTCGGCCATCGTTTCCCTAGGTAATTCGGGCACTTCGAAAGCCGCAGGCCGTAATTCTACCATGTAACTAGGTCACTTTTTCCCAATAAGACAACAGGAAAAAAAAATTAAAATTTTACTCACAGTTGTTTACCAGAATACTCGTAGTTCCCGGGTTTCGGCACCAGTTATCGTCTCCCAGCTGTAGACGATCGAGAAAAAGGAATGAAGAAGGAGGTAGATGATATAATAAGAAGGTTTGTTTTATAACTGGCTTTATTTTCCTCATCATTATCCTCTATACACACGTTACGGGTTTGTTTACCCTAGGCTACAAGGTATTAGGCTTAACATTGCCGTACCGCTAGACGTAACTTATATATATATATATATATATATTAAGATCAACCGAACACTAACGGTAAAAAGGGGGAAGAAGGTACAGACTGAGACAGTGATTAGAATGAGAATGGCTTTATTTATATTCTGACATCTATATATACCTTAGTTAATACTCTGAGGGGATTAGCTGGGGAGTCTTACCTATGTTGTCTTCTCATAGTAGGCTCCCCAGTTAACTCCCCCCCTCCAGTTTCTTATACCTAAGAACTCAATATAACATCACAACAAAATAAACAACAAATAAACAAAATAAACAGTTCTTGTACAACGAACATAACCAGGGCAGTTCCTGCCCCCGATAACATCTTTGTTACCGTTCACAAATACTAATTACTGTTGGCTTCCGGCCACAAGGCCTTCACCCGTTATATCTTAACTAATATGGTTCAACCTTTATTTATTTACAATGCCTTACATACTAGGGAGTTTTACATCTTTCAAACATAACCTGCTCATTCGAACAGTGTGGTGTGTCGGTCGGAGCGCCGCCCCCCGTTGTCCGTCGAGCCACCGACGACGGTACTCTTAGCTCCTCTAAGTGGACGGTGCGCGACCGGAAAGGGTGGTTGACGTCCCGGATCGTATAGAGGTTGTGTTCTCTGACCGCCACCACTACGTACGGTCCCTCGTACCGCGCGTCTCCCTTCTTACGGGCTGTCCTCAACCTGCGGTATACCGTAGTCCCCAGCGCGACCGAGCCCGCGCTAACGATCCCGGGTCTGCCGTTAGCTTTATCTACGCGAGTCCGTTTCTCTCTGATTACTCGCTCACGGACCTTCTCCCACATCGCCCGGCGTTCCTTGCGCGTTTCCCCTAGTTGCTCCCGTAAACCTAAGTTATGCGCCGTCATCAGGTCTCCTCGATCGCGCCGCCTTTGTCCGAACACTATTTCCACCGGCGATAGCCCCGTTGCTGAGTGTATACTGTGGTTATATGCCACTACTGCGCGCGGCATCGCCGTATAGGAATCGAGTCGTCGGTCTATCCTAAATAGCCGAAGATGCTCTCCTAGCGTGCTGTGGAGACGCTCCACCGCGCCCCTACCCTTGATGTGATGGGGGGTGTTTCGCCGCCAGTTTATTCCTAGTTCCTTACTCTGTTCCCGGATCCAGTCATTATCAAATTCCCGCCCCGAATCCGACACGATCATATCGGGGACCCCGTACGTGCCGCACCACTGGAGTATCCCCTCCCATACCACCTCGGGTGTCTTGGTTTCTACGGGATATGCCATGGCGATCTTACTAAAAGTATCCAGGATCGTGAGCCACGACTGACCTTCATTACTATAGAGATCCGTCTGGATAATCCTCAAGGGCTCCTCCGCCGTTTCCGTGACCGTTTGTTCCGCCACCGGGGGTTGTCGGTCGTACTTCGCCCTCTGACATATTTCGCACCGCGTAACGACCTCCCTGACTGTCCGCCCCATATTTACCCAAAAATATAACCTCTTCAACGCCCGAAGCGTCTCCTCAATCCCCCGATGATTGGTCTTGCCCACGTGGTGGTCCTTCACTAACCGACCTTGCACCTCTGCTTCGGTGACCGTCTCCACCTGTCTAAGGCACCTAACTAATGTGTACCCCATCCCTAGGCGCTCCTGTCTCCATAACCGTTTAATTTTATCGGCCAACAATCTATTACCGATATATATATGGCAACCCTGCCCCGGCTTCGTGCATTGCTCAATGGCCCGCTCCAAATCGGTATCATCCACCGTGGCTTGTGCCCTAATGGTCACGGAGGACAGCCCCGCGTATCCGCTCGCCCTCGTCTCGACTCCCGGCTCCCGTTTCGATTTGATAATTATTTGTCTCCTCTTATCATTAATTATTCCATCGATTTCGGGTAGGTCCGTAGGTCGTTCGGACGGGGTCTCTACCTGCCCCGGGTCTCTCTGAACTAAGGGGATCTCCGGTCCGCTCTCGGCCCACTCCCGCAGGTACCGCACCGCGAACGGTTCTTCTTGACCTACTTCTTCCTCCAGAGCATTCACTATCAACTCCCGGGAAAGCCAGTCTGTGACCGCGTTTTCGGTCCCCTTTTTGTGCATAATTTTAAAATTGTACGCGGCGAGTCGCTCCTTCCATCTGGCTACCCTTGCCGACGACTCCTTCAGGTTCCCCAGGTATACCAGTGGTTTGTGGTCCGTGTACAGTTCAAATAGCCTGCCGTACACGTAAGGCCGGAAATGCTCCACTGCCCATACCACCGCCAACAATTCACGCTCGATGGCGCTGTAACGCGTCTCGGCCCCGTTCAGCTGGCGACCCGCATAGGCAACAGGCTTCTCCCCCTCCCCAGTGTCTTGCGACAGGACCGCCCCAATGGCACTCGCGCTCGCGTCCGTCGTGATCCGGAATGTCTTTCCAAAATCCGGGAATATTAATAATGGTTTCGTGGTAAGGATGTCCCGGCATTTCTCTATACTTTGAATTTGCTCCGGCCCCAACCGGAAACTCCGCCCCTTCCTTAACAATTCCGTTAATGGGTTGGTGAGTTCCGCGATCCCTGGGATAAACTTCCGGTAATAATTTATCATCCCGAGAAACCTGTGAATACCCCGCACGTTCTTGGGAAGGGGTGCTTCCTGTATCGCCCTCACCCTCTCCTGATCCGGCTGCACCGCGTCTTGTGAGACGGTGTAACCAAGGAACCTAATTTCCCTCAGGCCAAACCTGGACTTCTCCCGCGATAATCTTAGTCCGAACTCCCTTATTCTGGCGAGGACTCGACTAAGGTGCTGCACGTGTTCCTGTTCAGTCTTGCTGAACACTATCAGGTCGTCCATATACACCTGCGAGAAGTCCTCGCCCAGCCCCCTTTGGAGTTCGTCCATAAGACGCTGGAAAGTTAGCGGGGCCCCCTTCAGACCGAAGGGCATTCTCACAAACTCGTAATGCCCCCGCTCCCAAGAGAACGCCGTCTTCCCAACGTCCTCATCTGCCATCCTAACCTGATGGTACCCGCTCTTGAGGTCCAGCGTGCTGAACACCGTCGCTCCCGACAGGCGATCGAGTATGTCCTCAATCCTCGGGAGTGGGTACCTCTCGTCCACGGTGACCTCATTCAATTTCCGGTAGTCCACTACCACCCGGTATTGCTTCTGACTATCCCCGCTTTTCTTTTCCACGACCCACAACGGACTATTATAGGGCGAGTTACTGGGGCGTATGATACCCTGCCTCAGGAGTTCCTCGAGCTGCCCTCTTATGATCTCCCTCATCGCTTGGGGGTACCGCCTTTCCTTCACATACACGGGTGTCTCTGACTTCACTGGAATCCGATGTTGTGTCCTTCCCGTAGTCGGTAATAACCCCGGTTCCTGATGAAACAGGTCCCCATTTGCTGCTACCAGCCTACTTACCGAGTCGCGAGCACATCCTGCTGCTCCGATCCTCACTCTCCCTCCCCTTCGTTCCGTGGCGATTTCGTAATTATACTCTCCCATTTCGCACTCCCATTTATGGCGCCGGACCTTCAACCTCATCCCCGCTTTCTGTAAGATGTCGCACCCTATTATCAAGTCGTAATCATCCGATAAATTTTTCATGATGTGCGTTGTGACCCCTCCCTTACATCCCGCTATTTCGCGAAGGCTTAATCGCGCTTCCCCCTCCGTTTCACACCTCCCACTGACCGTGGTTACCGTGCATTTGCACGTTTCTCGTCCCTCCTAGATTCCCAATTCCTTCGCCCCCCTTTCGCTTATCAACGAGTGGGTGCTCCCCGTATCGATTAGGAATCGAATTCCGGATACCTTCCCCCTCGCCACGGGCAACCTAAACCCCTCTTTCCCCTTTTCGCTGTTGTTTACTCTCAGCGTGCGCGTCGGGTTGCCCCCCTCCGTATCGCACCCTCATTCGTTCCGTCTCCTTCCCCTAACTACCTCTGCTCCCGAGGGTCCTCCCTTCCACGAGTTTCCCCCACTTACCTCGTGTCTCGACGCCGGGGCGCTGCGCTCCGACCGACCACTCTCCTCTCCCGACGACTCTCCGCTGGAGTAGGGTGTCCCGTCTCGCCCTGCCGGTCTCCGTGGGTTCCACTCCTGTTGGTTAACCTCCATAGGCTCCGGTCGGAATCCTCTTCTGTTGCCTCTGGTGTTGCGCCGAGGGCAGTCTCTGGCCATATGTCCTTGTCTCCCGCATTCAAAACACTTAGTTTGACTGCACTGAGCTGCCACGTGCCCTGGTCGGTTGCATTCATAACACCTCCTTTCTTGCTTCCTTCTCCTCTCGTCCTGCCCTCTACCTGTCCGCCTCTCCATGCCCCTGCCAAATCCAGATTGTCTTGGCGGGCTCCTTCTCGCTCTCCTCACATTCCTCACTTCCGTCCAACTCGACTCCGGCAGCCTGGGTCTCAGTTCTTTCCGTTCCCTTGCATCAATAAGCTCGTGTGCACAGTCGATCACCTCCCTGTCCTTCGGCAAAGATCCCGGCCTGTCCAGATAATGGTTTAGCTGGACCTTCATTACCTGTCTTATGAAGTGTAGTCTGTGGGCTGCTTCTTCCTGTCCGCAGGTCTCGACCATCTTTTCCACAAGCCGGTTGTGCATGACTAAAAGTTTCTCCGCAAAATTGCCCTCCGATTGGCCCTGAGTTCTTTTCTCCTTGATGAGGTAAAACACATCTTCCTCTGGGGTCCACCTACCCCCTCCGTACAGCTTCTTCAATCTTACTTTCGTTTCTTCCCAGGTCAGCGACACGTCTCCCTGTATGGCGTTCAGGACCTTCCTTGAGATCCTGCTCACGAGTGCGGTCTCCAACACGACTATGTCTGAATCTGTGATCGTGCCCAGACCCTTTCTGGTGTTCATCAGAGCTTTGATCTGATCGCCTCCCTTGAGGAAGTGATCTAGTTCCCCCAACGTCCCCGTAAAGGGTTCCAGCTGGCTGATTAGTCCATGGACGACCTGGGTCCGCACCTTTGCCAGATACATCTGTGATCTCTCCTGCTCCCTGAACATTTGTACGTTTAGACGTTCTTTTTCTTCTATGGCCTGGGCCAAATCCGCCTCCAGCTTAGCGAACTGAAGCTTACCGGGTTGTTCCATTTCCAAGTGTCAACGGTAAACACTAGTGGTCGCGTACTCGCTAAAGAACACAATGCTTACGGCACTAGTATTGGTTCGGATAATCCTTACGACTCCCGGGTTTCGGCACCAGTCAAGATCAACCGAACACTAACGGTAAAAAGGGGGAAGAAGGTACCGACTGAGACAGCGATTAGAATGAGAATGGCTTTATTTATATTCTGACATCTATATATACCTTAGTTAATACTCTGAGGGGATTAGCTGGGGAGTCTTACCTATGTTGTCTTCTCATAGTAGGCTCCCCAGTTAACTCATATATGTCGAATTACTGATAGAAATAAAGCAGTCTATTTCGAGAACTTGAGTTAGTCTTTTGTGCCTCTTTGTCTTCTCTCTTTTTTTATCAGATCTTACCCGGCCGTGAATAACTGGCGCCAGGAACTCGTAGGGCGGTGTGGAAAGTGATGTTTTTTTTTCTCTTTTATTTTGTCTCTCGTATACCATTTTTCTCTCCTTGATTTCTCTTCTATTAGTGGAATATGCCGGAAGGAGTGCTAAGACCAGGGGTGCTCAACGAAGCAGCGGATATACCACAGCTGCCCAGACAACTTTGGAAGCCGCTTACGCTAATACTATGGTGTGGATGAAAATTCAAGCAATTACAGCCCAAGACATGAGAAAATCGATTTCTGATCTGGAGAGATTTGCAGGAGAGGTCGGGGAACTGAACCACTTCCTGAAGGGAGGGGACAGGCTGATTGATGACTCGTATTGAACGAAAACGAGCGTGGGACCTTATAACCTAAAGAAACGCCTAGTCGCTGAGAGCAGCGCTCGTGTGTACTTCGCTTCGGTGAAGTGAAGCATTCTGAATACCGTAAACGTGGAGTACCGTAAAAGAACGGTTAAAAAAAGCGATGGCATAGCGATAAGATGTTCCGGGAGATGAAAAAGCCCCATCAGACGAAAGCCATAAAGCAGGAACACTCTTAGCGAGATGCAATAGTATCGCTGGACCACCAGGACCGAGGGGGAAGCCAGGATGGCATTGTTGTTAACGACTTTAAAAGTGAAGTTGGCGAAGGAAACAGAATGAAAAGAGGGTCATATTCATAGAATGTGCCCAGGAGATGGTGGACACTAGCGCCAAAGAAGAGGAGGTTACAGGCCATAAAAAAGATACTAGAATCGTACAGAAGGCCCAAAACCACACCGGTCGCCTGGAGGAGAAAGGAGACGGGGTCTGTGGAAAAGAGGCAGCGGCGGTGGGATGCAGGAACCGAGCAACAGCAAGACGCCGCAGGAGATGCGATGATAGAAAATGCTACGAGTCTGGGGAAATAGTACAATTGGCAGCACAGTGCCCACGCACCAGGTGCTTCTAATGTGCCACAGAGGGGCACGTAGTCAAGCAGTGCCCATACATGAGCCGTCGAAGAAATGGAAATCGAGCAGAGCCAATGAAAGTAAACGCTCAGAGGGTGCGGAAAAGGGAAAGGCCTCAGTCGGAGGCGTCAGAAACCTCTGAAATGTCAGAGACTGACAATGAAAAGGGGGGACCAGGGAGCAGAAGTACCTGAAGAAGCAGTCAACGACAGGCGGCTGAAAAGAGGAACGTACGTGAAATCTGAAAAGAGTGGCAGACCGCGCACTCATAAGTATTAGCGTGAGAGGCAAATTATTTAAGTAGCGTGCGGAGTGCAGTGCCTGGTATATACCAGGAGTACCAATACGATAAAGTGCCAGGAGGCCCTGGAGAGGATGTGCGTGGGAGTGAGTACACCCCAAATACAGATATATTCTTGGTTACCCGGGGGGGTGGGCTGTAAAGTAGAAGGAGAAACCGTGATAGGACTAGAAAGAGGGGGTTGAGGTGGGGATGAACTCATAGTTCATATGAATGGGAAAGATTCCCGAGGAATACGGGAGAACATTGGATGTGACCTGCTTGCGAAGGTAGGGTCAATGGCGAGGAACGAAAAGGGACGATGGAACATTGTTATAGGAGGGAAGATATATAAGTGCTCAAAACGAGGGAGGGACGTCGGGAAAGACGGTGGAGCACAGATAGGAGCGATTAAGCGATCACAGGACTGGAGAGATGAGCTCCGAAAGAAATATGCGGTTATATTCTTTAGAGATGGCGAGAGATTGGGGGTCACGGGTAGCAGTGCATGAACAGTGCATGAAATCCCGCTCAAACGGGAGGTAGTAAGTTACGTGAAGGAGCCCTTTGTGAGCAGTCAAGAATAAGAGTGCGGAAGATGGGGGACCCGAAAAATATAGAGTTGTCGTGGTCTATAGGTGACTCAACGACAACATAATGGACGAAAAATACCCGATCCCCAGATTCGATGACATCTTAGACCGGCTGAGTGGGTCTAGGATCTTTAGTAAGCTAGACCTCCAAACGGGGTACCACCAAACACAGATGGAACCGCAGGATCGCCAAAAACCGGCCTTCACCTACGAACGAGGGCAGTATGAATTTACACAGATGCCATTTGGTCTTAAAAACGCACCTACCACGTTCCAGAGACTTATGGACGAGGTAGTGTCGATGAGTCCATGTGCCAAACTTATGTGGATGACCTCCTAGTAATTAGCGCTAATGAACCCCAACACGTAAACACCTGAAAATTGGGTTTCTCTGAGTGAGGCAATTCGGGTTAAAATTGTCAGAGGAAAAGTCCCGGCTAGGCCAGGAAGTTATTACCTTTCTGGGACACACTATCTCCAAGGAGGGAGTGGGGCCAGATGCCAGGACGATCACAGCCATCCAAACCATAATGGTCCCGGCGCCTACTAGAAATGGTAAATTACTATAGACGATTCGCCCGGAAATGGCGGCGTATTTAGTACTTCTCAACGACCTCCTGAAAAAGGGACGGAAGGTGATAATCACCCCCGACATGGAGGTGAACAACCGAAAATGCAGAATCGTTTGCTGGAACACCCGCTGTTGGCATTTCCCGATTTCAATAAGCTGTTCGCAATTACGTCAGACGATAGCGAATACGCGTTGGGAGCGGTCCTATCGCAGGTGGGAGACAAAAGAGCTCTGCAAGTAGCGTACGCCAGTAGACGCCTAACGGAGGCAGAAAGCCGATACAACGCACTAGAACGCATAGAGCGCAGGAGTTGCAAGGGATCGTCAAGGGCGATTGACCATTATTGGGGCCTTGTGTTCGGTAGAAGATTCCGAGTCCACACGGCTCATCGGTGGAGTCACCGGCGAGGGTCCCCAGGTAGAAGGAATTCCTTAGCCAGTAGAACATGGAGTTTGTATATAAGCCTGGCAAAGAAAACTTCGTGGCAGTTTAACGGTCATGGGAGATGATAGTCAACGCCATAGAACCAGAGCAAGGGGAATCATCTAGGAATGTCCGGCAGTTCCTCCGGAAATGCCAGCAATGAACTCTCAAGATCTGAGAAAGGCAATTTCAGAGCTGGAAAAGTGGGAAGGAAAAGGAAGTGGGTGATGGCCCTGAAAAAGGATATTTTTCAGACGTATCGGGAGACAAGATCCTCGAGGCAGAATAGCGGCCAATATGCAGGTCTTATAACCCATTATAATCAAATAACGGCAAATGAAAGAGACGATTAGCGCCGAAGAGGTAGAGGATTGAACGGATTTCTGTCTACTATACTGAAGGTAGAGTTGGTGAAGGAGAATGGGAGAAAAGAGGTATTCCCAAATGAGCGATCATTCCTAAAGTGTGCCCAAGTCGTGATTGATAACAACCGTAGGGAGGAGGAATCAAGAATATAGGAGGATGAGGCAGAATGGAGCCGGATAGCGTACAGAAGAACCAGGGTCCCTAAAGCAGATTGGAAAAAAATCGAAACATTAACGACCGGTAGGGACAGGGGAGCGGCAGGTGAAAGGAGGTTACGGGCGGCAAGAGGTACGGACCCCACAGAGAAAAGAGGAAATGCCGTGGGTGGTCATTTTGATAAGGCTGGTACTATCGAAATGTAAATGGTCGTTAGTCGTAAGTCTTGTTTCAGTAATGAGAGCTACGTCGGTGTTCGTGTCGTGGAGTAGTGCTGTCAGTTCGGATGCTAACACTATTCGCATTCCAAAGGAGATAAAGTGTCGGAAACATTAACTTATGGATTTTGTTTGAGGGGATAAGGTAGGAGACAAGATTTCTAAAAAGGGAAATGAGAAGGGTAATTAGGGTTCTTAATTCTGTAAGGAATTATGTTAATAGGCTAGTGAGATCTAAAGAGCTTGAAGGTAGAGGAAAATGCCAGATTTGTAGTTGAGGATGGGATTGGGTTTGCCGGTTGTGTGAATGAATGGATGAACGGAATGCTGTCGAAGAGGAACTTGCGGACGGCAGTGCCTGTGACTGCTCTCTGTTCCGAACTGCGTCAGCAAAAGATACCGAAAACCTCAAATTTCGGGCGGCGCCGCTTCTTCTTCCTTCTGTTCTGGCCGACGACGATGCTCACTCCTGGACTTTAGGATTCTATAAGCCTCGCAGCCCTTATAGTTGGACGGGTGGCCTTGATGGCAGAGAACGCACATTGCGCTCAATTTCAGGAGCGTCTTGCACAATTCACTTTTGTGCTGCCCACTGCACTTTACACACCTGGGAGTGTGGTGACAGTACGATTTTGTGTGCCCATATGCCTGACTATCATGGCATTTGACGATTAACAAATATAAGTATCTTTATTGTGATGAAATATAATCTGTATAATATTGGGTAATAAATAACTGTGATCAATGTTTCATTGATACCATATGCAATTCTTCATTCACTCACTCATTCATACAGTATTTACAACACCCCAAACACCCCAGAGAACTCCCAATTCACATCTTTGTCACTTCTCACTCTTGCAAAAGAGGAAGCAGAGTCTTTGGAAGTCCCCCCACGCTCCTCCATCAACGCTGTCACCAGATACGAGCCAGTGGAGGCTGACTTTGAGTGAGAGAGTCACAGACGCTCAGGGTATGTTTGGAGAAACTGGCCATTGTATTTTACGTTTAGTAATTTATTTCCTTCTAGTTAATTACCAAAATGAACTATGGTAGCAAATTTTGTTGGATGTACTCTTATTCGTTTTTATCGATTTTAAAACTTTTAAGACTACAAGCCTAGGCACGTCCATCCAAAGAAAAGATGATTCCTCCATAACTGTTTCTATGTCGGGCTCGGACTACTTAAATTAAATAACGAACGAAACTATTTGATTTCGTTATGTACACACGGGCCATAAACTGGCGAATGTACAACTAATATAATATATTATATTGAATGAATGTCTGTGCCAGAGATGCGATGCTATGGGCGAGCTGAGGGTACAATGGCCGCTCCACAGAGAATTATGGTAATGGTGCTATCGCGCTATGGCCTGACGTGTGCCACACAGACCCGCCTTGTCTCAGGTTAATTAGTTGTCTGTCTGCTCTACTGGTCTCTATTGTTATTACATCTCAAGCATCCAGGGGTTCTGTCTGAAGCTGGAGTTCTCCACCACATTGTGTCCCCGTTAGCTCATAAATGGTTAGAAAACGGCCTTTCCACTCATTGACGTTAGTACGAAAATGTAGCAATGAAGAGGACGTCTTTTGCCTGATCTAGTTTTAGATAATGTACCCATAATGCGAACTGTAGATAGCTAACCAAAACAGTTATTTATAATTCTATTCAAGTTATATGTATCACACCATAAACGAATAATTGTAGTCTTGGTTATTTGATTTTTTCAAAAATCATAATGTAACACTACACCATAAAAGACTTTCAAAATTGAAGTGGTGTATATCCTAAATTGTCTGCAAAAAATACGTTACATTTTAGATGGAAGAATGTACCTTTGCGTTATAAAAAAAGAAGCCTCTCCAGGGAAAACAAATTATAATTTGTCCCTACTTATAACTCCCTATTTAAGTAAAAATAAACCATAAAGGTGGTTAGTGCGAAAATGTAGCAATGAAGTGGCAATAAAGATGGCTCTTTGCCTGATCTAGTTTTAGATAATGTACTACCAATGTGAACTGTAGATAGCTATCCAAAACTGGCACCTTCAGCCATATTACGCGAATAAAACATCTATGAATTCTGCAGGCTTATTTTCCCCAATGGTTCCCAATAAATATGTTAAACAATGAAGGCTGGTATGTGCTTGATAACCAAGTGCTTTGCCCTCTATAAAATTCAAGTCCCAAAGAGCAGATTGGTTTTTGGTTGGTTTAGAGATGCGAGATTTTTGGTTTAGCCATGTGCGCAGTTGTCCAAATGGTCGATGTACTTACCATTTATAATTGGAACCCAGTTATAAGTCGTGTGTTGTTTCCAATTTATTCTTTCTACAAAGTGGCAACCAAAATGTACGTACTTTGTTAAATTCGAATCCTTTGCAGCAGCTCATAACCGAAACCTCCAAGATTTTCCCTACCTGATAAAAAGCGAAAGCTTTTCTAATATATGTCCTGAGAGAGTCTCATCACTTATTTAAATTACACTATTTTAACTTAACATAAGCCTAGGGCCACTAATCTTTTAACGAATTCTTAACAATAATGATGTGTTAAGAAATATATCTATAACCTTATCAGCTACATGATCAGTAGTATACCCAATCACAAATAACGTCTCTCAGAATGAGAATATTTAATTAAGATTTAGCTAATTATAACGAGGAAAAAAGTTAAAACTAACAATAAATGTGGAACAACGAAAATTAGCAAACAAGCAACATGAGATTTCCTATTAAACCTTAATTAAAATATTTCACCAGAGGTAGAATAAAAGAAATAAATAATAAAAGTTTTGAAAATTAATAATTATTGGTTTATTAATTAAATAATGAATTGGAATTTTCAAAATATCAGATTATGTAAATAATTAATTTTACTTCGCTAAGGGAGCCTTGACTAGTTGAAAAAAGGAAAGAAACATGTTGATTGATTTTGTAATATAATCATAATAACATTTTTGTAATATTGTAAGTGTAATGGAAGCAGCTAAAATAAAAATAATTTTATGACATAAATTAAAATATGCTTTTAATAAATGACAACTAATTTTGTCTTCTTACAATAGATATGTACTCTCAAATTATCAAGTGCTAATTATTATTTGGATTCAAATTTACCTATTGAAGGGACACAAAACAATGTGCATATTAATTCATCAGTTTCGACGTAAAAGCATCAAAAATACCACAATATAGTATAGTACAGGTCATTATCATTACTGCTTGTACTTGGTAATGGTTGGGCAAATTTTAAAGTTTGAATATCATTGACCATGTCAATATTTCAGTAATGAACTTTTTTTTATGTTGTGTTTCATTCAAGTTTTTGAGAGATGCTTTGACATTATTTCCTTCAACGAAAGGCCTTTTTTCCCCAAAATAATCGATAGACACAGCAATGGTGGCAATCGACAATCGGCCATCCCTATTGAGTAGTAATTTCTTATTACCAACTTATTTCTTCCACACCAACCTCCAACAACCAAATCTGACAACTACATATAGTTTAACCACTTAAACTTCAGACCTTTAGGGTGCAACTAGTTTGATGCGGGTTACCTAAACGAGTCACTTTCAGTGCATTGACAGTTTTGTTTGTAACATCTGCGATCTGCAAGGTATAGGCTATTTTTCGTAAGGCTTTGGTTCAACGGAGGAGACACATTTTTTTTTCGGATAGAATTGAAGCTGTAAGCACATACCTGGGACATTATATGGCATTGCCTACAACATTAGAAGGAACTCTAAGGTCAACCGAATCATTTAAATCTTCAAGGAATAGAAACCAGAACTGACTCCCTGATAAATGAAGGAGGAGGTAGTTTGGGGATTGGATGTATAGAAAGAGTGGACGAGAGGTCATCAAGCTGTGTAGTCGATGAATTTATCATTCCTAATCTTAGATGGAAGAGGAAATCAAGATACCAGGATTTGGATTGAGATCAGTAGGTCACTGGACCGGAGTACAATGGGAGAGAGAGGTAGTGGTATTATTGGATCTCAAATTGTTTTTTTCACAGAATTCATAGAAATTTGGCAATTATTTGTAAGATTAATGAACGTTTTAATTGACGCTATTTAACGACTGAATTTCAGAGTTATTTTGAACTTTTAAACTCATTCCGTTGGAAATTGTCGAGGAAGAGAAATTCTGATTCGTTTAACTCAATCGTATTTTGTTTAAGTAAGCGAGTTGTAATTTACTAAATTTTGGTTTAATCTTTCTACTTCGCTAATACTTTTAAACATTTCAGTTATAAAACTTTTATTTATAATGTTACTAAGAAACCTAATTATTTTATTAAATCTTGAATAAAAGTGCTAATGAAAGTTCATTGTTTAATTATTACTAATTAATTTTTATCAAAAGCTATAAACACTATTAAAAGTTTATTTTAGCTCATCTCTTGTTGAAGGGTGCAGTTTAGAGATGCTAAGTAAGAAGTCCTAAGGACCCTTGGGGCATGCCTCCACGAAAATGTTCTTGATACTTAGCCCATTTTCAATTCTTCCCATGATACAATGTAAATAATGAACGGAAAATATTATATAAGGTAAAAAAAAAAGTCTCATCAATGTAAAAAAAGTATTTTTTTATAAAAATATTTAATAATATTAAATTTATTAATAAAAAAAAACAATATCGGAAGTCTAAGACTAGATTATAAGAACTAAGCAAGTAGTAACTCAACAGAAGCTGAGTGATAATTAAAGGGAAAAGACTGCACATACGTTTACACCCTGATCACATCACAAAAAGAGGAAACAGCTGAAATAAAATGATGTATTGTAGCAGCAGGTGGCTATGTTGGATTTTTTTGGGAGCATCATTTGAGTGACTAATAACTTTCGATGCAAACGAAATCACTTATGATTCAGAGAACTGGCCACTGATAAAGAATATAAGAAAGGACAATAGTTTATTAACGTTTATGAAGGTCACATATAAACGCATATATTTAATATAACGTTACATAGAAATATGAACATAAGCAATTGCCCTTAGAGGGCAAACATAAATCGTCCATAATGTGCGTATATATGTTCGCCTGATGAGATGGAGGTACTTCAAGAAATTCATGATGTCGTAAAATACCTTACCCCTATCCATAGCATAAACTGTGTGTAAAAACGATGTTTCCACAGAGTGAAAAATTCCTCAGAAATTTGTTCGCTTAATATATATTTCTTTTCACTTAATCTCCGTCAAAGTTCAAACGACCTTTTTCCTTCATTTATAAACTAGACTATAAAATCCATTTACCGTTGTATAGCTCTACTTTTGGAATTAGCGTGTGCACTGTAGTGACTAAATATTTATTATTATAGGACATCATCCAGTGAAAGGGGTGGACTTTCCGCTCCAATAAACCATAAACATTAATCAACGAACAGGGAAACTCATGGTGTAATATTAATAAAGTGATGTGTTTGTTAAGAATTAGGTCAAACTTGGCCTTTATTTTTTTTGAAGCATAAAACGCAATCGTGCATGTGGCTTAATAAATAAAATTAATTATTTTTTTCCTGGTCAGACTTAATCCTGGGCTAATAATAAAAGGCTGGAATGATATCAGTCGATATCGTTGAAGAAACTATCGATCGATTACGAAAAATTATTGCACATTATTTTAAACAGAATCGAATTTTGCAATATGCAGAATCAAATATCCTGTATTTCTGAGTTTATTTAATTTTATTGCATAAGTAATTTAAACTCCCATCTTCAGTTTCTGAAATAGGTATGATAATATATATGAAATCTTTATAATATTTGTATGCAAATAGATTAGAAATATAAGAAACAATATTAAGAGATACCGCAGAGACTTAGAATGAGTTTCAAGAAGAGAACCTTTTCAAGGGAAAAATCAGCTTAAGTATGTGTATGTATATATCGTACGCATGTTGCTTGCTTGATAAATTTATACATTTTGACTAGACTGGTACATATAAGATATTAAAATTGTATTACATACATATAGAATAATGTACGGAGTGACTAACCTGCCCTGAGATGGACATCCCTGCTGACAATGGTGCCGACAGAGTTGGTGGCGAGGCATCGATAGATGGCCGAATGGACGTCCTGGCGGTAGAGCTCCGGAGGAAAGGGTTGGATGAGGAGGCTCCCGTTGGATAGGAGGCGGCGGAGACCGGGCAGGTCGCCCACGGTGGCCCCGTCAAGCCCCAGCCAGGCCACTGTCGGGGGTGGCGAACCGGTGGCCGTGCAGTCCAGTCTGCCTCCGGAGCTATTGGAGAATTCGGCCCGGCCAGGTGGCTCCATCAGGAACTGGGGCCCGCGGCTCTCGCGGTAGGCCTCGGACAGCAGTGTTGGCCACAGCATCACTGCAACAATGTAAAAAGATATCATATTATACCTGGCTAATTTATACTTAAAACAGGTGGGCCAGTTTTTGCGCATGCACTATTGTTGATAACACCCATCTATTACAGCTCTTCATATTCACACCAATTACTACAGTTCATAGAGTTTCTTTGCGCTTTGAAAGGGTCTCACAGGCAACTTATGTGAGCTGGTCAGTAATTACTTAATATATTCCCTCAGTGTGTGTTTTAGAATATGATACACAGAGAAGTCGGCCATATTGTCCAGCCTCTGACTGGATTCTCGATAAGAACACGCAGTAAGCAACATTGCCAGTGAGGTGGTATTAGCCGACTGGTATTGTAAACGAATCCGGTGTTAGTACCATGAGTCCGAATCTCACCAACATATACGTATTTTTTATTGAAATAAAAATAAAATTACAAAATAATAAATATTTAAAATATAAAATGCAATGAGATTTTATCAACAGCTCATGTCTGATAATAAAAAAAAAAAGAACAAGGTCTTTAGGGCCAACTTCGAACCCATCGCCTGTAAAGCGAAAGCCTAGAAGATCAAATAGGAACATCCCAATAAATTCATCTGCCACCAGCTCTATGGAAGACCTACCATGACTTGCCAGCACTTCAAAAGAACAAACAGCAGCTGAATCTCCAGTCTTCACGCCTGATAGCTTCGAGGTACTAAGAAATAGCCAACCTGATGACATGAAAGTTATTAAAACACCAACACAGCCCAAGCCACCTGCTATATTCGTAAGGAATATTAGCAAATTCAAATTATTATGCTCTCAAACGAGCTAAATTGTAGATACCGGAAAATATATGTGCCTTAATCGCTCTCGGGATACAAAAACTTCGCCGGACACTCCCGATACTTATCGAGCGATAGTTAAATACCTGGAAGAAACCAATGCCGACTTCCATACCTACCAAATTAAGCAGGAAAGATCGTTACGAGTAGTGATCAGAAATCTGCACCTGACCACACCAGCTGATGAAATTGAAGACGAACTCTCAGCTCTGGGACTCAAAGTTCACCAAATAACGAATGTTTTACGTGAGGACAGGCAACAAGACGAATCCATCAAAACGGCGTTACCGTTATTCTTTATAGATCTCGAGCGGACATCTGGCGTGGAGAAAATATATGACATAACACACCTGTATTACACAAGAATACAGGTTGAAAAACCTTACCCCAAACGAGACATCGTCCAATGCCATAATTGCCAGGCATATGGGCATACAAAATCGTACTGCGACCACCCTCCCAGGTGTGTAAAGTGTAGTGGGCAGCACAAAAGCGAATTGTGCAAAAAGCCCCTGAAATCGGCTGCTGTATGCGTGCTCTGCCAGCAAGACCATCCGGCCAACTACAAGAGCTGCGAGGCTTATAGAAATCTGAAGTCCAGGAGCGAGAAACGTCATCGGCCAGAAGAAGAGAAGCCAGTTACAGGTAGCTCAAGAAGCACCCCCACCAGAAATTTGAGGCCTTCAGTCTCTTTTGCTGATGCAGTTCGGAACAAAGAGCAGTCACAGGCACTGCCCACTACTCGTTCGTAAGTTTCTCTTCCCCAGCATTCCGCTCATTCCGACAACCAGTGAAACCAATCCCATCACGAACACATCTCGCATATTCCTCCACCTTCAAGCTTTTCAGATCTCACTAGCCTATTAACATCATTCCTTACAGAATTCTGAACCGTAACTACCCCTCTCATTTCCCTTCTTACAAATCTTGTATCCTACCTTATCCCCGTTAAACAAAACCCATAATTGTGTTCGCACCCACACTAACGAACTGACAGCACTACTCCACGACAAAAACATCGACTTAGCTCTTATTACTGAAACAAGACTTACGAGTAAACGACTTTTTACCGTTCGACAGTACCAGACTTATCGAACTGATCACCCAGATGGAACAGCTCGTGCAGGTACCACTGTCATTGTCCATAACTCCATATCCTACCACATAGTTCCTTTGGTAGCACATGATTTCCTTCAATCCACTGCAGTGTCAATCACTACCTTCACTTTTCCCCTTACACTAGCATCAGTGTACTGCCCCAACATTGCTCCACTATCACTCCTGACACAGCCACCTATTGCCCATCTGATCCCAACCGAAATCCTGATCTCCTTGACTTCTTTTTCTACAATAGTATAGGAACACTAAACTATTCACTCTCGCGCCTCGATGACCTCTCCTCTTATCATAGTCCTTTATTATTAACCATTTCCCTAAGACCCATTCACAAACTGCCTTCTCCTTCATTTATAAGGGGCCCGGTTGACTGGGACCACTTCCGCCAGCTTCTTACAGAGTCTGTAGACTTCAAATTGTCCCTGAAAACATCCCAACACGATGCAGTGCATTCTTTCACCACTCTGGTCCAGAGGTCGGCTTGGGAGGCATTACTCCGCTTTCTCTTCACATGTGGATTTGGGAGGCCTCTGGGCTGTCTGTAAATATTGTATGAATGAGCGAGTGAATGATGAATTGTAAATATGGTATGAATGAGAGTATTTATCTCAATTACTTATTGCCTAATAAGGCAGATTGTAATTTTAGCACAATAAAGGATTAATAACAAAAAAACAGGTGGGGAATATAATGCCGTAGAAACAAAGACTAGGGTAAGGACGATAAATTAGTCTTCCTTTAGGATCAAGTGAAGAATAGAAAGAACAGCTAGGACAGTATAGACAAATAAAATAAAATAACAGTCAGGAAAACAGCTTTCGTATTGGAATACACGGGTCACGGCATCGTCAACTTTCTGCGCCCTAGGGCATGATACTTACCTACATTTTGGTCGGTGTCAGGACGAAACAAAAAATATCAACAATCAAATAAATGAAAGGACGATGGTTAGTAGTGTAAGGTATAATTCGTAATTAGTAATTTGTCTCTGAATATGACTGAGAACCCCTTCTTCTTCCTCTCAATCTTGAGATATTTTAAATTAATGAACATCAATGCTGGAAGGTCAGATTCGGAAAAGCATTTCGTTATGCTCCAGACTGTTCTATGACAAACAGGCTAGTGCTCCCTTGAGTCTTTTTTAACAAAATGAGAACAGTTCAGTCCAATTCCTTTTTTGTGAGCGAAGCACCTGTGTGTTTCTGTAGGATATTCACGTGGATCTCAATGTATTACTAACTGGAAGGAAGCAAGGTCCTCTATTTTGAGATGAGTCTTTGGGGATTCCTAATTCTCCACGTGTTAATGCAGGACTTCCAGTTCTAGAGTTCCAATAAGGATATTAATGAAAAAAAAAACGGTAAATCGTCAATTCACAAATACGGGTGGTTATCCATGATGGCACATCTGAAGGAGATATTACCTTAGAAATTCACTGTCATCTGGAGTTATGGCATGGACATTTTTAGGGGCGATTTTATTGTCCTAACAACCTTAAGGGAGATATCTTTATAGGAATTTTTTTTAAGGGAACGATGTTCTGGGAACACCTAACGTTTTAAAGGTTGGATTGATTAATAATTCCTGTATTTGTTACATCATATTTTCTATCTACTGCCAACATCGATGGTGTTTTATTACTGTAACACCAGCTAATTCCCACTCATGCACAGAATCGTTCTTTGATAATCAGATTATTAATGTCCAATCGCTGCGCAGTAGAGCATATAAAATACGGACTTAGAGTTGGCCCTTTAATTGGCAAAGTTAATTGAGCACCATTACATGAATAATGAACAAGGTGATTAATCTGACTACCAACGGTTATATTTAAGTGAGTGGCACATTTTAAATACAATTATTACTTCTGACCTGTCGCATAAAAGCTTATTGCAAATTGCAAAACTTTTAATTAATTTCAATACCAGTCTACTGTGGCGTAGACAAATTCAATTAGACCCAGACTAAAGCGTTTTAAAATTTTACTATGGTTTATAAAAGTACTTGAAAATAACTTTATTTCCAATGTAGCCCTCAAAAATAAGCGTGCCTGTTTAATTACTTTGAGATGATTATGAATCAGCTTACATATTAGTACTATGTACGTTATTATGTTACAAATTAATTACATTACGCTATTATGTTACAAAAACAAGTTTATGTGATAGGCAGTAATGAAGAAAATTGTCGCAAATAACAGTACAATATACACAGTTCAATAAAACCCTGTTGATAGTCTAATTTATTAAAACACCATGCGTGAATATTTGCGGTTAAGAATAAGTGAGGTTACGTGATATACCATTGGTCGTTTTGACTTTCTACAGCTTGGTCTATGTTATACAACAAATTTAACTTTGAATAAAGATTAAGGAAGATATATTCAAGAACGTTACTGTTTTTGTCAATTGAGAGAATCATTATTTACTTTTTTTCTATAATTTAAATGATAACTACTTGATTTAGATGTTTTCTGTACATGGTTTCCCAACGGTATTGGTCCTATTCGCTAATGAGATACCAGTGCTATAATCCTAAACACTGCAAAGTACAAGAAACAGTATTTAAGATTAGTATATAAAGAATATAGGCTGAATAAACAACGTGCTTAGATACCAGGTCGGTCCAGCAGTGTGATGGAGACTCATTCGCTGCACCTTTGAATAATTTAAAAGGCTGTAAATGGAATAATATGTAAGTTAAGTATAAGTTCCGATTCACAATCCTTAGGCATCGTAGAGTATCTTACTCACGGTCGTAATAAAAAAAAATACCTTTTAACTACGAAATTCAATCGAGTGAATTTCACTATTATGCGAATCACTGGTAAGTTCTCATCGCCTAAGCTCCCTGACCTACTTAGGGATATTCAACAAACTCATCAAACTACATACAACAGCTGTCGCTGGGCTTTGGTGGCAGTGTTAAGTAGTTTCTGGCCGGCGTTGTCTACGCATTGGATGGCGGTCCCGGATCGCGAGTATGGCTTTCAACTAATTTTGGTCATGATGCGAGAGATCAGCTCAGTATTCGTATGAGACTGTGCCCTTGCAATAATTTATCTCTTAAATTCCAAGAAATTTGTTCAAAATATGATTGGGTGGATGAAGTATTTTAGGGACTGAGTTAGCCTTATAGCGAGCCTTATAGAATAAAACCATAGATAAGGTACATTGTGAGAGGATTTTATATCATATTACACAATTTACAGTATACAACAGTTTTATTTTCAAGTAGAACAACTACAAACTTTGTCAGTTTTGATATATTGTGGTTAAAGTAAATTGTATTTAGTTTTTTACACGTTTATTCACTATTAATAAGGTATTATAGTAAGGTGATGGCTCACAATTGGGCTTAACTATGCTCAATTGTGAGTCATCACCTTACATTTACGAAAATAAAATACATTAAGGGTTTGATCCAAGATCAAATTAGCAAAGCAAATAAAAATTTTGGTATGGTAACCACTATACCATATGAGAGACCCCAAATGAGGTCCTAAGGTAAATTAAATTATTGGAAGCTGTCAACCTGAAAACTACGATCTGTGAGTAAGCATTGGGTCATTACTTGAGAATGAGGGTAGATAATTGTGGAATAAACCAATTTGGTTTTACACCAATTTTACTTACTTTTAGATTTAATTAAAATAATTAATTTGATAATAATTAAAATATTTGACGATGCCTATGCAATTATTTAATTATAAACGGATACAACTTATTACACCGTTTCAATATCGTTAATGGCGTAATGTTGTACCACAAGGCTCAGTGCTCAGCCATCTAATGTTCATGGTTGTGATTAATGATCTCCCTACCACTATAACAGGCTTGAAAATCCTGTAAGGAGTCTATCTAGGCTGTTCGCGGCGGTTGCTATAAAGCTTACACCGACGTTTCGTCGACCAAATATGGCTATTCATCAGCGAATGCCACACCCACACCCGATGCCGATAATTGCCAATGTCAGCTGATTGGTTTTGTATTTGTATAAGCCAAGGCTATTGATTCAACTGGCCAAACTACCAAATCTACTTAGATAAATTTTTTTTTTAATGCAGAATTTATTATGTTTATAATGTTATTTAATAAGTTGAATTTGCTGTATTTAAACGTATTCATCTAACAACGGGTTTCGTAACATGTGATGGATAAGTAACGTGTCACTAAAGTCATCCAAACAATCATAAAGAGTTTTCTGTTTAAAAGCTTTGCTGTTAATGAATAAGCGTATTTGAAGTGGTGGTCGTGGGAATTATTTGAACGTACTTATCGTATATTTTAGTGGCATAATGCCTTGATGTATGCCTATTCATGCAGATAAAAGCAGGCTGTCCTTTCAGGATCCCCACTTCTATTTATGAAGGCGTAAGTGAAAAAAAAAACATGACATGAACCCTTAGGCTTCATAAAATGAAGCATTCACGCTAATATAATGAATACTCCCTATTTACTCTGTCTATGTCTACTACATGAATAGGGTAAAAGCATCAAAGCTATTGAGCTGGAATGGGATCTCTCCCATAATTTCTACTGAAACTACAGTATTAGCAAAGTCGAAGTTGGTTTTAATGAAAGTTCACAGAACCAGGCGATAAGTGAGAGGGAGTTGGCAGATAGTTTGGTGGCAAAAACTATGACGCCAGAGGTGCTGGCTTCCATTATGTACTAGGACCACTTCCTACAGCGAGCACATCCATGATCCATGAATATTTACAGCGGCATTAAATTCTACCGTGTCATTAAACGGCGGGACCGCTTGGTAAAGAAATGGGATTGTGTCCTCGCATCCTCCCTTTGAACATTTCATAACCTGATTCCGCTCTGGCTCAGAGTGAATATTTTATTATTCACGATTACTCATCAAGCGTGAGCAAGCCTTACTCAGTTTATCGATTTATTTCATGTTGGATATTGATTTTCGTTGATGGTTGTTTTAAAGTTATGCTTGATATGATAATATTATAGTTATATATCTTGGCACAACTTGGTGATTCGTTTTAAGGAAGAATATCTCTCTGTTTCCTATTTACCCATTATGGGATTTGTAGTAAAACCCTTGACTTAAAAACATAAATCCATGCGAAACTGTGACTAATTTAGAAAATTTCTGGCAATTTAAGGTGTCTCCGCTGGTGCGCTGAAGTTTAACAACTCCTAAAAACTAAAAACAAGCCCCAGCACAAGCCATAACCTGAAGGACCAGCTCTCTTTTTCGAGAGAAGAAAATCCTCTAAATATGAGCTTAGAATTAATAAACAGGCTGGATTTCATATTTGTATTGGGTTTATTTGAATATTTTGGGAATGGTATTCTTGATGTTTTGCCCCTCAAATCAAGTCAAAATCCATTGTGTGACTTGGCATAATGAATTTTTTAATCTGATAGTAAATTTGGGTTCCCAAATTAAGAACAAGGGCTGCTGAGAAGCACTGACAATACTAAGCCATTGCCCTTGTTGTACTAAATTCAAGTAAATACATTTTCATTAACTAACATTAATTTCGCTATGTACTCTTTACAGTTCATCTAACCAAATTCTTATACACTGCAGGCGGTAAATGAGAAGTACTGTTTTATTAACACTCTGATCCCGTTAACATATTTCTACAAAAACGTTGATAATGTATGAAGCACCCGGATGTGAGGCTGTACAAATTCATGGGGGCTGACAATTAGTTTTTACTCAAACACTTAAAATATTTTGACCAAATACAGTTCTTTTTACAAGGTCCAGAAAGCCACTACACGCTATCTCCTCATTAACAAATACAGATTAACAATCACGAAACGATTAATTATTTACAAAACTTTAGACCGCAGACAACGCCGCTGGGACAGGTAGCTACCATGATCCTCAGCAGCAGAGGACAGGTCAGAACTATATGTTTGTCTCCCCGATGCAGCTCAAGGTGAAACCGAGCACCAGGGGGTGACGGGGCGCAAACGGTATTGCTGAAACAGCTGCCGAGGAGAGGGATTGCCCAACTCGGTAACCTGTACAATTCATTAATCAGGTTGCGATACTTCCCGACAGCGTGAAAACAAGCTATATTGTTCCCGCTGCGCAAGCCCACAAAGAGAGGCGACCACCCAGCCCACTATCGCCCGATCAGTCTTCTCCCTTACATGGGGAAGATTCTCGAAAAGATAATACTGAACTACCTGAAGGAGCTCTGTTCGGTAAATTCTATCATTCCGTACGAGCAGACAGGTTTTCAGGCTCATCTGAGTACAGAACATCCGCTTGTGAAGGTACAGACGGAAGCCACCCTCGGTATCAACAAGAATACAGCAAATGCTATGATCTCGTTGGACTGCCCGCAGGCTTTCGACTCAGTGTCTCACGGGATGCTGTGCCGACAGCTTTGCGACTGGGAATGCCCAGAGCAGCTATACACCATGTTGGTTTCGTTCTTGAAGAACAGATCGGTGTGGGTACGGGCGGGTGATTGCATCTCTAACCCATTCCCTCTGACTTGTGGAGCTCCTCAAGGTGCGGGTTCTGTCTCCGGTTCTTTTCAGCATGTACACATCCGAAATTGTTGGGACAAACTATAAGAAAGCTACTGTAATTGCTTTCGCCGACGACATTGCGGTTTACAGCAGCAGCATGAGTGCACAAAGAGCTCTTAAACACGCCGAGTCAGTTTGTAACGTTATCAGTGACAGACTGAGCATGTTAAACATCAGCGTAAACGCCGGGAAGACCGACTGCGTAATCTTCTCCCTCCAAAAGGGGAAAAACTCCTTGCCACAATAATATAGTATAGGAAGGCAAGAGAACTCACCAGCTTTCTCAATGCACTGTCAGGGTATAAAAATGGAAAGGCATCTCCATTGCTCTACTCATTTTAGTGATAAAATAGAAAAAGTACGACACAGGTCTTACCGGCTATCGCACTTGCTAACTGTACCCAACCTGTCGCTTTGTCTCAAATTGATGATATATAAATGTGTCCTCCGGCCAGCTCTGCTGTACGATGCCCCGCTATTTACCCATTTGACTGACAATACAGCTACAAGTCTCCAACATTTACAGAATGTGATCATGCGAAAAGTGGTCCGACATACCTCTCTCGAGAGGTTGAAGAACGCTGACCTGGACCCGTTGCTTGGTGGGCCGTCGGTGAGTGAGTTCATCCTCCGGAGACAAGTTTTTTGACTCGTTGCAGCACCTAACCAACCCAGTGTTTAACACTATGACCCCACCACTCCTCCCGCATCGATGGCAACAGGCTGTCTGGGAAAAGTTAGGTTAAGAATTAGTATGTAAGTTAGTTTTAAGGTTGATCAAAAAGGTGAGCCCCATCACATTTATTAGTCAGTTCAGTCCAGTCACGTATACTGTGTATTATTATACTTGTTTATTCATTATATAATTTTTATAAAATAACAAAACCTGTATATAATGTAGCGATGCTACTGCAAATACAAAAATAATTTTTAAATAGATTCGCCTGAGGATCTATAATTATCTGTAAATTTGAAGGGGCTATGAAGGAAAAAAAAACTTTAATCGGCATTTATACGCTTTATGATTACGTCGTACATAAATAAATAATTATTAATATTACATTTATTTATTTATTATTTATTAATTTATTTACTTATTGCCAAATAAGACAGATTGTAATTTTGTCTTAGTAAACTTTTTCAATACAAAAAAAAATTCAAATAAAAATTACATTTTTTTAAAATGAACTAAGTACATATAGCTTGAAGATTTTATTAGAACATTAAACGTAATTACATTATTAAAAAAACGGCGTTAGTCAAATACATTTCTAAGTAGGGACAGTGTCTGTTCATGAATAAAATATCAAACAGATCTTATTTAAATGAGCTAAATGGGACTAATTTTGCCATTGTGAAAGAGTTTAAGCTGACTTAAAAGGTTATAGACTTTAAAATCCTGAGAAATGTTAACTCATCAGGTTTTCCTCTCTCACTAATGGGGGATTTTTTTGTCAAGAATCCTAAGGGACTTATAAATCATAATGAGCTTATTGGATTTGGCATTTCGTTTTCATTTTTTACCCTTTAAAGAAATAAAAATAATTTGTTTTGATGTATTTATGATTTTTTTTAAAGGAATATCTCTTGTCTCATTTTAGCATTGAAAATAATTTGTATTTCTTAATTCAGTCGTTTATTTGACCAAGTTTTTACAATCATTTAGTCAATTTTCCTTATTCCCGTTTTATTATCATTAATTATATTTAATCTGGTCTTAAATTATAATTTGACAGAATTTTACCACAATTTGGAGAAATATAACCCAAATTGACGGATGCTAATAAGACTAACACATAAGAACTGTACAGATTTTTCAATTAATAACTCTTAGGCTTATCTCAGGTGCATAGTTTTATGTGTGGAATCAAACTTCTCATTGACCTAAAATTCCCTACGTTCACGATTGGATTATAACATTGTACAAAAACGTTTATGACAAACTGCGCGGACATCTAGACTCACTGATACGAGATCTGTCTTCACCTGACCTACCTGGTAACATTCAACGACTTAGGAAACGTTGAAATAGAGATCTTTGAAATTATTAACAATAAGACGTCTTCAAACTTAGCTTCAAAAATATAGAAATATCGCTGGATGTCCTTTTACTCTATGTCAGACATACCCTTTTTATCAAATTTACAGCACATTACCTGGTTGTGACGTAAGTCGCAGTTGTGAATTAATAAATAAAATAAAAACAAATATAATAATTCGTGATCTAAATTAGTGTGGTTCTTAGCCTTGAAGGTTTTAATTATTGAGATCCCGTATTTTGTTTATTTATTTTTTAAGAAAGCAGTATTTCTCCATTTATTTGTATTTGTATTTTATGTGATATAATAACACAATTATACTTAAAAACGTGTTGCTAAGAAATTACTTAGCATGCCATTTGCAACTATATAATTTGAATTATTAATTAACACACTGATATTTAAATTTTAAACTAGTGCTGAGCTACTTTCTAAAGCTATTGTTGTTCATTCATTCAAATTAAATTATGCCACTAAAAGAGCGAAGTAGAAAGGAACTTAATAAGATGAAAGGGAAGCGAGCTATGTTTTAATGTCGTTACGGATGGCTGGAACGTTTTTACGTCTCATTTTCCACAATAATGAACAATGTATTAGAATATTAGTACATCTTCAATATAATGACTACTAGTACACCGACGCCCAATGATATCAAAGACAAATCGTATTTATTTAGTTAAATGTTATATCGTTATCGGTGATAGTAACAGTTTTCAATCGGATCCTTTCGCATATGAATTTCTGTTTTTTTGAAAAAAAAAACACTACTTCGTTCCAGACGTCTCCTGAGTCTGCTAGGGATTTTACAATTGTGCTGGATTGTCCTCTTAAGATTGGTTAGATTTGGATTTACTGATTCAGCTAATGAATATTCTTAACGATTAGGTCAAATTGGTGCAGTATATCCATCGTGGATGAATAACTCTTCCATCATTAAAAAAATGTGTGACCTATCCGCAGTCGGAAACAAATAATTTCAGGGTTTTCTTGAGCTTCTTTGCCAAGTAGGCCAATAACCTAGGTTTTTTCACTGTTCTGAACCCATGAGAGGTCTGACTTGGCAAATATACGTTTCGTGTAAATGAAAACACATAAGCATAGCGCTGAAATAAAGGAGATAAAAAAAAAAAAATTTCGTACCCAATGTAATGTTCGAATGTGAACCGGAATTTTAAATTTAGAAATTGCATTCTATCAAAGCTTTACTTTTTATTAATCGGTTACTCACTAAAGAACTTTTTTCGCCGGAAAAATTTGTCTTATAGTATATATTAATTCCTTTCAGCTCCTATTGGAAAGTAAACTAGAATATTTGTTGCTCTTCTTGCCATTTTTTAGTTGTGGTGCCCGGGCTTTAGGAGATAAACTACCGATTGATGCGGAAATTTCTTTTAAAGTTCAGCTTTAGAAAACATAAGCATTAAGTTAGGAGTGACGAGGACAATCTCAAGGAAACGTGATGTATGCATTCAGTTCTGATTTGAATAATGCCACCGCGGGTGACATCAGTTATTTTTAATGAACTTTCAGAAACACAGAACTATTTGCATAGTCCTCCTCCGTTGGCGAAAAGCATTCATTAGGAAGAATATCTCTTACTTATTTGTGATTTTGTGCCTGTATTTGCTTAAACGAAAACCATAATTTTCTTAAAATAATCGTATTTTGAGTAAAACTTGTAAATTATATTAAGTTCTTGTGACTACAAATCTCTTATGAAAAGTGTATTAATGATGTTGCGATGAGAGACTATGTGGCTATTATCATTATTATATTCCCCACTGGCGCACTTATCAATAAATAAGTCAAATATTTACTTACAAATAAATATAAAAATACGGTAAGTAAAACACCAAATAATTACTAAAACAAGGTCGCTACAAAGTACATTATGTAGGTCATGTAATATTAAATAAAATATAATTCATATAAACAAAATAATTCTGATATAAACAAATTGTTTCTTCATAAGGTGCTATGTGTGATTTCAGCTTGTAAGATATTGTTTTGTAAGATGTTATAATATACTAATATTGCCAGTTTTTTCGGGCTTCCTTGTCCGATGTCCGATAAATGCATAATGAATTTTTCCCCCTTACTTTCACGATCTACCTGAACATATGAAGGAAAAACATTATAAATATTCTTAAAAATTATTTTAAAAAAGTACATAGAAATTTCTGGTCACGAAAAAAAAAATTCTTATGATTAACAAAAAAAAAATACGTTTTAGTGCCGGATTCATCCTCTCACTTAAATCACAACCTCAAGTCTACTAGGTATGCTTCTTATCAATTGAATATATATTGTCCGATAAATACATAATGAATTTTTTCCTCATACTTTCACGACCTACCTGAACCACTAAACCTATGCAACTTTTCCTCACATAAAATATTCCTTTCTCATGACCGCTAAACGAAGTTAAACCTTCAGAAGTAAATCACTTTTTGAAAAACGTACCCAATAGAAGCATACCCTATTGTTGAAAAGTCCGCAGAGAATAAAGACGCTTGGGGGCACACTGTGCCGCAAATCTACCGAATCCGGATGATATCCACATACGACGAAGTTTCCAATTTCCGACGAATCTCTGAAAGTGGAAATAAACCATCTGAAAAAATTGATCGCGAAGAACGGATATACCCACTTTGAGCACTGGAAATTAAAAAGGCCACTAAAGCTCAGAAGAAGAAACTTGAGAGGTATGCGGAGGTCGCCGGATCAAGGTCGTTTTCTGATCTTACACATAAAAAAGTGGAAGGCATGTGGTCTGATGTGATAAACAAGAATAATGAAAATTTAGGCTTGACTACTTTAAGGCACTTGTGCCCGATTTCGACTAACGTTGGGTACTTTCCGAGATCTCTTTACTGTGTTTATGCATTTACATATCTATTCCATATATTGACCTATCTTTATATCACGATTTGAATGTTTCTTTAACCATATTTTTTTTAATTTTCGCTATTTGTATTTGTTTGAACCATTTTGAACTTTAGTGGCTTGAGCGTTCCGGGTCCTCTGTGTGCAAAGGCATTAAAGTGGCTCAGCCGCGAGCCCTCCGTGCGCGAAGCCGCTATAGTGTCTTTGAAAGGAGTACCCTTCTGAATGAGAGTTGAACGTTTTACTCTCCCTGATCCCACTAGATGGCTTCTGCAGTCCATAAATTCTTTATAAGAAGACAATTATACAAACCAATAAAGATTATTGGACAAGAATCGACACCAGCAGAGATATTATCTTTTTATTTCTATATAAATTCAAACGAACCCATATTTTTACATAGACGTATAAAAATAAGATAAATAAAACCACGGAAGGGCTGGTCGGGATTAGAATGTGAAAGGATGATATAGGGCTTACATGAATATCACCGGGAGGACAAAGTCTAACCCACGCCAGGAACTGGTGTGCAAATTTAGAGTTATTTATTTGTCTTCCCTTCCGACTATGTGTTTTAACTTGCCATTATTTTGTTTTTACGTATTTCAATGGTTAGGCTGATCCAACAATGCAAATTTAAATCTTACACTAAACGTTAGTACGTTCTAAAGCCATAATAACAAGTAATAATAACACCAATAAAAAAGTACTTATAGGAGCAAAATGATATTGACACTTTGATTTTAATACATTATCCAGTGGCAGCTCAACAGAAAAACTAATAATGCTATTACTTCAAAATTTTCTTAAACGTTTAATGAGGATTTATAGACTGCTCCACAAAAAGCGTGGTGCCCTTAGAAAAATATTTGCTTCATAATAAAATTATTATAAAATATATATTAATCCTTTTCAGCGATAAGGGGCTATACATATGAAGGAAAAACATTATAAATATTCTTAAAAATTATTTTAAAAAGTACATAGAAATTTCTGGTCACGGAAAAATTCTTATGATTAACAAAAAAAAAAACATTTTAGTGCCGGATCCATCCACTCACTTGAATCACAGCCTCAAGCCTTCTAGGCATGCTTGTTATCAAGTGTGCTGCAACCTCTTGATTCACATCCTTCCACGTCATTACTAAAGTAGTTCTTAACTGATAAGTTAAAGGAGGAATTGACTTGCCAAACTTTGTCAGGTGTGATCACGCATGAAAATTAAATTTTTACCTATAAAAGGTGCAAAATGGATCACGTACTCCTGGGTAATTTCACTCAGATACAGATCGCCATCAAACCAAGGGTAGCGGAACACATTGAGCCCTGTAATAACCGTCAAAGAAATTCCACCCCACACCCAACTCTCCCAGGGACATTACACTCAGTGTAACCACAGGGATTTGGTGAACTCTCACCGGTACATGTCGTGTATAAAGAGAGAACCATGACTCATCATTCGTTTTCAGTCCACATAAAGTGTACCCGAGCAGATTCCAAACTGACTCTACAATGCTCTCTGGTCAACAATGGCCCTGATGCTGGTATTAAGTGTTTAAATTCAATTCAGCACACTTCTTCTAACAGTTTCTGCATTATTACTACTCCCTGAGTTGTACGATGACGTTAAGCAGAGTCAGTAGCAGTTGAATACCGATTCCGAAGGGTTTATAGTAAAATAAACCGGTAATCTTTCCGCTCTCAGTCACTCACAGCCGACCTGATCCAAGTCTGCAATTGCACAATTAAAATTTTTTAACACATTTAAACACATGCTTAATCTCCCTCCGAACAGTAGTTTCATGTAAACCCAATGTACGGGTAAAATTCGGTGAGAAGCAATATGTGTAGAAACTGTTATAAGATTAGCTGAAGTGAATTTAAACCGTTGTTATCAGGGCCCTTGTTGACCTGAAACTTTTGGATCATAGGGGACGTTTGGGATTTGGTAGATAACACCTTATGAAGCCTGAAAACAAATGGAATCTTTGGCTTCGACCGTGTTCCACTAATGTAACAATACATGCTGCATGCTCGACCGTAAAGACCAAATAATAAAAACAAAATTTAATACTTAAACCATTTGCTATGCTGAACTCGTAAAGTTAAGTTAGTTACACAAAAAAATCACAGCATGAACGAAGATAAATTATGATAAAAGTTTTAGTTTTTGTTTACCCAATAACATAAAGGATAAAATAAGGTAAAGAATGTACTTTATTAAAATGAAAACAAGTCCCTTCCCTTTAAAAATTATTTTTATTATAAGAACGAACGTTTTATCGTGGGCTTATTTTTAATAACATTTATAAATAATTTTTCTTAGGGCGCCACTTTTATGATTCACATAATTTCTTAATATATTCTCCCTCGAAAAGGAGAAAAAAGACTTCCCAAAATTCTATACGATAGGAAGACAAGAGAACTCACCGGCCTTATCAATGTACTATATGAGTACAAAAATGGGCAGGCATCTCTATTTCTCTACTCATTTTAACATAACAGCAAAGTACGACAGGTCTTACCGGCTTTCGCACTTGTTACCTTCCCCAACTTGTCGTTGTGTTTTAAACTGGTTATATATAAATGTGTCCTCTGGCAAGCACTGATGTACCGAGCCCCACTAAATACTCACTTGACTGACAATACAGCTAAAAGTTTCCAGCAATGTCGTTGCAGCACCTAACAAACCCAGAGTTTAACACTACGACTACCACCATTCCCGCATCGATGGCAACAGACTGTCGGGGAATATAAGGTGAAGATTTTGTTGTTAGCTGTAAGTTAGTTCTAAGTCTATAATTCATAAGGTGAGTCCCATCACTTTCAAACATGTTTAGACAATCAATGTATAATGTTTATATATATAATTATTTATTGTGCTAAAATTACAATCTGCCTCATTGGGTAATAAGTAATTGTGATACATGATCTCGTTCATACTACATTCATAATTTTCATTCAATCGCTCATTCATGCAGTCCAGAGACGTCCCAAGTCCAGATGGTTGTAACTTCCCTCGCATGAGAAAGAGGACGCGGAGTCTTCGGAAGTCTCCCACGTTCCTCTGTCAGCCGCGTCACTGGATAAGAGTCACCGGTGACTAAGAGCGCGAGAGCCACATAGGCTCAGGACATGATTGGAGACACTAGCCATTGCCAGGACTCTCATTTATAGCACGTCACGACGCCACTGCCGTTTTAGTCTCCGAGGAGGATTATAGGGATGAGTGGTGAAGTGCAATACCTGTGCTAGGGGATTAGGGTGGTTGGATAGGTTACTATAGAATTTTATGAACTTGGAAGGGATGAGTTCGAGAATTTAAGGTATATTAAGATCTTTAGACGGGTTTCCTTGCTGACGTAATAAGGGGCATTTACTATTGTTCTCAGGGCTTTTGATTGAAAAAACGAAATTAATAAAGTGAAAATTAACCAGATCAAGCAATGTCAGAATATACTTTCCTTCTCACTTTACCGTAAATCTTGACAAGAAATACTGTCATTTCGTTTCATTGATCAGGAAGATTTAGCTATTTGCATTTGTTTACACTTCGTAAAATTTATACTATAGCTCGTGTAATTAAACAGTTTTACATTTTATACCGGCTGCGTCTGAATATAATGATTTCTTATCGTACCAGTAACTAGCTCGGAGATATTACATTTAAGCCTGTGCGTGAGTCAACATTGAAATGTGCACCAGAATACACTGTTGAGTTCGTGTGCTATTTAAATTAGTTGTAGTGAACCAGTTGAGTCGTTACCCACTTTGATTACAAGCAGATGATCCAGATTGAGTGGGAACGGTTCGGTTGCACCATACCACGTTATATGCAGTCCAGAATACAAGCCCTTTTGATGTAGGCTCAAACGGTAACTGCCACTGTCCATATTCATACGGTGAAATTATCTGCATTCGAAGTGATATTCAGTAAAGGATCAGATATGCATGCGAAGCTTATGTGTGGTGGGAAGCTTAGGGACTGATTAATTTGATAAAAGTAAAAGTTGCTATAGAATACCCATCTGTACACTTTTTTACTATAGAACTTTATTGTGCAATAATTACAATCTGCCTTTTATAAGGCAATAATAATACAGATAAATGATCTCATTCATACCATATTTACAGTCATCATTCACTCGCTCATTCATACAATAGGACATGATTGGAGAAACTGGCCATTGCCAGGACTCCCACTGTCACGCGATTATAGCAGGTCACGAGGCCACTGCCGTTTCAGTCTCCGAGGAGGATTATAGGGATGAGTGGCGCAGTGCAAAGACTGTGCTACAGAATTAAATACTAATAATACGCTATCTAAGTAATACTAAAGCCATTCTGGAACTACGGAATAGAGCTATGGGGGACATAAACAAATTCGAACATCAAGCGCATCCAATCCTTTCAATCAAAAGTCCTGAGAAAAATAGTCCATTTCCTCTATTACGTTAGCAACAAAAACCTCCATAACGATCTTAAAATACCCAACATTCTTGGACTCATCCCTTCCATGCTCATGAAATTCCATCGAAACCTGTTAAATCTAATCCCCTACAGGCATTACACTGCGCCACACATCCCTACAATTCTCCTCGGGGACTAAAGCGGCCACTGCTATAAATACGTGACAGTGGGAATCCTAGAAATGGCCAGTTTCTCCAACCATGTCATGCGCGTCTGTGGCTCTCGCGCTCTTGGTCAGCCTACGTTGGCAGTTCAGTGACGTGGCTGACGGAGGAGCGTGGGGGACTTCCCAAGACTCCGTTTTCTCTTCGGCATGCGAGAGGGGTGACAATCATATGTATTTGGGAGGTCTCTGGGTTGTTTGTAAATACTGTATGAATGAGCGAGTGAATGAAGAATTGCAAATGTGGTATGATTGAGAACGTTGAACACAATTACTTATTGCCCAATAAAGCAGATTGTAATTTTATTACAATAAAGATTCGAATTTTGTTAAAAAAGAATAACTGTATCCAACATCGCAAATTAACCTATAAAATCATCATAGTAATTATAATAAATAATTTCACTCTGCGTAAAATTTTACGTCAATCAGTAATTAGTTTCAATAAAGTTAAAAGCAAATAATCTTCAATTAATTACATTAATTATTAATTATTTTAAGATTAATGAGATATGTTTATGTTAAATCTAAACACATTGAATATAGTGCACTATGTCGTGTTAAAATTGATATTATGAGTACAAAGGTCGGATACATTTCTGAGATGGATAATATTTATTCTTTTCTAGAATAATTATAGTTTTAGAATAAAAACAGTTCTGCTTATTTTTTTTCAAATTTACAAAGATGTTTTGGTTTTACTTCTACTTAATCTGTTATCGTGATTATATTTAAAAATAATACAATATGAAAGTATACACTATAATAAATAGTTGAGAGCAATATATTTATCTATTTTTCAATAATTAATTCTCAATTTTCCGAAGCATCACTGATGTCGTTTAATTGTATAGTATTTGTATAGTATAGGTCCTAAGTATTTGACAGTTTCTGTAAAAAACCACCTAGGCATGATTACTGATATTCGTCATAGTAAAAAATCGTTTGAAACTGACAAAAATAATTTGTTTTTTTTAATATTGACAGAGTATTATTTTTGAGGTCAGCCGAATCACAGATTAAACATTTTGGATCTTCTCCCTAAAGAATAAAGGGATTTTTAAATTTCAGCAATGTCTCAGGAGACCTAAAGGAATCGACTTTATTAGCGGTGGGGGCATTTCCCAACGCTTACATCTCGGCAGGGAGTCCTTTGAAAGCGAGTCTTGTCACTCCCCAGGGAACAACCTTAAAATTACTTCGCTTCACTGAGGAGGTCCGTTGAGGGGCTTTGAACTTTGAACTAGAGGCCTCAGTGTAACGTCTTATAGTTAGTCATTCCCAATACTAAACAATATTATCGTTAGTAGAACCATTTTTGTAATCGTGAAGTATTGAGTCAGGTTTTTAAAAAATACCTACAATATGAATGGTTCCAATCCAAAATGGTTTATATTAATTTAATATTTGTTAATTTTTCACGTGATGATTTCAATCAATGAAAACTGTTACATGACAGAAGCAAGTAACGGCAACTGAATTACACGTTTTAATAGTCGACAAATCCGAATATGCAAGCAATAATCGATTTGAGCCCTGGTCTTCAAAAGAGTTCTTAATTTTAAAAATTTTACAGCTTTCACTCTTTTTTCTAATGAGTTTTAACCTTAAATGTTACATTTCGACTCTCGACTGTTTTCACTATTAGGGTTGTTGAATCCAAATATGATTTTGGATTTTGTCTCTTGCTTCGTTTGTACTGGAGATGGACTAAGTCTTACATCGAACATTTAAAAAAAAAATTAATAAACTTCACCTTGGCAATATGTACAGATAAAATTTCAGAAACCAACAACACTAATTGCACAAATTTATTAAATTAATGACTTTGTTTTTAATTTTTTTTTTCATTTATTTTCAATTAATAAGATTTATTTCTGAACTATGTAGTTTGTCTATATAAAGAATTCTGTGTTATGCTAATTTAATACATGTATTTATGCAGAGTGCAGTGTACAACACGAATGTACAATTTGTGAATAAACGATCCTTTATAGTGCTAGTATATAAAGAAAAAATAATATTATCAAATTATTAAGGGAAATTGAAAAATAAATATGTTTGTGTATGCAAAGGATTTCCAGAAATTTAAAGCAGTGTACTGTATCATGAAAACGAAATCAGAATTTCACGCTTGGCCCTTAGAAACCCCTTTCCATTTTTCTTCTTTTCTTTCAGTATCGCCTAGTAGGTTCTTTGTTACAGCCTCAGGGAAGAAACAATAAGTCAGCGGGGAACACAAAGCCGCTAGCTCCATTATCGGGTAGGTTCATTCGTTAGCTGTGAGAGAGCTATCCTCCTGTTGGTGGTGGGTCTAAGTGGGCCTGCCATTATCAGTTGTTCCTCGCACCAGCGGCCTCCTCCATTCAAGTAGGCATTATCCCTGTCTGTCACTTCTCTTTCTAAACACTATCCATCTAATATTAGCCTATGCTACTTTCCTCTATCTATTATACTATATCCTTACCGGCTGATTCCCATTCCCTAGTTCCCATTCTTCCAATCGATTGAAAAAAAAATAAAATCAATGAAATACAGCTGTGCTTTGCCGCAATCAACTTTATAGCCGTAGAACTTGATAAAGGAAGTGCATAGTTACTCTACCCTTTCGTGTTTTCTGTTCTGGAGTGAAAAGGCACGTACCCTTCTGCACGTTTCCTTTATCGCCTCTTAAAGTACGAAGGCAGACAGGCTTTCTTTTGTCCCTATGACCTAAAGCCAGTAAAAAATATATAAACATTTTTTTTTTATAAAAAAAAATACTCCTAAGAGGGCAATGGGTGATAATGAATTATTGCATCGGTAATAATATGAATTATTCATCGTACCGTATTTATTGAAATGGCGTATATTTTTATACAATGATTTAGCACTAGCAAACTAACACACTTGCTCATAAATTAAAGGGTCTCATAGTCACCACACCTCCGTGACAGAACAGACCAGAGGGCCACTGAGGATACATATTGACAAGATTGTAGAAGTTGTCAAGCATGAGGTGACAACCTCAATTCCATTGTTGGAGTGGATATTGAGGAGGTCCTTGGTTCGAGTCCAGATCCTGCCTTTATATTTTTTTCTTTGGTTAATAATTATTAATAATGGGATCTTGACTACGTCATAAATTTACAGATGAATTTACATATATACCTATTCCTTTATTGTGCTATAATTACAATCTGCTTTATAAGGCAATAAGTAATTAAGATAAATGCTCTCATTCATACCATATTTACAATTCATCATTCATACAATATTTACAGACAGCCCAGAGACCTCCCAAATCCACATGTGAAGAGAAAGCGGAGTCTTGGGAAGTCCCCCACGCTCCTCCGTAAACCGCGTCACCGGATACTAGCCAGTGGAGGCTGACCAAGAGCGCGAGAGCCACAGACGCTCAGGACACGATTGGAGAAACTGGCCATTGCCAGGACTCCTACTGTCACGCGTTTATAGCAGGTCACGAAGCCACTGCCGTTTCAGTCTCCAAAGAGGATTATAGGGATGAGTGGCGCAGTCCAATGACTGTGCTACAGGATTATAGTGGTTGGATAGGTTACTGTGGAATTTTCGGAATTTTATAAACTTAGAAGGAATGAGTTCTAGAATGTAGAGTATATTAAGGGTTTTGTTGCTAACATAATAAGGGGCATTTACTATTGTTCTCAGGACTTTTGATTAAAAGGATTGGATACGTTTGATGTTCCACTTTTTTGCTGTCCCCCATAGCTCTATTCCGTATGTCCAGATTGGTTTAAGTATAACTTTGTAGATTAGTAGTTTCTTTTCTATTGAGAGATGGGATGTCATTTGAAGTAGTCTGTACAGTTGGAAGCTGCGTGCCAAACCCTGTCAAAAGCTTGAGCTATATCAAGAAAGGCAGCAGTGCAATACTGTTTGGTTTCAAGGGCTGAGGAGATGTGATCAACAACGCTAAGGCCTTGTTGAGCAGTGGAATGTCGTTGGCGGGAACCAAACTGGTGTGTGGGAAAAAGATTTTTGGATTCTCAAATATTTTTGAGAGGATAGGGAGTAGGCTAATGGGACGATAAGATGAGGCGTCATTGGGTGTGAAACAAGTTAATACTTTAGGATGTTTTTGGTTACATTCCACAAGGAGTTATCCCTGGTGGACACAGAGGAGAGATAGGAATTGAAAGAATCGGAACGAAAAGATGCCAATCGCCGCTTTACCAATCGGCAGTATTGATTGTACGAGCGGCGATCAGCAGGATGCCGGGATCTTTGCCACACTGTTCTGGAGCAGCATTTGGATTGGATTAGATCTTTCAGATGCTGAGGTAAACGATTATGATTGTGGATTTTTGAGTGACGATGCCTCCCAAGCCGACCTCCGGTCCAGAGTAGTGAAAGAATGCACTGCATCGTCTAGGTCTTGGGAAGTTTTCAGGGACAATTTGAGGTCTACGGACTCTGTAAGAAGCTGGTGGAAGTGGTCCTAGTCAACCGGGCCCCTAATAAATGAAGGAGGGGGTAGTTTGTGAATTGGTGTTAGGGAAATGGTTAATAATAAAGGACTATGATCAGAGGAGAGGTCATCGAGGCGCGAGAGTGAATAGTTTAGTGTTCCTAAACTATTGTAGAAAAATAAGTCAAGGAGATCAGGATTTCGGTTGGGATCAGATGGCCAATAGGTGGCTGTGTCAGGAGTGATGGAGGATCTTGATCCCCAATGTTGGTGCTTCGCATTAAAGTCCCCACCTACTAGGAAACGATGTCCGATGGAGTCTAGAAAGGAGATGAATTGGGAGTCGGAAATGGATTCATTGGGAGGGCAGTGCACTGATGCTAGTGTAAGGGGAAAAGTGACGGTGGTGATTGACACTGCAGTGAATTGAAGGAAATCATGTGCTACCAAAGGAACTATGTGATGGGATATGGAGTTATGGACAATGACAGCTCAGTTCGGTAAGTATGCTACTGTTCAACCGTAAATGGTCGTTTACTCGTAAGTCTTGTTTCAGTAATAAGAGCTACATCGATGTTTATGTCGTGGAGTAGTGCTGTCAGTTCATTAGTGTGGGTGCGAACACCATTCGCATTCCAAAGGAGAATGTATAAGGAGTCAGAAGGATCCACTTATGGGTTTTGTTTAATAAGGTAGGGGACAAGATTTGTGAGAAGTGAAATGAGAGGGGTAATTAGGGTTCTGAATTCTATAAGGAATGATGTTAATAGGCTAGACAGATGAATTTATTGAAGTTTTTTCACGGTGTGTTACAACATAGGCAAAATAGTTCACAGTTAATTAAATTAATACATTTAAGCCAGCACAAAGTTTTTATAGTTTATAAAACATGTCAATCATCTTCCTCAAATGTTACAACATAAAAAGCATTGACACGTACAGATCAGTTATTTTCAAAATAAAATTTTAAATGTGTACTTTTACACATCTTCTCACACAAATTATGTTGAAGAATTTCGAATTTCAAACTATTCCAATTCCTCTTTCGTTTACTTCAAAGGGAGTCAATCTCTATTAGGTCAAATAACTTTTAAAACGTTCCTATCCTATCTCTTAAGTACGATACCCTCACTTCACATATCCTTCGGAAGTACCCATCCAAAAATAAGAAAATAAAAGTATTGCGTACTTACTAATCTAATATAATGGTCTCAAGAATCAAGTTTTATTGTTTGGGGTTCCTACCAAATTGAGACCATTATTATAACTTAATTATAATGAAATTGTTATATTCTATATTTTAATTATGGGGGGGGGGAAATATAACCTTAAATTTGATTACTGCTAAGTAAGGGATTCAATCTATTTGCGGATGTGCAGATTATAAAATGCTTGTATGCTATATACTCCTGATAAGAGTTTTATAAAATGGAGATACAACTCAAAAGCGCCTTTTGACACTGACAACGAGGAGTACTGGTCAATAATATCTATGTAAGAACATAAGGTCGTAATAAAAAATTACTAGTACTAGTTATGAGGTAGTAATAAAAAATTGATAGTTTGTAAATAGTTTTCTCTACCTTTGTGGTACGTGGTATACGAGTATGTCACATTTCTATGATATTAATGTAAAATTTCTATGATGTAAATTGTTAACATAATGCTATTACCTATCAACTTATCTACTGAATAGCATCAGAACTTAACAAACAACTTAACAAAATATGAATAGTTCTACTGTTAGAGTAGTCTTTACTATATTTAGCGACCTAAGGTTAATAAGAAGCGGTTGAAGTAGTATTTTGCAGGCATTGACGTCAGCTATCTGGAACCTGCCAATTCCAATGGACATAGCCGACATAGGAGCGGACGTCTGTGGTATTCCGATGAGTTATTGATTGCCCTGTCACATAGCTCACAGGCACAGATATGCCCTAATTATGTTCGCCTTTTCTTCATACTTCCTACAAGATAAATCTTTTCAGGAAAATGTATTTGCCAAACGAATGTGAGAAGACAATCTCCTTTACAATACTCATTGGTTGGCATCTTTATTTTGTGTTTAGCATTTTTTTATTCTTTTAAGAACTAAAATTTCGTGATATTAACTCATAATTATTATTATTTCTTAAAGGTGTGAAAATGAAAGGTAAGTGTAAAGAAACGTTATTGAGATGTGGGATAGGGCCTACTCACGAGAATGATAAATATTTATTAAATAAGTATAAAATAATCAAGTCAAGATACATCACATACTGACGTGTATTCATAAATCTGAGAAAAATGTTTTTATTGACATTTTTAATGAATTTTTGTATTGATAGTTCCCTAAAGCCACAAAAAATATTACATATTACTTAATTGATGTAATATTTAACAAAATAGAAAAATAATACTTTTTAGTTACGTTATTAAGTTTATAATTTCCCTTCAATTTTATTTAGGGGCATTTTAATTATAAGTAAAATCAAGGCGTTTTCGGAATCACCTAGCAGAATGTAATATATAATAAATACTCGAGTTGAGTCAGAGTTACACTTTTTCATGACTTTTCATTGAGATTTTTAGTTTTCTGACATACATAATTTTGTTTTGATACAATTTTCGATAGCATAATAACATAACTATAACGCAATTGTTATATTCTATATTTTAACTATGGGGGAAATATGACCTTAAATTTGATAGCTGCTAAGTTGTGCATTCAATCGATTTGCTGGTGTGCAGATTATGAAATGCTTGTAACTTATATACTATAGATAACCATAGTAAGACTCAATGAATAATCCAGAGTTTTAATGGTGATATATGAATGCATGAATACTCTTCAATTATCATGACGTCATTAATTAGTTTTTTTATGATGTGTGGATGTTTGACGAACGCGTTGTCACTTTGTATTGCCACTTATAATACTTATTTAAAAGAAAAAAAATGTTTTATTTTAATAAAACATACCAGATAAGCTATTTCTGTGGTATAGTTTTTCGGATGGTGGTGAAAAATCTAGTACGATGAAATAAAATAGGAATGAACTTTTCAAATATTAAAATAATATGTAATAATATAAATACAATCATTTTTATAGCTTCTGACGAGAATACACTTTTTAATGTCCATAACGACTGTAACTATTGTGAGCTCCGTGAGCAGAATTGAGTAGTTTCGGAATCGGCACCCGAGAACGGCAACAGGGTTTTGAATGAAAGCATTTATCTATTGATAGGCCTGCCCACTGGACCGAACCGAATCCTCCATTTCTTCCATTCAGTTGAGCGCAAACGGTTTACGCCACTCACAACCATCTGACATCCTTTTGTGAAATGTGAAGTGGAGCAGAGGGGCTCGGATATGTTGGGCGTATTTGTTAAAGAGGCTAAGCTCAGATTACACCTCCCCGTATATTAGTATAGGCTGTATCACTTTGACTGTTCCCTGCAGCCCTTTTCAACATTATGAAATATTAATCATCATATTTTAATATCAAGGGATCATTTTCAAACCCTCACTATATCCTTCGTTATTATTAAGACTAAATTGATATTTTTTTTTCTTTCCTTGTGTTTTTAAATACAACCAACCCTTATATTTTCATAAATCCTACGTTTTTCTCTACTCTTTATGAGTCCTATATTGAAGCTAAAGACATCACATTTGTTATGATGATCCGATTACTAGGGATACCTAAGTAAGTGTCATTAATTTCAAAAGGACTCAAAGTTGATCTGTAAATCTTGAGTTGTGAATTAAAACCTTAAAAGAAATAGATGAATTAATTAGTTACTTTATGTGGGAAGGCTGGTTGTGGGCTATTAATATTAATAAACGTAGGTCTCTCTTTTGTCAACCTAGTCTCTTTCTGTTCTGAAGCTACGACGCCTTCCTCAATCAACTTGTAATTAAAATTATAGAATAGGACATAAAGGTTAAAAATTAATGTGAGGTATATTCTAATCAGATCATCTAAAATAGGACACATGATTTAGCCACCGAAAGTGCACATAAAAGTAAATAATAAATTGTGGGTAGGCCAAAGAGAGAGAGGTTTTCGTTTATAAATTGATTACTCGGTATTGCAAAATTATTTATTTATTAATTATGTGATGTAGAGTATCGAACCAATGAGCTCAGCCATCGTGACTAACAATATGTGATTTGTCTTTTCATCTACATCCTATTAGCAGCCAGCGTTTTCAAAGAGGGATAATGATATCTTTTAATTAGGCACCCTGACGATGAAACAAATAAAGGGAATCCCATATAAAATAAAGACAAATAATTAATTTATGCAATAAAAAATAATCATTTTCCGTTCATATAAGCCAGAATATTAAATATATAATCTTGAACTCTTGAATGCAAATATGTAATTTGTTTTGGGACTTCAGTAGACTTTCAAACAAAAAGTCATTTGAGCCGCTTTTACAGTCGTTACACGCAACCGTTAACCGATATCAATGAGTGATGATTAAACCAGTTGAACAAATAATAACTATTGTTATATGTTTAACGTGCCACGTAGATATTATATAAAAGATTGTAGGATTAATAAATATTACTCGACTATATAATGGTCGGTAAAAGTAAGAATCTTTATAGGGGTCGTCAAAAAGGGAAATCAGGTTAAGAGCTAGATGGCCCAAAAGACAGGATAATGGGGAAGTGTGAAGTCATAAACACGCTGGAGTAACACATCATTTAAATTCATTATGTTTTATCTCATTTAACAATTTCATTCATATAAATAAAAACATATCTTATTTTAAATTAATTTTGCTTAATTAAATACCTTCAATTTATCACCAAGATAAATTCCTAAATAATTTAACTTTGGATTAGAACTAATTAGTACAAGATTAAAAACTAATCGATATTAATTCATTTTATTTTTACTATAACTGTATACCAATGCCGTACGTTCGATGTTTGATAGAGTAATCAAATCTACTTTTAGACTGAATAACTAAATGGCAACCCTAAGATAATTAAATTAAATATTTTAATTATTCCAGTTGGGTGTAGAGGCGTGGATATAAGGTAAGGTAAGTGAAAATAAATATGGGATTTTATCTTAGCGTACCTGCGTGAAGCTTTATCTGGTTTATTAACAATACACATTAACAATTTCAGGTATATTCTTAAATTTATTATTGTCATTATATAATGATAATAAAGGGCAACCGCGATGTGCCTGTATCAAATTAGGCTAAGCATATAATTTTCTCTGAAAAAAATTTATCTTTTTTCTGGTCTTCATCAATTCACGAATACTTTTCAAAACTAAGCAAAAATAAAAATTCAGTTACTAACTGGTAACTATCTGGTAGCTTAGATAAATTTCATTATTGCTTTACAAGTAAACGAAGAAAGTAAGTACAATTTCCACTTTTCGAGCTTTGATTTGAAAACAAACATCAGTAATGTCTTTGAAACAGTGATAAAAAAATGTAAATGCCAGAGGAATATGCTTATCGTGTAAAAAAAAAGATTTGAGGATATTTTTATTCCACTTTTCCAAGAGCCAATTCAAACGTGCTGTAAATACATAAGAATTCCGGAGGTAAGCTCCCTAATGGCCTCTTTGAAGTTTCTTCCAAAGGGAAATAAAGCTTAGCGAAAAGTGACACAGAGTGTCCTCCCTGATTCCCAAAAATATTTCGCTAACAGAGAACCTCTCTTATATCATACTTAAAAAACGTATTGATCTTTTCTCTTGGGGTGGAATTTTTAATGCGTTTTGTTGATTCTCCCTTTCATTTTGTTTAGCACAAGTATAAAATTATCTTAACCTTCACTTAGGGCAGTAAAGATGGATTATCTTACCATCTTTATTTTAGGCAAGGTGTTCTTCAGGTAATAGGTGAACTTGGTGGATGGGCATTCCTGTCTCTTCAACATATATAATGTAATAATGCTACAAATACAGCTAATATATTACAGCAGAAGTTATATTTTACTAAAAAAAATTAATCTAAAAAACTGACGAATAAACTGAATTAAAAAAAAAAAAATTCAGTCACATTTATGATCAAAACGCACTTTTTATATATCGCGAATTATTTGTCTTTGTACGTATGGCTGTGAATGTGGGCAGAATTTCTACTGATTGTTTAAATATGGTAGTATTCATTACCAGTTTATGCTTATAGTAAAGACACTTTTACACTTCCAGAATGTAAACCTTTCATACGAAGTTAAGCCTAAAGGCCATTTTTTTTTTAAAGCTGTGTTGAATTTTTATTCATTTTAGCTCAATTGAGTTATGACTGTAGATTACATTACATTAATTTCCAGTTTATTAAAAGACAAATTCATAGAGTATCGATACGTTTTTCTAATACACAACTAACAATGTGCCGCTGCGTTAAAAAAAAATGTAGAAAACTATAATTCTCTGAATGAAAAAAATAAAACCAAAAGAAAAGAGGTACCCACTTATAAAGGGATACATGCTTCTATTTTGAGCTGAAACACTGAGCCTAGATCCTTTTCTACGAGTGAACTTAGTTAAGAATATTATTAGTATTTGTTAAGTATTTACTTAAATTCCCAAGAAAGAATTTCACTTCTAACTAATGTATACCCACAATGTCTATCACTTGGTCTTCCTGGTCGGTTTTCTTGGCTTCTGCTGTTGACTCACGTTTCCTTTGTCTTTTGATTGGTAATATTCTTGCCATCGGAAGGTGCTTCAGTCATGAGTTAATTTGACTTAGACTGATTGTCAAGAAATCACTGAGCAAGAAGACGTTCGTGAAGGCCGAATCTTCCAACCAATCCGTTAGCTTCTACTGGACCTCTTTGCTTTTTAGCAGACTTTGTCTTGGCGAGGCCAACAACCAAAGTGAACAAAAGAACAAGGCTTGCATGTACAGCATAAAAAGTATATCATCATAAAGTTCTACAATGGCATAAGATACTGTAGGACTTACTTTTCTAAAGATGAAATGGATGTAAGTTTCAGACCCCTTTAAATTTAAAGTATTAAGTAATCGATAATGTGTTGAATAAATTGTTGACAATATAGTGAATCAGAGATAGATTGGTAACAACGAACTATTTATTTAAGAAATATTAAAGATTGTGCTTCCAGTTTTAAATTTGGGCAAAGCGCATTAAACTGGCAAATCAGTCGCTTTAGGGTTAAATTGCAATGATCAGTGATAAAAATCAAAGAGGGATTTTTGGTTCTATCCAAAAAGATTTTAGCGATTTACACATTTACAACTGCACAAGCAGCACTAACGTATATTATTTTTTTATTTTCTCAAAATACATTTGACGATTTGTTTGTTCTTTTGTTGATTGATCAATAATAAATAATTATTCATTGTGAAAATCCAATACTGGCCAGTGTACCTCATTGTTACTAGTACACAATGGGCGTGTCGTAAGCAGCCATTTCTATAGCATGCCACCTCCATATATCACTTCGTATATAACAATCGAACCTACGTTATTTCTACGAGATATGACTATGAATACATGACAACGTCTACTAGATTGTGCTGTCTACATCAATGGTTTTATTAACTAGATTATTTTTGATATACCAATTTATTTGTTATGTACATACACGTGCGTGATTCATTGTTATATCATTTAATATAACTGCCAATACCTGAGGAAATCACTTTTATACTATCCTTTTCGATAATTGATAGCGATCTTAACATTATGCTGTTTATGTATTAATAGGAGAAAGATGATAATCATTTTTATGGAAATTACATTTCGCTTGGTATTAATTGTGAACTGAGATATCGTTCATTCCATGTAACTCAGTGTTCACAGCCACAATCGCTCAAGATATCAGTGGGGGAGAGCAAGGAACCATAGCACTCAGTAGATCCATATTCACAGTAGGTCGTGAGGCCGCTTCCACATAAGGTGACGAGCAGGATTTTAAAACATCTTCTGGAAAAGTAGGTTAATAGAGAATTCACTAGAGCAAAGGGATTATATGGAGTTTGTAAAATATTGAGGGAATAACGTTGGGGGTAGTGCACACGTGAAAGGATGGGCTTGAGGTTTACTAGTGAACGTTGAAATGCTCAGGATGACAAAGGATTTAAAAGTCTGGATGATAAAAGAAAATTGCAAGCAAATTCTATGTAAGAACTTATAGGTGTCATTGTTCTAAATTTATATATTCCAAAAGTTATAGCGGAGAAAATATTGATAATTTTAAGATATAATGTAGATATCCGTTTCGGCCCATATGACCTTTAACAATTTTACAATAAATGATTCAAGTTTGATCTCTTTTCTACTTCGCCAGCTCCCACCCCTTGAGCTCAAGTTTCCATGAGGACCTAATTCCAATCCCGACTTTGCATACCTTTGCTTTTGGTAGATGTTGAATTGGAAAAAATAAAATATTTGGAAACATTTAACTAGTATTTTTCTGTGGAGGTATCTTTACAATTTACAATGCTATTGGCTAGTAATTAATATTAAAATAAAAGAAATACACTTAAAATAAGTAGCAGAGAATCAGAGTAGCCCTTTCGGTCGATTGGGTTTCGTCGAAGGACTAGGTGTTCCGGTTTTTATGAAGGCTGGCCCCTTGTAAAACAATTGTAGTCGGGCACTGGCCTCCTCAGACTCGCTTCGGCCCAAGTCAGTAACTCGTCTAATCGGGAGCACTCTCCTTGTGCGAATGCTTGGTAACTTGCCATAATTGGTAGGCATATTCTCGTCTGTCGAACTTTGGGTGCCAATTTTGAATTCCCACGTGACCCTGGTCGCTTTCCTGGTGACTCCTCCAGGAACTTCCACCGGCTTCAGTTCCCGTTCGTCAAGTCAAGATCTAGTGGCCTCTCGTTAACCTATTGCATGAGCCCTTCAGTAATTTGGCAGAAATGACATTCCAACTAGACCAACGTCAACATGTAATCAATTCATTTTTAAAGCATTTTTGAGTACTTATAAACAACTTTTTTTTTGTATTTGATTTCTCATTATTTTATTCGGTAATAATTACATTAAAAAACAAGGTTATATTCAATAAAAAAAAAATTGAGGAACACTGTTAAAATTGAATCTAACACCGGATGATCCTTCGAGTGTATGAAAGGAAGCATGTTGTAGCACACTGGCGATAACGGCGTAAAATAAATGTTGCCTGTATTCCCGGACCAGAGACAGCCCGCGGTGCTTTTACCATTCCTTTTGTTCTGTACAGCTTTGTTTTGTCAGATACCGTTTGAAGCGTTTTGGTACAGAACTGATCCGAAAATAAACGTAAAGGAGTAGGGGACAAATTGGATTTGCCAATAAAATGGAGAAGAGTTGAAGGGCTGGGCGGTCGGAGCTCGGAGTCGGTTTAAGTCAATGTTTGCACAGTGTGAGGGGGGGGGCAGTGTTTATTTTATATCAAGGCCTTTTTTTTTTACCCTCCTGCCACTTTCCAGGCAGAGGTTCTTCTACAATACTATTTATGACATTTTGAAGATTTTTATGTAGGTTTTGTGGAGAGGAGCTATGTTTGAGGTGGTAATCTGTGAGCTGCTCATACATGTATCAATGCTAAAGGCTTACATATTTTGAAACACTAATTTATCAAAAAATTATTGAATGTATTTTTTAAAAAATAAAACAGATTTTTAAAAACAAAAGTCACAGAAAGTTAAGTGATAATAACCAGAAATACTGATGGGACTCCAAGTTAATAACTTATATAGTTGTTAAAGGATTTAATCAGTGTTGCAGAGAGCCTCGCAGTGTCTCGTGCTATTCTATATTTCCTTTTAAAACTGTATTGGTCTATTTAATATGCGCAACTTATATTTATTTGCCATAAGTACTTGATACATTGTTGCTTAGTTTCTGTTGCATGTGTCTTTCAACAATGGGCAAAAAAGTAATTTTTAACTTCCAGCGGTTTACTTGGTGGCATATAGCTTGATCTAATAAAGTATGATTTATAACAGAAAATCCACTGAAACATATACATTTATGAGTATATGACAACAATAAATGAAACATAAATCTTCTAAGATATCATGCTGGTGGCTCTGATCTAGTAAAGTGGACTATAGAAGGATGTATGTATGATAAATGTCATGTTAAGCAAATATTTCAAAATGGCCATTTTGTTTTAATTTAGCTGGGTCCATGGAAATCACCAATGTCTCCAATGGTCAGTCTTTGTCGTCTACGTACCGAATGTCCTCATTATGTGTCCATTTGAATGTATTTTTTAAGAAATAAAACAAATTTTTAAAAACAAAAGTCACAGAAAGTTCAGTGATAATAACCAGAAATACTGATGGGACTCAAAGTTAATATCTTATATACATGTTAAAGGATTTATGTTTAGGTTTTACCTGAAACCTTTGACAGCATTTAGTGAAACATTTCTCTATTCTATGAAAAATCTCTTTATCTCTACACATAAATGATAAAATCATTAAATAAATATTCTCATCAAATAAATATTCAAAAATGATATACCCAATTTAATTTGACGATTAACCTCAGATTCTTGTTATGTTGAAAGACCATGGTATCCAGATCTATAAAATTTTATACCGGTATCATCAAATTACAATTTACGTGTACCTACCTACCAAGAGGGCTATTTTTATATTAATTCCACTATGTTTCCTTGTAAATAATTTAAAATCAGCAATGTCAAAATTGCTTTGGTTTAATATGGCCCAACTAGCAAATCTTAGTAAACCTGAACTAATTACCTTGAATAATTAAATATTAACCAATCTCTCTTAATCCAGTTACCTTAGAGCATCCAGCGTCTCTCATAAACGTCCCAGGAACGGAATTAACCCATATTTTTTCCATTGGAATCTAAGATTTTCTTTCGTTCTTGACCCATATAATCCAATTGCGGCATCTCTTAACAGGCTAAAGTGGCAGTTATATTTAGCAGATAACCTGCCCTTCCTGCCCTCAGGTGAAAAACTAGATTTTTTCAGACACATCTTAATTTAAATGGAAAAGTAAGATAATTTTTGTGAACAACGACAAACTTAGCACTCAACTTTCTATTATTTTTTTGCTTAATCTCCTTGGAACACATTCAAATCGTTTTGGATTAATTTATTTTGATGTTGTGGAATGTAACTTGAAATTTCATGTTATTCATTTTTCATTGAAAATACACATAAAAGAAAGCCTTGTTCCTGTTTGAAAGTGGAGCCCTATTTTTCTACTACTACCACCCCCTCCTTTTCTGAGCCGTAACATCAAATTTTGAGATGCCATTACCCTACAATATTTGTCTCCCAAAATTCCTCAAGTCTGAAAAAAATATTAACGTAGTAACATTTTGAGGTAACTCCTATTCGGGCTTAGCACTTTTCGGTTGAATGTATCACTATAGAAAAAACAAATATTGCTAAAATAATAAAAAAAAAACATTTGTAATTTGTAAATAAAGTGGGGTTTTCCGTACGTCAGTAACAATAAAATCTAAAACAAAGGGTAAAGGACCTCAAAGGCGTGATAGAAACTTCGCCGCTCTTCCTGGATTCTTGCTGTTTGAAACTTTCATTGAAGCAGGAACTTCATTTCCTTGAATAAGATTTTTTTTTATACTTTCCTCTTTTACATTTTTGTTTTGTTCGTTACTTTGAATGTCTCGTAACAATTCTGTTATTACTTTCACTGACACCATCTTTAATTAACTGAGATTGAATAAAGATTTTAAAGTTATTTATTATTCAGTCTAGACCATTTATTATGATAACCTCGAGTAAGTAACTTTTTTTATTGATGCGATAGTATTTGTCTATATTTTTCCTATCTAAAATTAGTTATTCTATTGTAAATACGATATTATATTGTTAATAATGAATTATCATACGTTAATATTTTGTAGGTTTGTTCTTCACTGATTTTCTATTAGTTTTACATCGACATTAAACATTTCTAAAGCTTTCGCTTCATTTTACTTTTTTAACTGAACTTAGCAGCACCGGACAGGTGTTATGATGTCCCTTTAATGACATATATCATATTAAGAAATTCTCTGTTCTAAGATGTTTTGCTTCAAAAATGTCTAACCCTTGTTAATACCCGACGGTTTGATTACTCGATGATTTCGTTGAATGTCTTCGAGTCTCTGTGTTCTCTAGATTCATGAAATTTGCATGGTAATTTTACAAGACACATTAAAAATATTTTTAGCAATAAAAACAAAACCTTTGTTGATGTGATAAAGTAAAATTGCACTGGTTTTTATTTAAAATGTATCATAAAAATACTCATAACTTTTGGCTCAAACGTTTTCCTTAGACGGTTACCAAAACATAATTACGCAATTTATAAGATGAATTAGTGGTGGTGATAGTCATCCGGGTATCTCCGGAGGGTAAGCTTCCGTGAAGTTAGATTGGCTTCATGAATGATAGAAGAGGGAGCTAAGTGGCTATGGTAGGGACTTGATTAATATTGCGTAAGACCGTCGGTGATTACCGGAATGTTAATGATTCACGACGTTCACAATTTTGGAAAACAATTTAGGATGGAGTGAGTTTTAATTTCCTAATCATTATGAATAGAATGATAAAGGAGAGGATATCACTTAATGGTAGCTATTAAACAAAACATACGCCGTTTGGAGCCTTAATCTGCATCATATACATCAAGATCGTTTAAATAAAACATATATTACTTTTAACTTAAATTCTTAGAACGCAGTTATTACGCCTATTTATTTGACTAGTAATAATTAATAAGGAAATGTTTATTCCACTATCAAAACAACAAATTATTAACTATCCATAAAAAATTTTCCCAAACATCCAAATCATCTGGCATGGTCACTTCCAAGCTCCACCCATCTCTACATCCTCCTCGGAGAATGAAATGAAAGCAGACGTCTGATGGGAAAATATTAAGTCCCTGGGATTTGTGGTACTTGCCCGTTTGCAGGAGACTTAGTGAAATAATATAAGTGACTATATTGTGTGAATGTACATTAAAAATTCTGTAATGATGAATGAGTGATGGTGGAATGAATGAGAAAGTAAATGAAAGTAAGGTGGGTTGGTCCTGATGCAGTATCAGGACCTATTTCATCGTTTTATTACCATATGGGTACAGCTGGGTTTGCTTGGTGGACAAGCTAAGGATGAAAATTTCGATAATTTGAAGGAAAAAATAATATTAATTATATATACAAGTGGTATTATTGATGTAAAATATTACATGTTACAGGGTAGATTAGTTTCGGAATGGAATTGTATGATGGTATTTATGGTCGGTTAGTCATTTTTAAATGCTGCTGGAAATCATAACCTACTATTTCGATTGAACTGTCTGCGGCAGTGTCAACTACTGCTTTGAGGGAAATCAACGAGTCATATTTAGTTAAAGTGCCAGTGGTTGTGACATCATGGATTTGGTTTCCCAATGCCCGATTAGCGAACCGCTACCGCAGGCAGTTCTAGTTAAGTACTTTAATATGATTTCTGTACTTATTTTAAATAGTATTATTAAGTAGTACAAATCTGTAAAAGTGGCAAACCTTAAATATATGAATGTTGGTTAAATCTCGGTTGCATTTTTGGCATTTTGGAGGTGCTTCTCGAATGATAAAGTAAATCATATGTGATTCTACAATGACCTCTTCCAAGGCGAGTAAGTGCTACTTTTCGTCAGTTGTATCGGTTAGATGTACTTAATGGTTTGACTTTTTTCTAGTTATATTCCAGCTTACTGGATGGGCCCTCATCCCACATGCTAAGGTTTAGATATTACTTCTTTGAGAAGGCTTGCAAGTTCTGACGGGGTAAGGACGGTCATACTTTGTCCTGGGAGAGATAATGGTTCTCTAACCATGAAATAGACTGACTATCACATATATGTAAGTTGACTGGTGATCAGAATACATGCAGCCCAGTTTCTATAGTGCATTCAGGTAATCTGAAGCAATTACTGTGTAATACACTGACAATTTAATTCCGAAATCGAAAGCTAATATGATAGCATTCAGTTCAGCTAAATAAACACTGCAAAGGCAGTGGAGTTAAATTCACAGTAACGAAGGCTGAAGCCGTTGATGTCTCTGGTTAAGACCCTTTGGTGTTAATTAGAAGATATCTTGGTAGAGTGCGCATTAATTGTTCAAATCTCTCTTTATACTCTGATAAGGGCCGTACTATTTTTAGGAACGTTTCCTGATAGTCCTAGGTGTAGTTTGGAAGTTATTATCTCCAAAAGGGATCATAATTAAATAGTTATATGAATATCTACATTAATTAATTGATTTTTTAAGCCATTGTGGTTACTGTAATGGTTTTTTATTATAACATAGATTAAAATGTGAAATATTTTCATACCTGATTTCAGATTTTCAGTTATCATCATAATAAAATAACACATATATTAATTACTATACTATTTTTTATGTATAGTAGCTAAACTTAGTAATTTATTATAACATAAATGAAATACAAAACAAAATACTTGATCCACATTGAAGTACAAAAACGTTTTCTTTCTTTTCAAAGTAAAGAAATGAAGGGAAAATGTACAATAAAAAAAAAAGTAATTGCCATAGCTCTTCAGAAAGAATTAAAAGTTCATAAGAAAAGAACAGGCTAGTACAAAGCCGGATTTAGATGAGAGCAAGGTATTGGGAAAGTTGGGATTGATTTACTGTCTTGATAAATCACAATTACACGTTTCACTTGCCCCGTAGTAGGAAGGAGAGCCGTGTTTGTTTCTGTAGTTTTGTCCTGTGACATGTGGCTGAGAATAAGGCAAGTTATTCTGTAAGCTGAATAATTTATTAGTCAGTTTCAGGCTTTATGGGGTCAAGCCAACTCAGAATTTAAAACCGTTAAAATAGGTTAACTAATTTTTAATACACAAAATAAAAAGCAAAATAGTGAAAATAAGCAAAAATGAATCTTAATTAAATAGGCGTTTCCACAACTTTGTGTCTAGAAAACCCAACTTTGTGTTAATTTGATATAACTGAGCGAGCTTCTAAATATTAAGTGTCTTATTATCAATTAAAAAAAAAATGATACTGCCTCCTTTCGTTTTTCCATGAAATTTTAAAGCATAGTTAGTTAGCGTTTTGCTGAGTAATTTCTCATCTATATTGATCTAAAACTGTTTTTTTGACTCATAGAGGAAATAAGAGTACGCTTTTATCCTACCTGATCTACCTTTGAGAAACTTAGGATTAGTTGAAGCAAAATGGATGATGTATATTGCTTACAAAAAAAATTGAATTAACACTTTTACCTAAGATTAGAGCTTTATTGTTATCGTTAAGAGGTATTGAGGAGATTTTCTCTGCAATAGCTCAGGGGAGAAAATTAGTTTTATTTCTAATTCACACCTAGAAGAAATATTAGATGATCTGATTAATATATGTTTGACTATTTTTTGTTATATACCTTACTCTTTGCAGTAAACCTACCATCAATTGAGTCCTTGAGAATCACAGTAGCGTAAGTTAAGTGAGAATTTTTTAAGTTGCATAATTGTGGCATATTTATAAGACGCATCCTGTAAAACGTCATTAATATTCTCTCATTAATTTTGTAATTAATATAAAAGATTCCAGTCTATGTTCATGTAATATTATTTTTCTATGATATTTGATTATTCTCTAAGAATATTTAGTATTCAGATTATTTTAGTATTGTATATTTATAACTGCGTCATGTCGCATTTATCATTTAATTAGCCGCGTTGAGTTACGGGTTAGTTTTAAGGTTGTCACGTTTTTTGTTGAACAAGAACCGATAACCATAAAAATATGTTGGGTATTATAGTTAGGCAATCTCCAATTACAGCCGCCTAAACAAAATTTCTTAAAAACCAGAATTTTTCTTTGTTAAAATTTTATGAAGGGTGCTTTCAGGAGGCCTAATTTTGCAATGTTATGTTTTTCAAAACATCATGGAGTTTTTAAATAAATGAGTAATTAAAAACTATCACTCCATATATACAATCCACTCCATAAATACATCCCAGGTCTCATAAGAAATGATTTTTTTTTTTAAGTTGTAATAGCTTATTGTAATTACTCTTTTTGAAAACACTTATACATTGAGAAGACAGAGTTTCACACACCTAAAGGTTTTACAAAACTGAAGATGATTTTAAGCTTATTCTACATAATTTTTATGAAAGTTTTTCTAAAAGTGGGGAATCTGTAGTCTAGTATTAGGCTGATAAAAAAAGTCACAAATAGACCATGATTTTACGAAGAATAGAACATTGTATAATTTACCCGGTTGAAATATCCCTTCAAATGGTTTTAATAAAGACAAATTTCACTTGTTTTTTAAGAAAAAATTATTTAGTTTACGATACTGCATTTGGGAATTACCTAACATATATTATGTATAATATAATATTATACATATATATGTTATGGCTAGTGGCAAGACAATGTTAAGCTTAATAAATTTATTTTTATTTATTATGAATGTATAATTTTACGGGGAATGTCCGAAAACTGGTAGGGGGGTGTTATGGCTAGTGGCAAGACAATGTTAAGCCTAATACTACAGGGCCTAATGTAAACAAAACCTGTGTATAGATAGAGGATGGGAAGATAATAAATCCAGTGTTAACTGGCTTGATTGTTAAATCGTACTTGTGTGTAATATTACCATCCTTATTCTCTCTTTTTTGATCGTCTACAGCCGGGAGACGATAACTTATATATATATTGTAACATTCATGATATTTGAGAATGAAGATCATGACCCTCACATATGGTAAGGGCCATTTTTTTTCTTATACTCCTAGGAGTGGGGACGAGCGGGAAACCAGTCTTAGCACAACCGCCGAGAAGAGCGGACTTAGCAAGCTCCCGAATTGGCGGTTACCATACAGGAAGAGAGGAGAAGAACCAACAGCAGAAAGTAACGTTGATTGGATTACAGGAAGATCATCGATTGGGTGATATCAATATTGTTTTCATTATGGATCCATTAAAAGAAATTGAGCTCAAATTTCATGTTTTTTGTAATTAGTAGTAACTATCCTATTTTAAAAGGAATTGAATATTTTTTTTATACTTTTTGTCAGCACTCTATATAATTATAATTATTTGTTATAACCATTTTATTTGAATATATTTCACAATTCCTAGTTTCTCAATTTATTAATAACTACAACATTAGCCTTGAGATCGGGCGATTCAATCGGGATAAATTCCTATGTCAAAGACATAAAACAATTTGAATTAAAGATCTCATGACGGACCTGCCAAATTAGTTAAGGTAAATTGATCAAATAAAGTAGAAAAAGAAATGGTAAAAAAATGAGGTAGGTTTCAATATATATTATACTTATATTTATAATACTCATTAAATACTCCTAAATTATGTTTGCATGAAAATATCGTCAATAACGTCCGCATGAGAATATCCTCAATAGAATTTGTTTGTTGTGAAAGATTTGTGTTACTGCTAGTGGTCAATGGTAGCAGGAATTCCTTGTTCTTGTCTTCTCACCACATTGTTGATAGATCATCTGGTGAAAAATTCAATTTGTTAAATAGTTTTTGCTTCATCTGCACTCCTGTCATAATATTTGTAACATCATGGATTAAATTTGCTGCTGATGATCTAAATGTGCTGGCGTTTCGTAGTGGTATGAATACTTGGTTACGGAAACTAAAGTACATACTCATGGTGTAGTACATCTGTTTTCCTTGAGTTTGTAATTTCGTTTTAGTTGGATCTCATAATGATAACACTTGTGTTTTATATATATACTTTATATGGGTGTGTGGAATTGCCAGATGGCGAATTTTATGCTTGACATCAACCCAGAAGACAACAATTTCCATCCTATTATATAGAAGACAGGAGGGATGGCAAGTGAATGTCCGTCCAACGGGACTTGTTAATTTCTCTTGTCTTTTCAAACAAATTAAATCAGCAACTTCCCCAGTGAACACGTGAAAAATTTATTCAGTGAGCATAATGTGAAATATATTTAAATTAAGAGGTCACTGTCCAATCCAACGTCCTCTTTGTTGTCCTCTCTACCTTTTGTGCACCGATGTTACCCTTTGTGATTATTAACAGTGAAGAATGTTCCACAATGAAAGCCCATTGTTTCCTGCCACACACCCAAGCATCAAAGGGAAATATACATAGAATTAAAATTTCCAACAAACGCTTGGACAAATATATGCTTTTTATTCGTATGTATACCAACAGTTTTCGATTAAACATAATAATCTAATGTAAAAAGGCTGACTTACAGCGTTAGAGATACGGGTAAAAAACATTTAGCACCAATAGTAGTAATAAGCACTAATACTATTTGCAATAGATGCTGGAACAGGATCGTAAAAAAATAAGAAGATTAGAAACTAAAGTATTCTTTTTTATTTTTTTCGTTCATATGCAAAATAAACTTTTTATTTTTGAAACGAGTGATTGGGTAATAAATCTATTTACAGAATCAACCTGCTAGTTTTATTACAAACTACCCTTCAAACAAAATCTTAGAGGAAACATTTTAAAATAAAATAACAAATAATCAAAAAATTAGAAATACACAGAAAATCAAATAATGATTTAACTTAAGAATAACAATCTTTGATTCAGTAAGATATAAAGTATTTTTTGTACATAAGAACAAAATTAAAGCAATGACCCAAAACAAAAAATAAACAGATCCCTTATGAAATAATATAGTACATAATTGAAAAAAAAGTGATTCCTTTGCCTTTTTTTTTTTTTAATTGAACCATCCTGAGCCTACAATTGAGCTTAAGCATGATATCTGATGGTTCCAGATATCGGTTAGATAATTCGTTAGACCTCTGCACTAAGATTTATTTCTACTAATTACAAGTCATGTGTGATAAGTTTCTTTTGCGACAAAACGAACAAATATCATCTTATTGTATAATGCAATTTTTTTGGCTTAGTTGAAATAATTTAATTCAGTTTGGACATTAGTTGAAAGAACTTCACGATCATACAAAATGTCTACATGCTCTTATAATTCATTCTAGAAAATATTAATTCATCTTATGTTAAAGCTTTTTTAGTAAGCGGTGATAAAATGGGCCACATTGTGAACATATTTATTCCTGCTTTGGATATAGTTTCTTCTTTCCTGCACCCAATAATGGCTGTTCCAGTGGAATAAATATACTTAAGTCATCCTTATTTATCAAAAATTAAACCAATATGTTTAACCTTAAGTATAGTAAAGATTTTAATCGATAGACAGTAAATATATAGTATAACAATAACATTTGTTTGAAATAGAGGATCGTAATAAAGTGTGATTAATATCATTTTAAAATTTCCGCTTCCTTATGAAAACATTGTAACTGCTATAATATAAAGTATACCTACCCCTTATTAAAAAAATAACAGTTACATTAAAAAAATGAGGTTTCTACAAAATGAAAACGAAATTCCCTTAACTGTGTTCTACATCTCAGTTGAAGTATCTCTCTTTTTGTTTTTCCGTACCGTTTTTTTTTCATTAAATGAGTCATGGGTGGGATAATTAATACTTCAAGAGGCACCTGATACCTGGATGATGTAGTTTATTTCGTTTTTCATTCCATCGGCTATATTTACATTATCCCCAAAAGCTGCTAGCTGACATTGATAATCCGCTATCCGAGCTGTAGCAGTAGCAGACACTGTGTAGATAATCCTATTGTAGATGGGAACAAGGGCGAAGATATCTACGTCGGGGCTGCGCCCTGCCTTAGCATAACAGCCTTCAGCTCCTGCCAAGCCTGTTTATACTGGACCCTCGTGGAATTATCCTTGTGCCCATCCTTGTCATCTTACTCATCTGCTCAACGGCTTTATTACTCATATGGATAAATTATAATATTTGAACAAGGCAAATTTTACTCCATCTAAATACACTAAAGTTTTTATAAGGAGTTGGGCGCTTATCTGTAATTGGCCGTGGTTATTCGGCACACAATTTATTCTAGTTAATTTAAAACAGAAAATCTATATTTAATATATTAACCACTATAATAATGCTATATTAGAATATTCTCTTATAAAAATATCCAAACATAACTTACAAATTCATATACTTTTGTGACACTCTAAAGTCCTAGCTTTCCCTTGGGACTTCCCAAGACTCCGCTTCCTCCTTCGCACGCGAGGAAGGTGACAACCATGTGGACTTGGGAGGCCTCTGGGCTGTTTGCATATATAGTATGAATGAGCGAGTGAATGAAAATTGTAAATTGGTATGAATGAGATCATTTATCACAATTACTTATAGCCCAAACAGGCAGATTGTAATTTTATCACAATAAAGTTGGTGTTGAATTGAAGTTTTAAAATATTGTTTGATAGTTAAACATGGTGGATGTTTATCCATAATATGATAATGCAGGAAACATTCCCGAGGTAGATACCATCTACAATAATATTATCACAATATGTCTCCAAACACAACCGCATTTAGCAAACGTCCTTTACCGGTCTTTTATCACATTGAAATTTCTGGCCTTAAGGGTAATAAAAAAACTTAATGTTAGGCTAATTATATATAAATAAAAATGATTTTTATGTAAACCTATATAACTTATATGAGCGAATCTTAGCTTTTGAAAAAAGGGGGAAATTATTTTGAAATATTCATAAAAATAATCCAGTGTACATACTTTTAAATTGATTGAAATTAAAGCCAATGAAGTGCTATATGAGAAAACAATGAAACGCTATAAGAGGCGTGTGGAGTACAACACTAAACCAACTCTTTTAAAGGACCGACAACTGGTGACTATTGAAAAGTAGAGGCTATATGCTAGTCATTGTTGGCTACTACCTCACCAATGTGAAAATGATGCATTATATATTTCGTTGTATTCAGCTGGGGAACAACGGTAACCCGCGAGCCTGATGGAGGATTAAATTAAAAATAACATATTAAACCCTTATTTTATTCATTTGTTTATATAATTTATATCATTCTCGTCATTCAGTAATCCTTTATATAATTATGAACTCCAACCGCTTTTGCGTTCCATTTATTACCATATATTGCAATGAGCATGTTGAAAGAAAAAATATATACTTATTGAAGAGTATATATATATAATATAGAATTTGTTTGTAAGAAATATGTGTATATATATATATATTTTGATTACTTCTTACAGTACCCAAGAACAGATCGAGTGCGATTGTCATAGCCGAAACAACCGAAGAAATTTGTCCGGTGAAAAGGGAAGGAGAGCTGCATGGAAATACGCTAGCACTTTGCTGTGCTATAGGTTTCCTAAAATATTACATTCTATAAATTATTGTTAGATTGTGTTTGAAGTATCCGAAACATTATCGACACTTGAAATTTCTTTCAATCTTACAGTTGTTTCGATAGCCCATCATCTGGAACATTTATTAATTTGAACCACCAGTTTTGTTGAGATGATCCGGATATTGTTTTGAAGATTTTAACATACATGTACTGAAGATTCAACTCATATGAGATGACTGAGATGGTGATAAACTGGTTTATAAATACTTTATAATACTTATTCCGATCTTTTTTCAAGACTTTATCGTGTTATTCAGGGACCCATATTTCTGCAAGCATTTACTATAATTACAGAGAGTTCGAGCACAAATTCATTAATGGAACGTTTGTAGGGCTAAGAATTTATCCTGTTAAAATGGGTAAGCATAAAGGAAGAATCATTACGTTAAAATAGTTACAGGGGATCGTTTTTCTCCGTTCTGGGACGTTTTTTACGATTGCGGTCGTAAAAGGGACCTATTTCAAAGGGAGGACGTTTGTTACCTTCAGAGCTCTTGGATACTTCATAGTAGGACAGCCAATGCGTTTTATCTAAGAGTTACAAGCCTTTTCTTGCCCTGACATGTGCATATGACAATTTGATTTTACTTCGTTACAATGACGACGGATTCAAGGCGCAAATGATCATTCGAACCCTGAGTAAATATACGAATATCACTTATTTTTTACCGTTTCCTCGACTAACGACCAACTAAAGTCCAAAAGCCACGTTAAAATGTGTAAAAAAGCCTAGTTAAAATTAAAAAGCCAAGGTACTGTTATAATACTAATGTATAAAAAATATAATAAGAGTTTCTAATGCCTTACGAGTTATTTGTAGGATGTGCTTTATAAATAAACGTAGAAAGGCCTAGGGTGTTCGATCACTATTGGATACAATTTATATTATATTACACAAAAAATAGTGAAATAATCTTTTCATTTGCTAACGCTTTACTGAAAATTTATACGAAACTGATGTAATTTTTGGTTTCAGATATTCCAGAGAATGGAACTTTAGGGTTTTGACAAAAAAAAAAAAATCAGAAAAAAATTCTTTGATAATTATTGCGTGGAAAAAAAAGGCAGAACAGCTGGAAAATGAATATCTCCATATTTTACGTGGAGGAAAATATTGCTGAGGCTGCTGTAATCGAAGCCCACCCCTCCCTCGGGCTGGTCGGAGGGTTGGTGGAGGTAGTAGATTTTAATCAAAGGCCATGGCTTGATTAGGACCGAAGCGGCCACGGTTTTTCACAACACCTGTCAGCAGGGTCATTTAACCTCCTTCGTCACCTGCCTGCTTCTACCCTCGGTCCAACATTTTGGTTTATATATGCCGATATTATATAGATATATGAATATTATATTATCATTATTTTATATAAATATTACACTAATGGTAAAATTATTACAAAATAAGTTTAAAGAAAATATTTGTAAGTCAGAATACCGACCAAGAATGCCTCACCGGCATTAAGAGGCACTTAGGCCGAGAGGGTGACAGAGTCTCGCCTAAAACCACCCTAGTCTAAAATGATAAACACATTAAGCTGTACGATTCCTATGCTTGAAAGGTGGAACTCCATAGTTCTCCATAGCCTCAATAAGCAAGCAGACTTTTAGATCATGGAGACAGAAACATACAAATAAATGAATTCAAATCTCAAATAATGCGAGTGTTTGCTAGTTTGGAACAAACAAGCTGGTCAAAAACAGTTACATTTCCATCCCTAAAAAAATGAAGTTACATAAAATATACCAAGATATTTAATAAACATATGTCAGACCATATATCTCCACTGTTATGAATGGTTTTTTTAGCAAAGATATTTTTCATATTTATCAATTATTTTTTTTTATCAATCTTTCTTTTTGAAATCAAATATTGGTGGATATGACAGAAGAACGGTTATTTGGAGTTGACGACACGTCTGAATAAAACAAACAAAAAAAAGTAAGGATGAGACCCCATCTAATCATGGCTTCCTTTCACAAATGATCGAGTCTACCCATTTTGATGGCTATAATCTAACAATAACCTTCCTTCATTGTTTATTTGTGAGAAATTCACAGAAAGAGTCTCAGTAAAACGTAAAATACACGAGTAAAAATATAGTCGATAGACTGTTTTCGACATTTCATTAATCCTGCTTTTGTGATTCGAAAGTTTTCCCGTTTGTATTAACTTATTGAGACGAACTGAACGTAAAAAAAAATCGATCAACAACAAAATTCTAGTATCTTTGGTTAACAAAGCTACAATAAGGGCTTATGTGAAAGCCTTTCTTTCATTACTATAGCTGGGATAATGCACTCATGGCTAGAATCTGTTTACATGGCCGAGATAGGAACGCAATTGAAAACTATTTGTTTTAATTTTAATTCTGTATCGAATATGGTAAAATCAAACATATCAGGCTAGATGGAAATCTGCTCCACTTCCGACAAAATCATTTGGATTAGCAATTTTGACGTTTACCTTCCGTCGATTATAGTATAGTTTCAAGAAATAATTACAGGTTCCTGAAGTCACTATCCATACATATTTAGTTGCTATCCAAAGAAAAAAATAAGGGGAAAGGGCAGAAATATGATCCAGGGACAAAATACATTTTATTTTTATATTTTATTAGTCACCTACAACATAAATACATCAAAAGTATTTGAAATTATACCATATTAATTTTTAATTACTTTTATTTCAATTTAAAATTAAGCAAATATTATTTACAATCTGAATAAAGGCAAATAAATATACATAAATAATTTAAAGACGCAAACAACAAAATAAATATTATAAAAAACTAATACGTAAGCAAACAATATACAACACAAATAGTAATAAATCTCTTGTCTCTTCTTAATAGAATCTTTAAAATAACAATAAATAAAACCGATTTAAAATATTAAAAGAAATAATTAAAAAATGAACAAAAGGGTTTTTTGTGTATTTATCCATGATGCTTAAATATATATGACTGTGGGGAATGTAATGCAATAAATCGTATTTTGGTAGGACATATAGAAAATTGTGTACAAGATGAAAAGATCTTCTTAACCACAAAAAAATCCAGTTCTACCAGCATCTACAGGAGGGTCATAGATATACCAAATAAAGTTAGTTTCCTTGCTAAATAATACAAATGATAGAAAATTACTTAAAAACCTTGAAATCTATGAACTAAATTAGATTCCCTAACATCGGACAATATCAATACAAAAGAAGAAATAATAATCGCACGTAACTTCTAAATAACTACTACGACTGGCTGTAAAGTGAAATCGGAAGAGATAGGCAACCAATTTTAAAGTCTGAACAAATATAATTTATTTTCAAATGTAACAAGTTAAATAAGTTTGGCCAGATTTTTACCTGTATTTATTGTCAAATTGTAATGTTATTTTCCACTGGAAAAAATAGTTTAGTGGCTAGTCTCAAATGTTCTAGAAGTACGCTTTCATAATAACAGTCACTTTCCATCTGGCTTCTGGTCTGGATTCTACACTAATTCCTTAACTAAAATTACTGAAGACCTCACCCATATTTATTTTTATCGCTTTTTCCGTTCAACATTACGCAATTGGTGTATTTAATCGACCACATCTAAATGTGCCCAATATTATTTATTAGCTAACTCCATAATCCAGAGTGTCAGCTAGTCATGTTTGTTTCGATCGTTATTCTTAGGAAACAATGTCCGATAATAGTCTTTTTACATTACATTTAAAAAAAAAAAATTCAGTGCCACAGTTTTCAGGAATTCAAATCACCTCACTTCATAAGTATAAAACAGAGTTTCATAAAGCAACATGAGTTGGTATTTGATATTCTATGATATAGTACTCATTCCTGATCAACCTCCATCCTAATCCTTTCCATTGTTTTCCGGTGTAGCTCAGGGTTCATATATTTCGCTATTACTTTTATGTATTTACATCAACTACCTCCATACATCTGCTCGTTCCACATACTTGTCAACTGCACTCAGAATTACCTTCCCTCCTAGTAAGTACAAATCCACCTCCCTATTTATTTAGGATAACCTAGACGGGTCTCTCTCCATAATATTTGATTGAAGGCCACCTCCTCAAAACCCTAATTGATATTCTTAACTTTACCGTTGATGGTTGACATATCCAATTACCTAGTTGAGTTAGAAACAAGGTTTGGCCATTGACCAAACTCTATCTTGGAAAGACCACATTTCCCAAATCACCCTTTAACTGTTCAATCGATGCCGACATCTCCTCCCTTCCCATTCGTGTCAACTCCTGGTTTCCTATCTTGTCTTTCCTCAGTTAGTGTACAATAGTAACTCTGAGGACCTCGAGGCTCAGTGAAAGCTTCTGAATTGTTTTCTATGACTTATATTCAGGATCCCCTGAGATCGTCGCATTTCGCGGCACTACTCCCAGTTGGAATAGTTGCATGCCTTCCGCCCCTCGCCAATACTTACTTAGATAACTCCTTTTCAATACCTTTATGGCCAAAAAAAACCCTTACCTTCACAACTTCCTCTAATAGAAATCAGCGATCAAATCCTGAAATACTAGATATTCTCACACCCTTTTCACACCTTTCTCACCCCTTTCTCACACCTTCCTCACCCTTCTCACAAATATCTTCCCCCTCTCTTTCCTGAGAATCACACTTTCACAAATGTCCTTTGACAATTCTTTTTTTATCCGTGCCACAAACCATTTGGAGCAGTATTCCCATCAATATTCATCATTCATATACTCTCACTATATTTAAATCAAGACTTTACCAGTTTTCTATTTGTTGCAATTTGTTGATGTTGGCTGTTTATAGTAATCTCATATTCACATAACGATAACACATCGTATTATACATTTGTTCATAAGCTTATCAAATCTGTTTAATTTTATGAACATTATTCTTTTTTTTATCAGCTAGACCTAATCCTACTATGTTCCTTATTGTTATTCTAAGGGGACAAAATTACAGAATGATAGTTTAGTTTTTAAATTTTTACTCTATAAAAATCGAATGTTTTAAAGAGTTAAAATTTTACATGACATATATTTAAAAATATTATTGTATTTCAAAAAGTATTGAAGGGGAGAAAACTACAAATTTACAGCTCAATAAGTTATAAAGTTATAAGGGATGGATTTTTATGGTTTTTACGTCTTTTAAATTTGATATATGTGCCCTCATTAATAGAATAATTTTCCTAGACTCCTTACTGAAATATAGTGGTATTGAGAGGTATTAAATACAAAGACAACTTCCACGAGGGGGTTAATGGGAAAAGCCCGGCCTCTGGTCCTCCGGGATTAATAAAAAAAAAATGCTTCCATTCAATTTAAAAGCAATTCTGCCAGCATCCCCCGACGCCATCTCTTTCCCTCCTCTCCTCGAAGCGATGCTCGGTTGAAGCCCGAAAATTGGATTTAAAAGAACATGGGGTGGAGTAGACAATCCAGAGCGGAAACGGATCCAAGATGGCGCTAATCCACAATACCTTTCTCTGATATGGAAAATCGTGAAGAAAATCCACAATAGGTTCTCCCTTTGTGGTGGAGGGAACCAGCAGTGCTAATGGCCAATTACAGCTCTTCCTTCCACTGGTGTCGTCCCTTCGATAGCGTTAATATACAAGGTATATTTATTTTGTCACTAAAGGCCCTATATTTAAAATCGTGGTTGCTAATTTAGAGGGAAAATACTATTAGTGGATACAACACACAAAAAAGATGAAATACACATGTAGATACATAACTAAATGAAATCTTCTAATCTAGATAAATTCATGAAAATAAAACCGTGTACCGAATCATACTGACGATTAAAATGTGCATTTATAGTAGTGTGAAAATGTAGGGTCTTATAAATCCTATTTACAATATAGTGTTAGTACTGCGCCTGCGCTAAATCACTGCAAGTCGTTTTCGTATCGCTCTATAAACCAACTGTTTTGTTACCGTTCATAGGAAGTGTCCAGTTCGTCAAACCGTCTCAACTGACTACTGGGTGAACTGTCCACGGAAGAGCTGTCTACAGGTGAGTGGATAGTGAAGCTGTGGGCTAGATTGCCAATCGCAAGATTCACTTATTACACAGAGAAGGCGGTCATATTGGTGAGGTTACCGATCATCTGTAGTAGAGATAAGAGTGGGGAGTCCGCAAAGCCCTCATAGCACGATAGTTACGTGCGTTCGTGGCTCCCACTTGCCATATATTTTTTATTTATAAAAAAAAAACACTGAAAAATTCAGAAAAATACTGCTGATGAAACATGCGTTTCTATCAGCAGAAAATAAGAAAAAACGCACAAGGTCGTTGGGACCTACCCCCACTCCGTCACCGGCCAAACGTAAGCCGCGGCGACCTAATCGAAACGTAGCCCCTTTAAATTCTTCAGCTCCCAGCAGCTCTATGGAAGAAATACCATCACAACCAAGCACGTCAAAACAAACAGCAACAACAACTCATGAGTCTCCATTTCTCACGCCCAATAGCTACGAGGTGTTGAAAAATATCGAAATAGAGGAAATGAACTCTACACAAACACCCACACAGCCCAAGGCACCTGCGATATTCGTACGTAACATCAGTAATTTTAAATTACTATGCACCCAACTGAATAAAATTGTAGGTACAGGGAAATACACTTGCCTCAATCGGTCCCGGGACACAAAAGTATCTCCGGACACTCCCGACACATACCGAACAATAATTAAATACTTAGAAAAAACTAAGGCCAACTTTCATACATACCAACTAAAGCAAGAAAGATCGCTGCTGGTAGTGATTAGAAACCTGTATCCCACTACACCAGCGGACGAGATAGAGAAGGAGCTCTTAAGCTTAAAATACAAGGTTTGCCAAATCACGAATGTGCTCCGTGAGGAAAGACAAGAAAATAATGCAAGCATCAAGTCACCACTGCCGTTATTCTTTGTGGATCTAGAGCGAATACCTGGAGTAGAAAAAATCTACGAGGTTACCCACTTGTATTACACAAGAGTACAGGTCGTAAAGCCTTACCCGAAACGCGATATAGTTCAATGCCATAATTGCCAGGCATATGGGCACACAAAATCATACTGCTACCACCCTCCCAGGCGTGTAAAGTGCAGTGGGCAGCACAAAAGTGAACTGTGAAAGAAGTCCCTAAAATCACCTGCTGTATGCGTGCTCTGTCAGCAAGGCCACCCGGCAAATTATAAAGGCTGTGAGGCTAATAGAATTCTGAAGTCCAGGAGTGAACAACGTCAGCGTCCAGAAGAAGAAAAGCCAGCTACAGGTAGCCCAAGAAGCGCCCCCGCCAGAAGTTTGAGGCCTTGAGTCTCATTTGCTGATGCCGTTCGGAACAGAGAGCAGTCACAGGCATTGCCCACTCCTCCTCCGCAAGTTCTTCTTCCCAAACACTCCGTTCATCCCAGCAACCAGCAAGCTCAATCCTCAACCACACATCTCGCATATTCCTACACCTTCAAGCTCCTCAGACCTCACTAGTCTATTAACGTCATTCCTCTCAGAGTTCAGAACCCTAATTACCCCTCTCATTTCCCTTCTTACAAATCTTGTCACCTACCTCATCCCCGTTAAACAAAACCCATAAGTGGAGTTTTCCGACTTCTTATCCATTCTCCTTTGGAATGCGAATGGTGTTCGCACCCACACTAACGAACTGACAAAAACATCCACGTAGCTCTCATTACTGAAACAAGACTTACAAGTAAGCGACCTTTTACAGTTCGACAGTACCAGACTTATCGAACTGATCACCCTGGTGGAGTGATAAAAGAGCATATGCAGGCACCGGTGTCATTGTCCATAACTCCATTTCCCATCACATAGTTCCTTTGGAAGCACATGATTTCCTTCAGTCCACTACAGTGTCAATCAGCACCTTCCCTTTCCCCCTTACTCTAGCATCAGTGTACTGCCCTCCCAATAAATCCATTTCCGATTCCCAATTCATCTCCTTTCTAGACTCCATCGGTCATTGTTTCCTTGTGAGTAGGGACTTCAACGCAAAGCATCAACATTGGGGCTCAAGATCCACAAATACACGAGGATGTGCTTTGCTATCTGCACTTACACGGACACATTGCTCCACTATCTATCCTGACACAGTCACCTATTGGCCATCAGATCTCCAAGACTTTTTCTTCTACAATAGTTTGGGAACACTAAACTATTCACTCACGCGCCTCTTAGAGACACTGTAGACCTCAAAGTACCCCTGAATACATCCCAAGACCTAGATGATGGAGTGCGTTCCTTCACTACTCTGTTCCAGGGGTCGGCCTGGGAGGCATCGTCACCCCACTGTCATCTAAAAATCCACAATCATAATCGTTTACCGCAGCATTTAAAAGATCTAATCCAATCCAAACGCAACTCGAGAACAGTGTGGCAAAGATCACGACATCCTGCTGATCGTCGCTCATACAATCAGTACTGCTGGCTGCTAAAGCGGCAATGGGCATCCTTCCGTTCCAATTCTTTTAATTCCTATCTCTTCTCTCTGTCTACCAGGGACAACTCCTTGTGGAATCTAACTAAAAAAATCCAAAAATATCATCCTGTTTCACACCCACTCCGTCGTGATGATGGGTCCTGGACTGCTTCGGATGGCGAGTGGGCGGAAGGATTCGCACTGCATCTTTCCCGTACTTTCACTCCTCACCTTACTCCTCAAAACAATACTCATCGCTCAACTGTTGAAGATTTCCTTACTTCACTTATTCCTCTCTCACTACCACCAAAAGCTGTTAACCCCTCTGAGGTTAAATATCTTACCGAAAATCTCCAGGATATGATCTCCTTACTCCTCAAATTCTCCAACATCTTCCTCCTAAAGCCATAATCTTACTAACCTACATTTATAACTGCATTATCCGAACGACGCATTTTCCTCTCCTCTGGAAACACTCCATTATAGTCCTATTCGCCAAACCCAGTAAAACACCCAATGACGCCTCATCTTACCGACCAATTAGCATACTCCCTATACTCTCAAAAATATTTGAAAAACTCCTATTAAAACGCCTACTTCCAATTGTTGAATCCAAAAACCTTTACCCTACTGACCAGTTTGGTTCCAACGACATTCCACAGCTCAACAAGGCCTTCGCGTTGACGATCACATCTCCTCAGCCCTCGAATCCAAACAGTATTGCACTGCAGTGATATAGCTCAAGCTTTTGGCACGCAGGTTTGCTTTACAAGCTCAGAGGATATTTACCGCAGACCCTATTCCTAATCCTACAGTCCTACCTTTCTAACCGCTTCTTCAAAGTCCGCTGTGGTTTAGAATATTCTAGCTACTATCCCATAAAAGCAGGAGTTCCACAGGGCCGCATCCTGGGTCCCATCCTCTATACTCTATACACCGCTGATGTCCCCTCCACCACCCCAATTCCCTAGCACAGTCAATGCACTGCACCACTCATCCCTACAACGCTCCTAGAAGATTAAAACGGCAGTGGGCTCGTGACCTGCTATAACTAAGTGATAGTGGAAGTCTTGGCAATGGCCAGTTTCTCTAATCATGTCCTGAGCGTCTGTGGCTCTCGCGCTCTTGGTCAGCCTCCGCTGGCTCTTATCCAGTGACGCGGCTGACTTAGGAGCGTAGGGGACTTCCCAAGACTCCGCTGCCTTCTTCGCATGCGAGGGAGGTGACAATCATGTGGACTCTGGGCTGTTTGTAAATATTGTATGAATGAGCGCGTAAATGATGTTGGAAATATTGTATGAATGATAACATTTATCTCAATTACTTATTGCCTAATAAAGAAGACAGATTGTAATTTTATCTTAATAAATTGTTGTAGACTCCAAAAAAAACAATATAGTGTTAAATTAGTGTCACGATAAATACATTGAAATTGTTATTTATTTTTTTTGTTATATATTTTATAATATAATTAATTAAATTTAATTAATCCAATCACATGTCAATTTTATTATATTTTATTGAAAATGCATTACCACACATATTGTTCAATAAACAACTGGTAGAGGACTGGATGCTTAGTAATAGGAAAATGGCGATTTTTTATTAGGAGCTTTACAATTTAATGTAATAGTTATCTCATACATTTAATTATTACTTTGACTATGTATACATTGTAAAAACCTTTAAAAAATATGGGTGAGTGGAAATGTCATGTAGCTTAGACCCTTTGCTAAGCTTTAAAAGAACTTTATAGTAACCTGAACACATATATTTGTTTTGTTTTTTTCTTAGCTCTCTAATTATAAGATTAAGGATGAGGGAAAAATAAAGGAAAAACAACAACATATATTTGAACAACATTTGGCATCTTTATAGTACGGCACCTTGCAAAAAACATGGGAGGCTGGTGGTCACGATATCCATGTATGGATCCTACCTATATAATTTAAATCTTGGTATTCTCCTAAATTTTAAATAATTGTCAAATTCTTTAAACTTCACTGACATAAATATTAAAACACCTTAAAACAAACAGGTTGGTATATCCTAAAAATATTCAGGGGTGCACGAAGAGGAAGTAGACTAAGGCACTTACTTCACCAAGGGTGATGTTTCATAATACAGTCTAAGGACGGTTTCAACTCTAAAACTTTATGAAGAGACATTTCAGGAAGTTAGAACTTCACAACTAGTACTAAGACACACCAAGCGCAAAACCTTTAGGCCAACGTAAATTAATAAAAGATAGTGAATTATAATTGAAGAGTATTTGAGCTTAAACGTAATCCTGATAAATAACATAAGACATGTATAGTTCTTGTTGTTGTTATATGAGTGTCCATCACGCATGCTCCGATTTTCAAGGAGTTCTCTTACCCACTACATCTATGCGAGGCCTTTGTTGACCTGGCCTATCTGTTCATGTTCACTCAAACTGAAAAGTACACCACATTAACTTTATAGGTGTTGTTATATACATGGAGTTTTTTTTTCAATATTTCTAACTACTACTTTTGATTTAGTAGTCAGGATAAAGTTTAATAAAAGTCGAGTTAATCCGATGTGGTTATAATGATCGCATAGTCCTGCCCAGGTGATGATTTCGACGAAGTTTTCTAGCACGGAATACTTTATTTTTTACTGTCAGACGAAGCGGTAGACAGCTAAAGAACAGAAGGGAACAGGAGACCACTAAGAGACTGGGAACAAGTGAGCGAGAAATGGGGAGGAAAGAGAAGATGGCTTGGTAAGTGCTGGTGGTTAATTAGAAGGGGAGAAAAGATCTCGTGGGCAAGAATTTTCATGACTAGGATAGAATAAGATCATTCGAAACTAAAATTATTTTACGTTTCAGTCCCTATTGATTGCGTCGTGACATTTTATTGTTTAAAAATGAAGTATAGAATAAATTAATACTCTCCCCCCTAGTCTAGAAGTTACCATACTGACTTCTATCAGCGGAGATCCAGTTTCGTTCGAGGATGTTTTCTTCGGGAAATGTGTTAACTCACCCTGATGAAGATAAATGAGTATATATTTGAATAAATAAGAATCAATTCCGAATAAGAAAACTGAATTTAAGAATAAGAGGTAAACTCCAACTAATCTAACTTTCAGCGTCCCCTACCAAATACTGTAAAAACCCTCAGTTGACCCGTTATTGTGGATTATTGACGCTCATACCAAATCAGCGTCATTATTAAATCAAATATTAAATGTGCGAATATCAATTTAACGAAAATATAAAATTTTAAATTAATAACTAATTCTATATCTAGTATTTATTTTTTTTAAATATCTATTGAATCATACAATCTATATTTTATTTTGACACCCGCTGCCTTGTGAAATCTTAATTAAAAACTAAATATAATAATAATGTTCTTTCTAATGTAAATAGTTTGTTTAAATTAACTGCTTGATCTGACATTACGTTACAGAAGTGGTTTTTTCTTATTTTGGGAATACTGTCCTCTAAGAATTACTACAAGAAGTGAAAAAAAATTGTATATTAGAGCCTAAAATATTTATAAATGATGTAGAAATAAAAATTGCTTAGCATAATAAACATGTAAATGTACAAAGCTAAGGACTGTCATTATTTTTAGCTAGACATTGAAATAACTAGAAAGGTGTAGAGATGAACTCAAGTAAGATGTTAATGTCTAATTTGAGGTACCTACATTGTTCTAAGGCTTAACAATGCACACGAATTTCAGCATAATGAGCCAAAAACCAAATCGCAATAAATTTGTTAAGGCTTGACTGAAGGACGGCCGGAAATATTGTTTCTGGGATGCAAAGGAGACAAGAAAGAGGCCCTCGAAAAGGTGCTGACGATAGCTCCGAGGAATCACAAGGGCCACAGCCCTTCCGCGTTTATTACACTGGTCCCTTATTCCCTTCCCTCTCTTTGCCTGTGTGATTCATGTCCTATCTCTCAATCCAGCTTACTTTTGGCCATTCTCTCGAGTAGTAAATGTCTGCCGAGAGCGGACGATTCGAGTTAGGATTTAAAAGGTAGTGTAAAGTTATTAGTGTTATCATTCGGTACGGAATAATTATCAAACGATGGCAATATAATTACATGACTAAGTTTGATCGTTTTAACGGGTCACCTGAGAATACAGTACAAGTGTATTCAAATCAAAGGGCAAAGGTTTTCCAAAGGTTAAATGTAATAAGGCAGTATAAACAATATATTTGAGTTTATTTGGATCTTGGGTCTCACCTGTATTGATGGGTGCTTTTGTTTGGTTGGTGCTATCAGGTGATCCACTCCATTAAATTAAGTAATTTAAGATAGAAGTAAATAAGATTTGACAAATTTCATTTTACAAGAATTTAAAACTTATATTTTTCATATCTCTTAAATACCTTGTAAATTAACATAGATTTCAAAACTACACGATTTTGACGTTTTGTTAGAATCTCTTGACGGTTTATATTTGTAATGATCTCAGAGTAGCCAACAAGAAAGTTTTTAAGGACCTAAAACTAAGTTTAGCTTATTAAAAGTGGAAAAAAACATATTTTTAGTATTTACTGTTGGTAAGTATCAAACTGTTTTTCTACTTTCAATATGAATATTTTTTTATTTATAATGAATAATTTATCTATGTAAAATTTTATTTTTATTAGTCTATATTATGCGGGTTTTTTACTGTTGCGCATATATTTTTCGGTGGATTATTTTGACTGGGATACTGTAAGGTTTGAGGTTTTCAAACTGATGATATATAAATGTATCCCCTGGCCAGCTCTGCTGTACTGTGCCCCACTATATACTCACTTGACTGACAATAAAGCTAAAATTTCAGTTATTTAAGAATGGGGTCATGAGAAAAGGGGTCAGACATACTACTCTCAAAAGGTTAAAGAACGCCGACCTGCACCCGTTGTTTAGTGTGTCGTCTGGGGGTGAGTTCATCCACTGGGGACACATTCAGTTTTTTGACTCGTTGCATTTACGAACAGCACTAACAAACACTGGGTTTAACACTATGACCTCACCACCCTTCCCGCATCGAGAGCAACAGACTGTCGGGGAAAATTAGGTTAAGATTTAGTTTAAGTTTTATTGGTAGATGTAAGTTAGTTTTAAGTCTATGATTCATACGGTGAGCCCCATCACTTTTAAACATGTTTAGACAATGAACGTGTAACGTTAATTATAATAACAAGGAGATATAATAAAAAAAAAATTCCAGATTTAAAAGTAGAGAGACTAATAAAAATATTTTACCTATCTATGTAGCTTATATTAGATGATACACGTTTCAAGCCAAATATCAAGTTATCTTATAACAAATAGGTCACTTTAATTAACCATTGTGGAACTCCTATAAATATTTAGGATTGTTAGTGTAATTAATTGAAAACAGTCAAAGATTTTAACTTGGGAAATCCCCTTCAAAAGTTAGCTTAAGACCATTCTCTTAGTCGAAAATAAAGTGGAGCTGGTCCTTAGAACAAATCGAAGCAGTTAATAACTCAGAAATTATCTGACATCTTAATGAAATATTGTCTGCGACAAAAAGCGCTCATCTAGTATCTAAAGACCTCTCCCGCCTCATCTGTCTTCTCCCTTAGTGAAATTATAACTTCTGCAACTTTCTGAAGAGTCGCGATCAACGGCTCATCCATCTAAAGAACAAATAATTACTGATGCTTCTTTTTTTTATTCAAGAGAACTCTCACTTAATGAGAGGGGTTGGAAATTCCTTTCTAAGAAACTTTCTACCCGAGCTCCATTTACTGCAATCGTATTTTCATCGTCCTTTTTATTTTATACAGCTCCGAGATTTTATTTCAGGTGGGAAGTAGTTTAATGTTAAAGGCAAAGGGACAAGTTGTATGTGTATGTGTAATGAACGCTGCAGAAAACTACCTTAATATTTGTATAACTAAAACTACTGATAAAGAGGTGTCCGGACATTGATTAGGATTAGCACGCTTAAACTTTCAACGGGCACCGCTACATTTTCGTATGTGTAGAGCTGTAGCACAAAGCCTCTGTACCCCACCAATGGCCGGTTTGGAATAAAGCAAAAAAGTAAACATTGGAAACTTGGCACCCAGCCAGCAAGCCCGTGTACCTAGGTCTCACCTACCTAGGTGTACTCGGGTGTTTACCTGAAGCCCCCTATGTCTACGTAATAGCTTACAGCTAAACAAAGTAAGGAATGAAACAAACAACATTGATTCTACCCCATGTACTTCAGTTATAATCAAGCAATCTGTTATACTCTGTAGAACACTGATCTGGAGATCTCTCATCGACCTCATATCTGGAGTCTGTACCTGTCTTTTTCTGTCTCACCCAATTCCCCTCATGTATAAAAGCTTTACTGTAAACTATGCCATTATTGTGAGTTGTTTTTATTAATAAAGTGTTTCTAAGTCTTTACATATGTGAGGTCATTACGGTAACACTACGATATCAGTGACGGCTCTACTCGGAGGGTAGAAAATATGGAGTAGGAAAGAGAAAAGATTAGATATTATTATATAACAGGAAACTCACAGATAACCAAGGCTATAAACAAAAAGTTTTTAATTTTAATTAAATGTCAAATAAGCCATAAACTAAAAAAATAATGCTATTCACAATGATAGTGAAAAAAAACAACATCGCATTAGAATTACTATGATGAATGCGACTCCGCAAACTCCTCAAAGAGAAGGGAACGATTCAGGTTTACTTTAATTAGCTTGGTGTAAAAGCAACTTTGTAGTACTCCTGGGTCCACAAATACGTATTTAATTAATCGTGAATTCACTAATGAAAGAGTTGTTACTATCCTACTGTAATACATATCAGAAGAGTTAATTAATGATAACAGTGACTACTATTATCACGCTGCCTTATGCTTCACACTAGGGCTAATTAACGTTTACTGCTTAGATTATTAATTAATCTATTATTCCTAGTATTTTCTGTTGTCCATATCACGCAGCTAAATTCAACATTTGGTCGTAAAATAAAACCTATAATAAATAAATAAGGAGAATAAACCGCCGTTTATTTCTGGAGTAGATTATGTTTGTAGGACTGTTAAGTCTTACGGGTCAAGCTCTGTATTCCACAGCGCCGTGAGGCATTAGTTAGTAGACTTGGGAGGTCTTTAAGTTCTATTGTTTTTGTTCATATACGTGATTGATTTTATAAATCGTCTTTTATATTTCTCAATGTGTGGAAAATATCTCAACCAGTTAACATAATAACCAATATGATTTTATTATTCTGTTTCATGAATAGGGCTAATTTATGAAATGTATTTCTAGTACATAATTCTCCTTGGGCTCCTATTACCTTCTTATTTTTTAGCGATGATATTATCTTAACAAGATGGATTACATATTATAACCGGCAATTATCGGTCCAATGAACTTTAGTTAGCTAATGATTTTTAATCATACTTAACGATAATTCTTCATGGTGAAATGTTTCATAAAATACTGTGAGCATAAAAGAAAATAAATTATATCAATTTTAATGTCTCATTTTTTCAGTGATTTCCCGGATGTTGGGGTAGCTTGAATTCACACTTGTTGGTTGGAATTTTTTAGGAATATTAACCGGTAAACAAATGTTGTACGTACTTACTGTCTCTAAGCAATCAGAAATATTTGCATCTTCATAAGGAATATTTCATTTAAATAATTAGAAGAAATAGTAATTGTATAAATGAATTTTCTATCTGTGGCAATAAATCGAGTTTAACTATTCTAGCAATTGGTTCGACCTTTATGATTTATAGGTTTTCATTAGGCTGCCTTTTAATGAAAAAAAACCAAGAAGATGGCGTAGGAGGTTCTATCAAGTAGGGAGTAACCTACAAGAGATTATATTATCGCAGTGTCAACAGTTTTGTTGAAGTGTAAGTTGGCTGAGGTTGAAGTTGCCTAGAACTGGAGATAAGACCGAGGACAAGGACAGCGGCTCCAGCAACAAGTTGTGGGTCCGCCATCATCAAACTTAATTGCGCCTCGTTATCAGATCCCACTTCCCCCTGAGGATTATCTCTTTAATTGCATTCTAATTACCGGGACACCTACTGCCCCCCTATTTCGTCTTTAAGTCTTCATCACATCCATCTGGGCTGTGCGTCTTTGCGTAGCCCAACTCAGGGCAAGAATAGCTTGTGTAGAAAATTGAAGGAATATGTTTTCGCTCGTTTTTAATTCCATGCCCCTAAAGGTAGGTAAATAAAAAGTAGAAACCTCCACTGGTTGAAATGTAGGCACCAAACGCTCATGTGGACTTCTGGTAATGTCAATATTTATTCAAAGACGAATAGAGCCCCTTTGAGGCAACGAACGTTAATTAAAATAAGCAAGATAAATGAAAAACAGTACATAACTTAACAAGATCCTACAAATTATAAACATAAAATAACGTAGATATATAAATAGTAAATATATCCTGAACTCAGGTGAAGCTCAAAATAAACTAATAAAAGAAGTAATAAAACCCCTCTTACCTTGATAATTTCATACGCAAACCAAGTAATGTAACAAGCAAGGGAAAGGTTACGGGGATTTTCATTGAATGAGGTTTTTGATACTTATTGCTTCTCCTACACACAAATCTTCATAATTACAAGTTAGTAACTCGCGCTACAAGCGCAACGAAAAATCGACATTGTCAAAACGTGTTGGGAGCACTTCGACATTTATGTGCAGGACATCCAACCGGTAACTTGCAAAACATTGAGACAACTCTCTTTGCTCTGATCACATACTCATAAAAACGCCATGGCCACAAGAATATACACGCACACCTGACTGTGCATCAGAATACCTTTGCCATCAACTCTGATACCTATTTGTGTGGTCAGACACTGACAAAAAGCAACAGAAGCCTGACTGTTGCTGCCAGAATCCGGAAATAAGTTCGAGACTCGCTTAGGTGTTGAAATTCTCAACCCCAATAATTGGTGGGAGAATAAACTAGAATTCCAATACCAAATAACCCCCCTCAACCTAAATATAAACCAATAGTTGTTACGGATTCCTGTTGAATTGTTTTGTTACGGCTAATGAGTCATCAGGGTATAGTATTAAACAAACAGAAATAAATAAATACTCTCCTGAGCCTTTTTATTGCCTAATAGCTGGTGGTTATTAAATTTTTATAATAAATATTGAACAATGGCTGACAAGAGAAAACCAAAAACTACCAGCTGAATACAGTTATTCAACTAAATATTAATCTCACTGATGGATTGAACCGCACCGGTGATACCAGATAAATGATTTATTTCAAATCGTAAAATATTTACCTTGTGTGCCTTTTAAGTTCTCTGCCCATCCAACCTCTCTCTACAAATACTGACCCTTAGTGACTCAGGGATCGTCACATAAGAAAAGTAGGAGCAATCGTGGCAACTAGGTTCAAAAATGTACTTTCACAGAAGTATGTATGTCAATTTTACCAGTATATGTAAAAATCCTACAAATTGTACCTATACATATATATTTAAGAAATCTTTTCCATTTGAAGGAGAAAAGCTGGTTTATTCTTGGGATTGTGATATTACTCAGCTGCTATAAATAAATATTCATAAAACGTAGTTCCTGCCAATGGCCAATTTCTCCAATCATGTCCTGAGCGTCTGTGGCTCTCGCACTCTTGGTCAGCCTCCACTGGCTAGCATCCAGTGACGCGGCTGACGGAGCAGCGTGGGGGAGTTCCCAAGACTCCGCTTTCTCTTCGCATGTGGATTTGGGAGGTCTCTGGGCTGTCTGTAAATATTGTGTGAATGAGCGAGTGAATGATGAACTGTAAATATGGTAAGAATGAGAGCATTTATCTTATTACTTATTGCCTTATAAAAGGCAGATTGTAATTATAGCACAATAAAGGAGTATATATATATATATAAAACGTAGTGTGTGACAAAAATAGATTTTAGGATATATTTCTATTATTCTGAAACCAAATGGATCATTTGTTGTCACCTCTTAGTTTTTAATATATATTAAAACATCTTTATTGTGATAAAATTACAATTTGCCTTATTTACCAATAAGTGATTGTCATAAATATTCTCATTCACACCATAATTTTCATTCACTTGCTCATTCATACAGTATTTACAAACACCCAGATACCTCCCAAACCCACATGGTTGTCATCTTCCTCGCGTACGAAAGAGGAAGTGGAGTCCTGGGGGATTCCCTCCACTTCTCCGTCAGTCGCGTCACTGGACACAAGCCAGTGGAGGCTGACAAAGAGCGCGAGAGCCACAAAAGTTCAGGACATGTTTGGAGAAACTGCCCGTTGCTAGGACTCCCACTGTCACCTATTTATAGCATGTCTTAAGGCCACTGTCGTTTTAGTCTGCGAGGAGGATTATAGGGATGAGGGGCGCAGTGTAATGACTCTGCTAGGGTATTAGGGTGGTTGGATATGTTACTATTTCATAAACTTGGTTGAGATGAACGCAAGAATGTAAGGTATATTATGATCGTTATGGAGGGTTTTGTTGCTGTCGTAATAAGGGGAATTAACTATTGTTCTTAGGATTTTTGATTGGAAGGATTAGATAGTTCGACTTGTAAAATATACTAAAATACTTCATAGGTTAAGTAATATCTGCTAACATAGGAGTCTATACTAATTCCCAAAAGAATAACAGAGGTTCCACACTCATTTTATTTCTCGATTGTAATAACGTCGTTTCTTTTCCGTGCCTGATTATTTCATTATTAATTCTTATTTCTCGTTATATATTAAATGCTTTTATGGCATATAATTAAGGACTATGAGGATTTATCCTTAAATAAATGAATCGATGATTGTTTCGTACTATTCCTACAATGAGATCAATACCAGAAACTATAAAGGGGCGATATCCACTCCGATCTAGCCACTTATTTAAGACGTTTTCCATTTTTTCATCAGGTCCACTCTAAATATGAAATCTCCCTAACATGATAAAATATCGCCTGATATAGATTCAGATCCGACTCTCCAGCCAGGCCACGGCTGTGCAAGAACTAAATAAGATGTAGCTGGGAAGGGAGACACATACATCTGGCGGAACGAATGAAAAATGCAATGCGGTCCGAGGCGGGGGAAATATTTAGAGCTGTGGCCGGGCAATCTGTCCTCTCTTCCCGAGTGTCCTCGCCTCTAGAATATTCTTCCCTACCCAAGCCCAAACCTCTTCCCTCATATACTGGCATTTTCTATTAATCACTACCAATGTATTTAGTTGGAGGTCTATGATGAATCTAGCAATGATTAAATTATACTGTTATAACTTGGCCATACAAAAAGAAAAAGTTTCGCACAAAATATATTTGACTATAAAATAATTTTTATTCCAGAAAAAAGTCCATAATGAATAACAATGGCGAACAGATAACAACTTCATTTCTGCCAAACAAAAAGAACTATTAAATCATAAAGAAAAATTACAGAGTAAAAGTGAAAAATAAATAAATACGAGTTTTTAAACTGCATTCAGTAAAGAAAGCTATAGATGGATGGAGATGTATGGAAACACAAGTAATACAAAGAAGTCAGCAAAATAAAATAAAACATTGAATGATTAATTGAAATTAATGCATACAAAATAACATAAATGTTAAATACACAATAGTAAACTCCATGGAAAGTAAACACCTTAATGTAGTAAACAATGAAATATAAATTATAATATAATTAATAAATCGTTTCCAAACTTTCAAGCGTTTGTCTGAATGGTGAGGAGATTTTGGAATAGGATTGTTTTGAAGGTTCTTAAGGATGAAGGAGGGTGGGAGGAAGGGAGAGGATTCCAAGTCGAGCGGAGGAAGGAACGATCGTATGCTGCATTTTTGTAGGAAGGAGTAAATTGGTCCGAGAGATCTTGGATTCCGAGAGTAGACTTAGGATTTGGACTAGTATACACAGTCACACTCCAGAAAGCCTTCCTCTCAAAGTACCCATGAAAAAAAAATTTTCTTTAAAATACATTATCTCTGTAGACCATTACACATGAGACTAATGCGGAGTTATATGGAAAAATCTTAGTTCTGTTCTCATTCCATACTAAAGGAAAATTTTATGTCTATTAAGAAACTAAGATCTTGCGAAACTGTAAAAAAATAAACTTATTCAAGTTATATGTATAAGATCAATTAAAGACTAGTTTTGGAATATAAACTATAACGATGCAACAGTAATAATGTTAGACATTGCAAAAGAAATACGTTCACCTAAATATGTGAATCATCTATCTACGGTTTGGAGGAATCAAGCAATAGTGCCCTACTTACTGCTTGTGAACTCCCAGTCTGACCTATCCCTACCAACGCCTACTGTCACCTCCACATGGTACCCCCTGGGGAGTCCGATGGACTCGCGGACGACAGAGGCGGGATCTCCCCATGAAATCCATGTGGAGATCTCCTTAACACCCAAGCCAAGTGTAGAGGAGCTCGAGCTGTGGCCGAATGGCAGGGGGTGTATAAAAATGCCTTGGGGCACCAGGCGCACCCCATTGTATTAAATGCCCTCTGCAGGGAGAGGGGGCAGTACCTGCAGAGTAACTTCCCCCGCTTTCGTGGGAACAAAATATGAGTACTACAACAACTAATAATAAAGACATGGAGGAGCTGGTCAGCTTGATCAGCGGAGAGGACTCAGCCCAGGGGCCTTCAATGGACCTTGGCGCTGAGGTAGTGGACGACGAAGCCTCTATGAGCTCGCTTGCGACGCTTGTAGAGGAGGTAAGCGGACTGGTAATGGAGCCAGAGAGCTTGGCGCCTGGTAGGGACACTGCATCCAAGGATGCAGGCGAGACCTCCAAGCACAAGTTCTCTGGAGCCCAGAGGAAGAAGTGGAGGAGGGCAATGTTGGCTGGAGGGCCAACTGAGGATCCGGCCGGACTTCCAGGACCTTCGGGGTCCGGGAATACGGCAGGGTCTGGGTGCGCTCCAGAGAAAAGGATTAGGTCCTCACCCGGTACCTCTGCGCCTACGGCAAAGAGGCATAGGAGTGGGGATGCTAGTATTGGATCCTACGCGATTGCTGCCGGAGGAAGCAGGGTGGCGATTATCCCTAGTGGATATCCGTCCACTCAGCTGACGAAGGAGAATTGCGAGGAAATGAAGGGCCAGCTGATGAAATTTGTCGATCAGCTGGAAGAAGAGAAAGGGGCACAGGCTGAATTCAGCGGAATTTACCCACATGTGGGAGCCTGTGTCATAATCTGCGACAACCAGGAGACCAAGGACTGGTTGTCGATTATAGTACCCAATTTTAACATCAGTGGGGATCTGGAGCTCCGTGTAGGAAAGGTAGAGGAGCTTCATAAAATCGTGAAGGTAGGAACCTTCATTACAGGAGAAATGCCTCTGGAAGGACATTTCATGAAGAGGATCAGGACCCAAAACTCTAGGGTACCTGATATTGGATTATGGAGACTCCTGGGCACCAAGGTGGAGAAGCATGGCTTCTTTGCGATCCTGTCTGCCCCAGAGACTAGCATGGAATACCTTGAGAAGCGGAAGCTTAAGCTGAACTATGGGTTCACTAAGGTCGCTCTCAGGGTATTGGATAAGAAGAAGCCGCTGAAAGTAGTACAGGAGAGAAAGGCGGCTGATAAGGTGGAGGAAGCAAGGAGCGATCCCGAGGTGGAGGAGTCGAAGGGGATCGCTATGACGAATTTGCCAACTCCAAAGGATGGCCCCAAGGCGATGACTATGGCGGCTGCGGGGGGTGGACCCGTGGCGGGGGCTGGGGGGCGCGCTGGGTCTGTGCCCTCTGTGATGGGGAGGCCTGGGTTTGGCGCTGTCTCCCGGCGTCCGCCTCGGTGTTGCCCTCCGGGGGCCGGCGGGCACTGATCATGGTGGTGAGGCTGCTGCAAATTAATCTGCACCACTGTATTGCAGCATGTGGTGTTCTGCAGCAGTATGTGAGAGGTAAGGATATTGATATTATTCTAATACAAGAACCTTACCTGTATAAGGGCAGGATGGGGGAGCTGGCGATGCGTGGGTATGAGATTATTTCTGTACCCGTGCGTGCCAGAGCCTGTATCCTGCATAAGAGCAGTCTTAAAATGCTGCCTCTATGGCAATATTGTTCTAGAGATTTAGCAGCAGCTCAAATGGCCCTCAACGAGGGAAATCAAGGTGGGAGGTTGACGATTGCATCGGTCTACCTCCTATATGAAGAAGGAGTCCCGACCGAGGCACTTAGTAATCTAACGGAAGGGACTGGCTTAAGGGGCGAGCTTATAGCATCGCTTGACGCGAACGCTCACCATCAGCTCTGGGGGAGCAAGAACAACAACCAGAGAGGTGAGTGTTTAGTAGAGTACATAACTAGTAATGACCTAGACATTCTAAACAGAGGCAATATTGCCACTTTTAACAATAGAATCAGATCTGAGGTCATTGACATAACCCTTAGCACACGTACTATAAGCCTAAGGGTTAAAGGCTGGCACGTCTCTGAAGAAGAGTCATACTCAGATCATAGATACATTAGATTTGATCTAAGTGGTAACATCACGTCCGAAGCTGTGTATAGGAATCCCAAACTTACAAACTGGGAAACCTACTATACACAGCTTGAGGAGGAGGTCAAATGCTGTCCTAGAGTGGTGAGTAGCAACTGGCATTTGGAACATTTAAACTCAACATTGACTGAGGCAATGATTAAGTCATACACTGATAATAACACTGTATGTAATGTTAGATCCAACAGGAACTGTCCCTGGTGGAACAATGAACTTGGCAAGTTAAGAGCTCTTACACGTAAACTCTTTAACGCGGCCAAAAGATCAGGCAGATAGGACACTTATAAACGTGCACTCACTGATTATAACAAAGAAGTCAGAAAGGCTAAAAGAAGGGCGTGGAAGAAATTTTGTAGCGAAATAAACGATACAACTTCCATGTTTAGAGTAAATAGGATCTTATCCAAGCAGTCTGACAGGGGAGTATTGGGCTCCGTCAGGGTGGGAGGGGGCTATACGGATTATGAGGAGGGAACCCTCGGCGGCACATTTTCCTGGCTGCGGACTGATGGATACGATTAATAATGACCCTACCAACTGTGAACACACTAGTTGCAAGGGTAACTGGGCAGAAGCAAATAAAATTGTCAATTCTGCAAGAGTGGAGTGGGCAATCAAATCTTTTGCTCCCTTCAAATCACCTGGTACTGATGGGATATTCCCAGCCTTGCTACAAAAAGGCCTACCAGTAATTAGGCCCCTTATACTTACCTTGTTAAGGGGAAGCTTGGCACTGAGCTATATTCCAGTAAGCTGGAGGATGGCAAAAGTGTGTTACATACCAAAACCTGGGAAAGAGTCCTATGACGAACCCAAGTCTTACAGACCAATATGTCTGACTTCATTTTTAATGAAGACCTTGGAAAAGGTCATAGACAGACATATTAGGGATGGAATACTGGTAGAACGACCGCTCCATAGCGCTCAATTCACATGCCAGGCAGGAAAATCCTGTGAAATTGCTCTTCACCACTGGAGAGATCCCTAGTTCATAAAGAAATAATGGCAGGCATCTTTGTTGATATAGAAGGTGCCTTTGATCGCACACCCTATAACACTATGGCATCAGCCTTAGAAAGAAAGGGGATTAGTTCCTTAGCCTCTAGCTGGATAAACACCATGCTAGAGAATAGGATTTTACAATCACAATTGGGACAAACCAAACTGTGGATGAAGCCAGTGGGAGGATGTCCACAGGGAGGGGTGTTATCTCCATTACTGTGGTGTTTGGTCGTTGACTCATTGTTAACAAACCTAAACTCTGCAGGGTTCTACGCACAGGGATATGCTGATGACTCTGATGATGCTGTGCTCGTAGGGGGCAAGTTCTCAGAAACCATTTCTGAGTTGCTTTCCGCATCGATGGATCTTTTGAGGGATTGGTGTGAAAAGAATGGTTTAGGAATCAATCCCCAGAAGGTAAATCTCTGTATCTTCACTAACAAAAGAAATGCTATAGTTAGACCACCCTATATAGGGGGGACACAGGTAAGCATTTGTAGTGAGGTAAAGCATCTAGGGGTTACTCTGGATAGTAAATTGGACTGCTCTAAACACATCAGGAATACTACTATGAAGGCACTTCGATGCCTCTATGCATGTAAAAGGGCTGTGGGTAGGACCTGGGGACTACAACCCAGAATGTTATTCTGGCTATATACCGCAGCAGTGAGACCAATGGTGCTCTATGCCTCTATGGTGTGGTGGCACAGAGGTAGTATTAGGAAAAATAGAACTTTGCTTGGCAAAATACAGAGGCTTTCATGTCTCATGATCACTGGTGCCATGAGTACAACTCCTACTGCTGCAATGGAAGTCTTATTGAACTTGAATCCACTGCACATAGAAGTAGAAGCGCAAGCCTTGAACGTGGCTTACAGACTTGCGAAATCAGGAACAAGATACAAAGTCATGACTCACATGGGACATGGGAACTTGTTCAGAAGAATTGATGAGGACGAGGTGCTGTCAATGCACTCTGACCTACAAGTTAAGAAACACACAGACGTACTATACTGTGCGGAAAACACAAAGACCAAACCACATAAACTGTGTAATGGGATTAATTGCTATACAGACGGCTCACTAACAGAAAACGGATCAGTGGGCCGGCATATGGAGGAAAGATAAACCAGAATCTGGGATTTCTATTCCTTTAGGTAGACATACCTCGGTCTTTCAGGCCGAAGTGATGGCGATCAATGTCTGTACCCAAACCTTAATTGGGGAGGGTGTAAGAAACAGACTGATCACAATTTTCACGGATAGCCAGGCAGCCATTGGCGCCCTGAGAAGCTATACGACCAGATCTTATTTGGTTGAGGAGTGTAAAAACAACTTAAACACACTCTCGCTAGCCAATAAGGTTAGAATCGACTGGGTGCCAGGACACACAGGCATCACAGGCAATGAGAAGGCAGATGGCCTTGCAAGGGTGGGCTCAGAACAGACACCTCTTGCACCTGAACCCATATGTGGTATCAGCCTCAGCTACGCTAAAAGGCGTATAAAATTAGCTTTAGAGGACAAGGCAAGACACTCTTGGAGAGAAACTAAGAAACAGGAACACTCGAAACTGTTTCTTAATGGACCCTGTAAGAGAAGAAGCTCAGCACTTCTATCAATGGACAGGTGGACACTCAAAAGTGTGACAGGACTCTATACAGGTCACTGTCGGTTAAATAAACACCTCTTTAATTTGGGGATAGTGGGATCACCAATCTGCAGATTCTGCAAGAAAGAGGGAGAAACGGCACGTCATATAATATGTGACTGTGATAACTTAGCTAGAAGGCGATACCTTCACTTTGGTAGTAATCGCATTGTAGACCCCAAACTATGTGAACTGATCGATCCATGCAGTATCCTCAGATTTGCAAAGGCCGTGGGCCTGTCACATATATAGGACAGGGACATGGACGGCGCACAATAGGTCTCACTGAGGCCGCGGTGCACAAATGCCGGAACAAAATAATAATAATAATAATCTATGGTTATCATTAGGCAGAAAAGATGTTTGAGGAAGTCTGGAAGTAAGAATTAAAAGAGGATTAGAAACTGCTGATATATGAAAACTACACGTTAGTAACACCCTGAAACTTCAACTGAGAATTCACCATGTAGCGATATATAGCGAAGAGCTAAATATATGTAAATTACCCTACACTCGGGTTCATAATGTATTATAATATAAATGCAAATCTGTGTAAACTTCTTGTAGTAAGTCATAGAGAGGTCGGCAGATATAGACAAGTAACATCGAGGGTACGGCAATAAAACCTAGGGTAGGCCTCACCGCCCATTAGAATAGACCTTCAGTCACTTCCGGCGGTCATAAAATCATGCTAGGAACAGCTTAGTCACGTAACTTGGTAGGTGTTACATCATAAAACACACCCTTTTGGACCAACGGGATAATAAAACAGACCACCTGCACACAGGCTCCGCCTCCCGGCAGGGAGGGGCACGGGTACTTATATCAGTAAGTTTTCGCCCTCACATCACACTCTGTTTCTTAGTCTCCCCAGCCACATTACTTGACTTTACACCAGGGCAACTTGGCCCTGGTAGGCTCACTCTTCACTCTTCTCCAGTCTCTGCATCTCGAAAGTCACGATCCTCCCGGGCCCTGAGAGTAAGCCCACTCAGCCTTCCGCTAATCTACTCTCTCTATGTCACAACTCTACGACGGCACTTTGCCTCACAGCCTCTAGCAGACCTCTGACGACTATATACCTATTACGCTGCCGATCTCTCGCCCAAACTCTGAAAACTGGTCTTATTCTTTATGAACCTCTGAACCTCATCCTGAACACAGTGTCTCGTCGGCACACATCCCTATCAATAAATGGAGTAAGATATTAACGCCTACATGGAACATGGTTCATGTTATTAACTACGACAATCCACCTTTTCCTACAATTGTTGACCTCCGACAATTGTTCACCTTATACCGACACACCATTTACTACATTGTCAAGGAAAGCAGTTATTGCGTTTATTTCTCCAATCTGATATTTAATGGCAATACACACCCACCATACTAAAAATTGTTTTTCCAAAGGTACAAGAGATTCCCAAAAGCCCCCTAGTTAAGGTCATAGGCGCTCAATACGGATGATTTAAACCGAATACTCACTCACCTCATTGAATCTAATTGGAATAAATAAATTTAATCTGATCATAAAAATGCCTTTGTCCTTCACAATTATTGTCACAGTCATTGCACTGCACTACTCATCCATATCATCCTCCTCGGAGACTGAAACGGCAGCGGCCTTGTGGCCAGCTATAAATACGTGACAGTGGGAGTTCTGGCAATGACCTGCTTCTCCAATCATGTCCTGAGCGTATGTGGCTCTCGCGCTATTGGTCAGCCTCCGCTGGCTCGTATCCGGTGACGTGGCTGACGGAGGAGCGTGGGGACTTCCCAAGACTCCGCCTCCTGTTTTGCATGTGAGGGAGGTGACAACCATGTGGATTTGGTAGGTCTCTGTGTTTGTAAATATTGTATGAATGAGCGAGTGAATGAAAATTGTAAATATGGTATGAATAAAAAGATTTATCAGAATTACTTATTGTCCACTGAGGCAGATTGTAATTTTTTCATAATAAAGTTGTTGTTGAATTGACGATTGATTGATTATATTTCTTATGTCCGAATGCCAATACAATAAAATAAGTAATGAACTATTATAAAATTTCCTCGCTTTTTTAAGTTATAAAACGATCTAGTGCCTGATAAGCGGTATGTTATTAGGGGATTGAGGAAAGTCTAAATTTCATTGATTTAGTGTACTTTAATTATAAAGATAATTTAATTCGTATTTGCATTAACTAAAAAACCGTTAATTTTTCTTTACATCATAATTGACTAATATTGATTTGTTAAAAGTGCGAAATCTTCAGTTAATATATTGCAAATCATACATTTTATATATGCAATGTTCATAATCACATCATGGTATCATTATAGCTAGATTGACTAAAACAGTAAAATAATTGTATCATTTTATGTGGAAATATAATTGTATCACTTGAAGCGGACCCCTCTGTATATGTTAAACTGTATCTCATACTAACTATTTGAATGGTATAAGTTTCCGTTTATTAACAATATAAACCTAAACAGTTAAATAATTGTATCATATACATGCATAAAACCGGAACAAAACATTATTATTGTAGTTAGTTTTTGGAAGGCATTTTACCAATGCAAAGAGAATTTTACCAGCATCACAAAATAAAATATTTTATTGTACTTGAAATCTTTTAAACCGAGTGAAACTGTAATGAAAAAAAGAATTGGTGAGACATTAATTTTATAAAGGCTGCAAAAAATCAGAAATTTGTAGGTGAAAAAGTGAATGAATATTTTACACATTCGGTTGGCTTACCATCAAATTAAAATCTAATTTGATTTTTTTTAATTCTAACTCTATTCGGAGTACTGCGCCTGCGCTAACTATAGAATTCGTTTTTATATCGCTCTGCAACAAACTGTTTTTTGTTACCTACGTAGAAAGTGCCTAGTTCGTAAAACTGTTCCAACCGACCCTTGGGTGAACCGTTCGCGGTGGACTGTCTACAGGTGAGTGGAAAGAGAAGCTGTGGGCATTACTGCCAACGTAAGTTTTTCATCTCAAAATTCATACAGAGGGCGGCCATATTGCGACGGTAGTAGCTGTGGTGAGAGTGGGAAGAGATACCATCACAACCCAGCACATCAAAACAAACAACAATACCTCATGAGTCTCCTTTTTTCACACCCAGTAGTTACGAGGTGTTGAAAAATATTGAGGTAGAGGACATGGACTCTACAACAACACCCACACAGCCCAAGTCACCAGCGATATTCGTACGCAACATTAGTAATTTCAAATTACTATGTACTCAATTGAGCCAAATTGTAGGTACAGGCAAATATACTTGCCTCGATCGATCTCGGGACACAAAAGTTTCTTCGGACACTCCTGACACATACCGAGCAATTATAAAATACCTAGAAGAAACCAAGGCTGATTTTCATACCTACCAACTAAAGCAAGAAAGATCGCTGCGGGTGGTAATTAGAAACCTGCATCCCACAACACCAGCGGACGAGATAGAAAAGGAGCTGATAAGTTTAGAATACAAGGTTCACCAAATCACGAATGTCCTCCGCGAGGAAAGACAAGAAAACGATACAAGTATCAAGACACCAATGCCCTTATTCTTTGTGGATCTAGAGCGAACAGCTGGAGTAGGAAAAATCTACGAGGTTAACCACTTATACATCACAAGAGTACAGGTCGAAAAGCCTTACCCGAAACGAGACATCGTCCAATGCCAAATTGCCAGGCATATGGGCACACAAAATCATACTGCTACCACCCTCCCAGGTGTGTAAAGTGCAGTGGGCAGCACAAAAGTGAATTGTGCAAGAAGCCCCTAAAACACCTGCTGTATGCGTGCTCTGTCAGCAAGGCCACCCGGCAAACTATAAAGGCTGTGAGGCTTATAGAATTCTGAAGTCCAAAAGTGAACAACGTCGTCGTCCAGAAGAAGAAACGCCAGCCACAGGTAGCCCGAGGAGCGCCCACCTGAAGTTTGAGGCCTTCAGTCTCTTTTGCTGACGCAGTTCGGAACAGAGAGCAGTCAATGGCATTGCCCACTCCTCCTCCGCAAGTTTTTCTTTCCCAGCACTCCACTCATCCCAGCAACCTGCAAACTCAATCCCATCCTCAACCACACATCTCGCATATCCCGCCACCTTCAAGCTCTTCAGATCTCACCAGCCTTTTAACCTCATTCCTTACAGAAATCAGAACCCTAATTACCCCTCTCATTTCCCTTCTTACAAATCTTGTCTCCTATCTTATCCCCGTTAAACAAAATCCATAAGTGGATCCTTCCGACTCCTTATCCATTCTCCTTTGGAATGCGAATGGTGTTCACACCCACACTAACGAACTGACAGCACTACTCCATGACAAAAACATCGAAGTAGCTCTTATTACTGAAACAAGACTTACAAGTAAACGACCATTTACCGTTCGACAGTACCAGACTTACCGAACTGACCACCCAGATGGAAGAGCTCATGCTGGTACCGCTGTCATTGTCCATAACTCCATATCCCATCACATAGTTCCTTTGGTATCACATGATTTCCTTCAATCCACTGCAGTGTCAATCACCACCCTCACTTTTCCCCTTACTCTAGCATCAGTGTACTGCCCTCCCAATAAATCTATTCCCGATTCCCAATTCGTCTCCTTTCTAGACTCCATCGGGCATCATTTCCTTGTGGGTGGGGACTTTAACGCAAAGCACCAACACTGGGGCTCAAGATCCACAAATACACGAGGACGTGCTTTGCTGTCTGCACTCACACGGAGACATTGCTCCACTATCTCTCCTGACACAGCCACCTATTGGCCATCAGATCCCAACCGAAATCCAGATCTCCTTGACTTTTTCTTCTACAATAGTTTAGGAACACTAAACTATTCACTCAAGCGCCTCGATGACCCCTCCTCTGATCATAGTCCTTTATTATTAACCATTTCCCTAAGACCAATTCACAAACTGCCTCCTCCTTCATTCATTAGGGGCCCAGTTAACTGGGACCAGTTCCACCAGATTCTTACAGACTCTTTAGACCTCAAAGTACCTCTGAAAACATCCCAAGACCTAGATGATGCAGTGCATTCCTTCACTACTCTGATCCAGGGGTCGGCTTGGGAGGCATCGTCACCCCATCGTCACCCAAAAATCCACAATCATAATCGTTTACCGCAGCATTTCAAAGATTAATAAATCCAAACGCCGCTCTATAACAGTGTGGCAAAGATCCTGGCATCCTGCTGATCGCCGCTCGTACAATCAGTACTGCCGATTGGTAAAGCGGCGATTGGCATCCTTCCGTTCCAATTCTTTTAATTCCTACCTCTCCTCTCTATCTACCAGGGATAACTCCTTGTGGAATGTAACCAAAAAAATCCTAAACTATTAACCTGTTTCACACCCACTCCGTCGTGATGATGGGTCCTGGGCGGCTTCGGATGGGGGTAGGTCGGAGGAATTTGCTCTGCATCTTACCCATAGTTTCACACCTCACCTTTCTCATCAAAGCCATACTCACTGCACAACTGTGGAAGATTCCCCACTTCACCTAGTCCTCTCTCTCTTCCACCAAAATCCGTTAACCCCTCTGAGGTCAAATACCTTCTGAAAAACTTACCTTACAGAAAATCCCCTGGATATGATCTCCTTACTCCTCAAATTCTCAAACAACTTCTTCCTAAAGCCATAATCTTCCTAACCTACATATATAATTGCATTATCCGAACGATGCACTTTCCTCTCCTCTGGAAACATTCCATTATTGTCCTATTCACCAAACCCGGTAAACCACCCAATGACGCCTCATCTTACCGTCCAATTAGCGTACTCCCTATCCTCTCAAAAATACTTGAAAAACTCCTACTAAAACGCCTACTTCCAATTGTTGAATCCAAAAACCTTTACCCTACTGACCAGTTTGGTTTCCGCCAACGACATTCCACAGCTCAACAAGGCCTTCGCGCTGTCGATCACATCGCCTCAGCCCTCGAATCTAAACAGTATTGCACTGCAGTGATATAGCTCAAGCTTTTGACAAGGTTTGGCACGCAGGTTTGCTTTACAAGCTCAGAGGATATTTACCGCAGACCCTATTCCTAATCCTACAGTCCTACCTTTCTAACCGCTTCTTCCAAGTTCGCTGTGGTTTAGAATATTCTAGCTACTATCCCATAAAAGCAGGAGTTCCACAGGGCCGCATCCTGGGTCCCATCCTCTATAACCTATGCACCACTGATGTCCCCTCTACTTCCGATACCTTCTTGGCCACATTTGCAGATGACACTGCAGTCTTGTCATCCCACCCAGACCCCAACATAGCATCCCATAACCTTCAAAAACACCTTGACGAGATCGAGTATTGGTGCAATCAATGGCAAATCAAAGTTAATGAAGCAAAATGCTCCCACATTACCTTCACCCTTTGTCGCAAGACTTGTCCACTAGTTTATTTTAATTCTATTCCTCTCCCTGTAACCAAGACAGTACGGTACTTAGGCTTCCATCTCGACAAACGACTGACCTGGAACCCACATACGAGACTAAAAAGACAAGAACTAAACAGACGCTTTGGACAACTGTACAGACTACATCAAAGGACATCCCATCTCTCAATAGAAAATAAACTACTGATCTTTATACTTATTTATACTTAAACCAATCTGGACATACGGAATAGAGCTATGGGGGACACCAAAAAAGTCGAAGATCAAGCGTATCCAATCCTTTCAATTCAATGTCCTGAAAACAGTAGTAAATGCCTCTTATTATGTCAGCAACAGAACCCTTCATAACGACCTTAATATACCCTACATTCTAGAACTCATCCCTTCCAAGTTTATGAAATTCCACAGTAGCCTTTCCAACCACCCTAATCCTGTAGCACAGTCTTTGCACTGCGCCACTCATCCCTATAAACCTCCTCGGAGACTAAAATGGCAATGGCCTCAAGACCTGCTATAATCGCGTGACAGTGAGAGTCCTGGCAATGGCCTTTTTCTCCAATCATGTCCTATTGTATGAATGAGCGAGTGAATGGTGACTGTAAATATGGTATGAATGAGATCATTTATCTGTATTATTATTGCCTTATAAAAGGCAGATTGTAATTATTGCACAATAAAGATTATACTATTAAATGAAAAAAAACTATTCTTTAAATCTATCTTTCGTCTAACGATACTAAATATATTAATTTCATTTTAAAACGATATAAATAATGTGAATATTAATTATACGACTTTATATTTATAAAACATCAAATCACCCCGATTAGTACTCAGTGGGCTTGGAGAAGGTTTAGTTCTTTTTATTTCATTGCCAAAATCTACCATTTGCAGATGATGTTCTGATACCGTAACGTTAAATTACAAAATTTATGACCCTGTTAATTTTGCCCGAGCTTTTCAAAATGTGATGAAGGAAGCAAGAAGAAATGAAATATTTGGTACCCTCAAAAAGTTTGAACCACCAAGTTTGAAAGTAGGTAGGTATTTGAAGGCAACGAGTTTTAATATCACGAAACTAGAGTATAACGAATTGATGAGAAAATATATGCAAGTAGATATGAACATCCTTTGAAAATTATTTCATATCTTACAAACTGATCTAGGAACCATTTTATAATGGTGTATAATTATTTTAGTCGTGTTAAGATGTAGAACCTCATCCTGATTATGAGACGAGTTCGTGTGCTGGATAGAGGACAATTATTCACTAATAATATAGCTCATGGCTCAACATGAGATTTGTACGTATTAGGAAGGAAAACAAGCATAAAGTTTATCACCGGCAAACACTGCTCACCGTTTGAGATGATGGTAGGAAAGTAGACCAGGGTAATAGCGTTGATGAGTGAAATGGAGGATGTGCTTAAAGGGCTAAGGATACTTCTTGTACCTTAGTGTCAATAAAGTATAAAGTCAATAATTTAAGAGTGGAGGGTTGTAATAATCTGATAATCGATAATAGACTATTATACTTCCTAACCGATCTCTAAGAGAAACTCAATCATCCGAAAATGTCCCTAATGGAATTTTGTAAAAAAAAACACATTACTGAAAAAAATTCCCATAGGATATTTCCAGGCACATATCATTGTTTTGTTCAGGTCGAATTAGGATCCTTTGCAATATTTATTTTTTGTAAAATGAAACAACATTGATAGCGTCAATTGCCTTTGATATGGATTTATTTGACGTCAGAATGAATAGATTCATCTCTTTATTCCATCATATACAATTATGCTTGGACCATAGCTTTTATGTTAGAAACTGATTTCTTTCTCGAGCAAGGAAAGCAAGAGAACCAAACAGAGGCCATGAAAAAAATACGCAGAAAACTGATTATTGTCGGAGGGAGTGAAAAGACATAAAGCTAGTGTTAATTTCCTAGAGGGAGGGAGAAGGGCCGATAGAGAGGCAGGTGTAGACAGAGCGCTAATAGCTGGGCCCTTTTGAGAGTCTCTAAGGCACCGTCTCAGCCTTTGCCAGCCCAGTCTTTTATCGTGGCTTCCTTTAACATCCCGCCCTTGTCAGCCTTTCTCAATAGGTCTTATGGGCTAACCTCCCTTAAACATTGCAATACCCATCATCTTATCGCTTCATTTATTTCTGCTCCTTTTATTTTATCATTTTTTTCAATCTCCGTCATATTATTTCTTAGATATAAACAGTATAAAAACACTTCCAGAAAACTATAGCGTGTTATATATATTCCAAATCTCTCTCTCTCTCTCTAATTATTATTTATAATGCAGTGCAAAGTAGTTACCAGCCAACTCAGCTTACCAATGTCAAATAATGTATTTTCTAAAAAAAATTGTTAGAAATTTGCAGCGACGCCATTGGCAGCTATGAATTATCCTTGGCAAACTCTAGTAAATAGTGTAACCAACGTACCCAATGAACACTGAGGTAGACAGCTGGGGACAGCTGATTTTAATTGATAATTGTGCCAAAATTCATGTTTGTTTTATATCCCATACTTCAAGCTTATATATCAGTTTATTTTATAGTGGATGTATTACGTCTGTTATTTCTTTCACTCACTATTGTCCCTTCATTAAATCCTGCCAATACACTCGGTAAAATACAAAATGGATTATGGATGTAGTCCGTAAATATTGAAAGTATTTCTATAATTCCGAAAGAAATTGTACGCCTTCTATGAAAACGAGCGGTACTTAAAAATAAAATATATCTAGTAAAACATAACTTTCGTGAATAGAGACTTAGCTGAAACAAGTTTCGGAATTTCCAATCTGCCAGTTAATGTTACTTCAAACATTTTTGTTCCACCAATGTGTCCATGAAAAAAAAAATATTCAGCGATCGTGGTGAGGTCGTAAAAAAAAACCCCCATTGAAATTTTATTTTTCTTCTGGGATACTTTTTACAATGGAGCCAGTTGGGTGCAGGTGACACTGTCGATAAAAAGGGTGGTGGCTCAGAGATGAGTAGAAGTTGGAACAGATGTTACACCCACCAGACCTGACAGTCTCTCAAAATACTTTTAACCTACTTCCTTCTTCTGTCTAGTTCAACTTGGGCTGGATCGGATTCCGGCCGAGGTATATTGAGCAGTCGGCTGCCAAGAGTATTTATAGCTAACCCCACAAATTGATTAGTGAGCAAGAATAAGTGATTACACTGATTCGTATGGTAATTTGCTTGTTTAATCACTTTACCAATTGAATTTATATCAAACGTATACTTTTGAGCTGTAATCGCTAAAATTGCTATAGAAAGCAGGTTCAAAACCTTTTTTTAATCCTAGTGGTTTTGTTAGAACGCAATACACAAATCGTTTTCATGCACTAAAAAAGTACCTTACAACAGTGTAAATATTAAGTTATCGCGCTTTTCAAGAAAGTACTGATTTCCAAAGCCATCCTAAAATCTGTCACAACTTCATGACTTGAACTTCGGAGGATAGAAATTACTCAAGTGCATTTATTATTTAGAACCATAGACGCTCTGCTAATAAATAAAACGTTCCATACTTGCCTCGTAACCCCTACTTTCCAAGAATACTCCCTCTAATCTTTCAGGGCGCCCTTTAAAATTATCCCTAATTCCATTGCAAGATCGCTAACTAACATCATCCCATCCCTAAAATCCTCCAAAATAACAAACATTTAACTGGGAGTTCTGGGACTGGCCAGTATGGACTTCGGCTCACTCGCTATCTCTGATTTTCCACCGTTAGTTCCTGTGATGTGGCCATAGGAGACCCGTAGGGTAACTTCCTGATCCCTGTATCATTCGCTGGGAAAGTAGTTAGGGGGAATCCCGGGCTACGTATATATTTTTTGTATGAATTGTGTGAATATTCACACATACAAATTGAAAACTAACAAAAGTGTGTCTGATTCCTTATTCACTTAAACAGGGCATTAGCCAAGGCGATTTTCATTTGTCTCTCTATGTAATGTCTTGTAAATATGATTCTATCGATTTAAATTTCAAAAATATATATCACGCAATGGCAATGAATATACTAATTACTTTTTGGATACTAGATAGAAAAATTAACAAAAGTAATTATTTAAAAATAATTACATAAATACAATAACTAACAAGATAATGTTTAATAATTCAATTCAGCATGTTGGTAGTACCTAGATATTAAGTAATATTAATTTAATGAGATTCCAAAGTGGTATATGCATTAATTTTGCTTATTAAAATGCTTTAAATGATATTTGTAGCAATAATTAGTTCAGGCTATTTATTGAAAACTTGATTTTATAACTGGGCCTTCTGAACCAACGAAATAGAGGATGTATGCCAATTTACACTGGATAGTAGTGGCTAGTAGGTGTCGAGATAATAATTTCTAATACTAAACCTCTCTTTCCTTTTTTTTTATCTCGTTTAATTTAGCCTAGAAAACGGGAAAATTCGTTTATTCTGATAAAACAATTTAATTAAGGCACATATCTTTAGGCTGGTTCGTTTATTTTATTTTCTACTTCAAGGCTGCCGAGTGAGTTTAAAACAAAAGTTAAATGCGTACCAGGCACCAATCAGAACTGCTTATTCGGTAATGTAAGAATTAAGTTATTCTTATGTTATGTAATATTTCAGTTGTACTTTCTGTGTATCTAAGTTAATGAAGGCAGTGTTAGTAGCTACTAGAATACATCTGCCCAGTATAAAACACCGAATTAAATATAACCAAGCAATAACAATGACTTCGTTAACACCACAAAACTACCTCTACGGTAGCAAATGTGTAAAAATAATTTATTTTTACAGAACTTTTCATGAAATTTATGATGATTTCTATTTCTATTTCTATTTATAAATGCTTAATGAAATGAGGTATAGAGTGTTTCAATTTATAATCTATAGACCTGGAAAGAAATCACACAGTTCTGTTAATTATTTGTAAAAAAACAGTTTTTATGTTTGAATCTACATAAAACGTTAAGTTAAATTTTTTAATGGATTACAATTTTAATTCATGACAAACATAATCACAATAATATGTTTAAATTTATTCAACAAACTTCATTGTCTAGTTTCAGGATCGGAACGGACTTAAACGATCACATAGCTAAAGTTATCCTTTGTGGCCTTTGTTTTAGATTTGGATTTCGGCTAGACTTACTACTAAGTGGTTAAGGTAGCCAAACAGCTCTACCCAATTACGTTATTTACTCCTTAGCATCTGATACAATAACTTGCTTAAATGTACAATTTCTAAGACGAAAGACTCTTACCAATTAAAAAAAAATTCTTTACTTAACAGTTGGCTTATAATAGTATAACAGTAGGTCCGACCAAAGGTTGTTACCGCAGTTGCTAGGTGACATTAAGGCGCTAGTATGATTAGCACCAGGAATTCGGTTTTCTTTACAGGAATCGTAGACTTTTCATACAAGTAGTCACTCTTTTATCCTCAAGAGGCTGAGTAAACTCCGACCAGACCCTCCACTAATGAAAAATCTATTCGAGTCTCTGCTTTAGAAACGAGCATTCTAGACCAAGGTCGTTTGTCAGCTAAATTATTTAGCTTGTTCGATAAAGTAGGGTATTAGACAATGCCAAGCTGATGTATTTTATTATCTTTGAGAAATAAGGCAATATTGCGTAGAAACAATGGTTGCATTCAGATCCATAGCTCAATAGAACACAGCTGATTGGAATTGAGCAATGATTACGAGCAGTTCCACGGATAGCCACACAATCCACCCTGGTTATTGGGCAAGGAAACTGTACCACGTCGAATATATTGTTAGGCTTTGTCTGATTGGCCGGTGCAAGAGACTGATTGGGCCAATCAGGGCCAGTTGCCGATGGCGTTAATTGTGTCGTTCCTATTCGTTGTAGCGCCGTCCGGGGAACCGAGGAAACACTCTAGGCCTGTGAAACCGATCGCAAACTAAGCGGCGACAAATCCCCAACTCTCTAATCTAACTAATTACAGGCCGCATAAATTAGAGTTGATCTCCCACCACCACTCCATCACGGAGCGATATTACACCAGAGAAGGGGTAATTCCTCTCCTTCCCCCAGAGGAGAATTCAAACATTCCACAGCACTCATAGGAAGTCTTAGCTTATTAATTCATATTTTAGCACGATGTTATTTTTTGATATCCATGAATGAATCATTTTAAAATATAAAAAAGCCCAATTTTTCAGTTTATCTACACCGTAAATACTAATTCAATAAAAAAGTGAAATTCGTGGCACACATCATAAAGCAACGAGGCTGTTGCAGTAGTTAGCGATGGTGGTGAGGTTGGTGCTAGGCTTTTACCTCTAGAACATAAGCTAGACTTTAGCTATTATTAATTACAAAGTAGTAGCGTTCGTTTTCTTGAGAGATGGACACTTGAAATGTTTTTCTTTGCGAGCTATTAAAAAAATTTTTTAACATGGAAAAATTAACAAATGGAGGAATATTATTTCATTCAAATTGTAAGATAATATCATTCTTAAGGATGGCTGAATATTTAAAATGTCTAGTGGTAATTTAACTCTTTTTTTGTAGAACCTCAATAGCGTTTTTTGAAAAAATTGGTTTTCACACAGTGCAAATGATAAAATAAGGGTGTATCTTAGCTCTTTTATAATATTATTATTAAATTATGCAACCAATTGTCTATTAAAGAAATATCTACCGAAAAGTTTTAATCACATTGGTATTAATTTACTATTTACAAGTATTTTATAAGTAGTAGTTGCACAAGGCGACGATTAGTATTGCTTACGTGGTTATTTAACGTATTTAAGTGTGGAATAACAGCGCTTTATTTATCAACTGCGACTGAGCTAACTTCAATTTATACAACAATTCAACAATAATATTTGAATATTGAGAGGATGTTTTTCAAATATTAAGAGTCACTACCAAAGCCAAAACGGAAAGAAAAAAAAAACGGGAAAGGAATAGCGAATAATGAAAATACAACGGAAAATATGAATGTGAGTAGAACTAAAAATTCTAATAAAACAAATAGTTTTATAGCTTTGAACCTCAATCTAGCTAGCATATTACATTTATATTTAATTGAAATTGTAGAAAACAACAAAAGATAAGTTATGTTTTTCAAATCCATTGTTAACAATAAAGGTTGTTAGTTTGAAGTAATTATTTATTATGATGGAACAATTTTACAAATTTACAAAACAAAATTATTTATACCCCTCTCCACATTCTCCGTAAATATAAAATAGATATCATCTATATGTGGTTCCCTGGTAACTGCAAAAATATATATGCATTAAATTTAACAAATGTATTACTATAAAAAAAGCATGTAAAGCGTCAAATTTCTTGTTTTATGTTTCGTTCTTATGCACTCACCACTAATCATTCCAGGAAAGGTGGGTTATCAAATCGCGATCAACATAAATTTAAGGGAGTGTTATTGAATTCACTGTCTAGGGACTTAACAGGCCCTAACGTCAGTGGACGTTTCGACATCTGCACAATATAACAGCTGTAACAGGAAAACAATAACAAGTGTTATTGTCACACAAAAAACTGGCTTTGAGATATATTTACGAAGGTACGCTTAGTTCGTCACGTCAGGTAGAGTGTAGGTTATTGTCATATATGTGGATACAGAGATATGGAATTAGGTTTACGATTAGCATTCACCTCCAGTCTCTTAATCAATTTGTAAGGAGTTGGGCGTGACGTGCTACCTTGATGAGCAGTTAAAATTTGTTTATGTTAGCCAATGTGAACCGGTTGGTATTGAGCTCCTACAGAATATTAACAAGGACGTATGAAGAATATTATTTCTATAGTTGTATTCCCATGTTAGGTCGAAATCTCAATATTAGGACCTGAATTAGTAAATAATAATAAACTGCAGTGGAAAATTCATTTTCTCATTCACCCGTTTAACGAAATTCCAAATCAACTGACAAGTGGCACGATTTACATTAAATAATTATTACTAATATTGTATTTACTGACTATATTGCTATGCACGAATACCAAAACAATCTACGAACACATAAACCAATGTATGTTATCAAACAAGAAGATCTTCTTACTTCTTTATTGTGCTAAAATTACAATCTGCCTTATTTGGTAATAAGTACTTGAGATATACGCTCACATTCATAGCATATCTACAATTCATCATTCACTCACTCATTCATCCTATATTTACAGACAGCCCAGAAGCCTCCCAACTCCGCATGTTTGTCAACTCCCTCGCATACAAAAGAGGAAGTGGAGTCTTGGGAAGTCCCTCACGCTCCTCCGTCAGCCACGTCACTGGACACTAGTCAGTGGAGGCTGCCACGCATTTATATAAGGTCACGACGTTACTGCAATTTCAGTCTCCGAGGAGGATGATATGGATGAGTAGTGCAGTGCAATGACTGTGCAACGGGATTAGGGTGGTTGGATGAGCTACTATGGAATTTCATGAACATGGAAGGGATGAGTTCAAGAATGTAGGGTATATTAAGATCGTTATGAACGGTTTTTTTGATGACGTAATAAGGGGAATTCATTATTGTTCTCAGGACTTTTGATTGAAAGGATTGGATACGCTTGATGTTCGACTTTTTTGCTGTCCCCTATAGCTCTATTCCGTATGTTCAGATTTGCTTAGGTATAACTTTGTAGATTAGTAATTTATTTTCTATTGAGAGATAGGATGTCCTTTGAAGTAGTCTGTAAAGTTGTCCAAAGCGTCTGTTTAGTTCTTGTCTTTTTAGTCTCATATGTGGGTTCCAGGCCAGTCGTTTGTCGAGATGGAAGCCTAGGTACCGTACTGTCTCGGTTACAGGGAGAGGAATAGAATTAAAATAAACTAGTGGACAAGATTTGCCTCAGAGGGTAAAGGTAATGTGGAAACATTTGGCTTCAATAACTTTGAACCGCCATTGGTTGCACCAATACTAAATCTCATCAAGGTGTTTTTGAAGGTTATGGGATGCTATATCGGGGTTTGTGGGATGAGAAGACTGCAGTGTCATCTGCAAATGTGGCCAAGAAGGTATTGGGGTAGAGGGAACATCAGCGGTGTATAGGTTATAGAGGATGGGACCCAGGACACTGCCCTGTGGAACTTCTGCTTTTATGGGATAGTAGTTAGAATATTCTAAGCCACTGTAGAATTAGACCTCATCTGTAGGATGATCCTGAGCGGCCTTAAACAAAATCAAGGAATCTTCTGGTTAAGGCAAATAGTAACTAATCCACTTTAATATCTTCTTTTTTTTATCTTCGTGTCCTTTTGTTATTACAAAGTATGGAAATCAGTATAGACTACATAAATGAATTTTTTTACAATAGGTTATTTGTGTCCTGTAACTTGGCTATATTTTATACAATTTTCAATAATTTTACATTGCGATTTGTGATTGTTACAAAATCATAAGGTAAGTTAAACCTATTTAAAAGTGATGGGGCTCACCTTATGATTCATAAACATTAAACTAACTTAACATCTAACAACAAAATGGTGGTGGGGTCATCGTGTTAAACACTATCACAAGTGTTTAGCCCACTTTTTACTTAAACACAAAAAGTGAATATTCTATTTTTTTCGTTTAAATTGCTTTAATTCTTTGGTTTCTAAAAATCTATTTTTGAAAAAGGAATTGGCGAAAAAAATACTAACCAAAAATATATTTTTGGGAGTTTTACGAATTTATTTTGCATTACATTTTTTGATGGATCATTAACCGTAAGAAAAATTAGATCCTTGATTATTTTTTTTTTTTCTGAGCTTTCACTTAAGAAAAAAAACGTTAACGTAATAAAATCTACTTTCCCACGTTTAATTTTTTTAATCAAAATTTCCGTAATTATATTTTCATTAAAATATAATAAAAGTTCATTATATATTTCCAAATTACTGCCGATTTGATGACATTTAATCCACGGTGACCAAGGTATATCTTGAGATCTTCGCTTGAGATGTTGATTCTTTTTAACAATTTGTAGTGACGCTATTTTTAATTCATTTCATAACTAAGTGCCCATCAGTCTCCGATTATTTTTAACTTCTCTAACGTGGAATTGAAATGGAAAATAGCCATTTGGTTTCAGAAGGACCTAGATTAAGTAAAATTCCTGAAATGACATTTAAATAAATTTAAGAGTGAAAAAGGGACCAATTAACACTGGGGACAAACGTATTCAAGGGGGTAAAATTGAGTTATACTGAAGTTTAATTACAAAACTTGGGGGGGGGGTGGAGGACATTCAGCTAGCTAGCAGAGAGAAACAGGAAAAAAAAACATTTTACAAAGGACTGGAGGGAATATCTGGAGTGGAAACTTTTTAACAACTTTATATATTTTTAATTTGATAAGAATGTCCTATAAATTTATATTTTAAAATTTTAAACGGTCAGGTCTTACAGGTAAAAAAAGGAAATAATGACTAGCATTTCTCCGATGAAAAATAAAACTGAACAGTTTTAAAATCGCCTGTGCCAGCAGTCAACTTTGATGCTTTGGTCTATCAGCCTCATACTGCACTGTAGGAGTTTTAAAGCGCCATGGAAAGCTTTTATTTAAAATGTATGACATGTACGAGGAAATAGTGTTAATACAAATAGGAATATACGAAAATAGAAAAAAGTGAATATATTTTGTCCCGTTTTCCGCCCTTTCTGATATATTGTAAATACAAATGCAAACTTACGAACATGAAAAAAACAGATTTTCTTTTCGTTACTTTACATCTTTCTTTTTTTGAGAATTTCATCAAAAATCTATCAAAAAACATAGAACCATAACGAAAAAATCGACTAAAGGGCCATTTTGTAATCCAAAATGTAACTGTTTTTTAGTAATTTACCTGTAAGTTTGCATTTGTATTAACGATAAAGTATCGACTAAAATCCATTTAAGATACCATCTTATGGCTTTTTCGCATTAAAAAGCATTAAATAAAGTAAAAGTTTCATTTGTTTGTATTTTTTTTAGATATTCGCATTGTTTTCAACACTTAAAGGGCTATAACTCGTGGCTTTTGTGGTTCAACTAATAAAAATGAGGGATTTGGATTATAAATAGCAAACTGCGTTCCTCTACGTTCAACAAGCTTAATTTCTTTCCTATGAAATAAACTATCTGTTCTGAGTGATCAATCCTAGCAGAACTAAATATTTTTTTCTCAAAATGAAATCCGATAGAAATGAATAACTTTAAAATTCAATAGTAATCAAGAAACTATTATTGATTTTTTTATTTTTATAATAATGGAACAATAACTGTCAATGGCCTGTGATAAATGTGTTTCTCATTGAGGAAGATTTTTCTGAGGGAGAAAAGTAATAGATGTTGATCAGGCAAAATATCAAGAGATTGATGAGGAATCCCCTCCCCAGTTTCCCGATTGTATAATATTACCTACGGTGGGGGTGCACTACACTCCCAGCTCAACATTAATCATCTCTTTCAACTTATATACGTGGTGGTCTAGAATGGAGTTTGATTTATTATGTCCGCCTTGGAAAACTGAACCTACATATAAATAAATATATATGTATATTCGTATAAAGACATGTAACATACATTAGTATAGGAAGTATTTTCTATACATAATAAAAGAATGGATTACCATGTTTTGTACATTAACAACAGCGATAGTAGTTTGTCCACGATTTCTATGAGTGGCCTAAAAACATCTTGAGCAATAAATGAAGAAAATAAGACTGCTATTCACATTTTGTCCTTTATTTGATTGTCCTTTGTAAAGCAATAGATGACTGTGATAAATTATTTCATTCAAACAGTATTTATAATATATTTTGATGTACTACAATAATTGTAATTATTATTAGTTAGGAGCTAAAGAAAAAACATACTGGATCGTGACCTCACCATTGCCTAGTCGGGGACCAGTTGAAGTAACCTGCTTGGTGCTGAGCACCAATATGAATCCTCCTTCGGAAAGCTCTAGAATTAAGCCTCGTATACAGTACGACATTAATTCTCCGTGTAGTTTGGCAATCTTAAGGTATTATATGAAAATATTTAAATATACTTTTTATATGTTTTTAACTCAAATTTTATTTCGGCGTAAGTCGCAATATTATTTATAATCAAACAAAGAAAGTTAATTTAAGGCCCATCCTCAAAAAACCCCATGAACAGTAACCTGAACGTCATTAGCAGGAGTCTAAATGTCAACTCAATTGGATTTTTTTTTTTTTTTTTTTTTTTTTTTTTTTTTTTTTTTTCAAAGCTCTCAAACTTATAAAATAGGAATGTGGGAAAAAATAAGGAAAATTATTTTTGGCTGGAAGTGCCTTTCACTAAGGGGAGACCCCTACATTGGATTTAGTTAAGGAAGGAATAGTTAATAAACCATAGATTATTAACATACTTTACGGTTAAAATCACGTTAATCAAATATTCCTAAAATTATTAATTTTTTTTTTATTCACAAATTAGGATTCAACTCTTCCAAATAAACTAAAGAATTCATGTTACTGATGGGCTTTGCTTTAACACGAAATCACATATAAGTAAAAATTAAATGATATATGATTGAGTAATGCTTCAATTTATATGAATAAATTGAATGGAGCGAGTGAAATAGGCACACGCCACTGATTAATTTGCCAGTTTGTTCGCAGGCGTACTGACCTAATTTTACTGCACCTCTGTAGTATGTACTGTCTCCTCCTTTTCCTGACTGTCCATCGGCGAAACTAATGCCAAAAGTAGGGTCAAAAGTCCATTAACAAAACTCGGTTTGTGCGCTATCAGCTAACAACTTTTAAGACTTCCCATTACCTTGTTCTATTGAGTTCTGTAGAAGAAATGAAGCAGTGATTATCAACATTTCCACAAGCTAATCCTTAGGAAAAACTAAATCAAGTAAAGCTTACAGGCTCTATTACAACTTTAACACCAGGAATAAACTCAGGGAACCTCTAATACATAAATGAAAACTTTAGCAATGAAACCGCAATTTTGATCTCGGATAACAGCAGTTAACGTAAGTTCGTTGTTTCACCGCTTCTGTGGTGAGTATGAATATTCAAGATGAAATTATATATAGCATTAATTATATTTGTTAAAATAAATTTGATATATGTTTAAGATAGTAAAATAATGAAAACCCTAAAAATATTTATAATTTAACACTGGGAAAGCATGTAATAGTTTTGTAAGTATATTTTTCTTTTGCTTATCAATTCGCAAAAGAGACGAATGTCAAATACATTTCCTTAGATGGCATGAAATATGAATGAAAACATTTATCACAATTACTTATGTCCAATCAGGCAGATTGTAATTTTATCATAAGAAAGTAGTTGTAAAGTTAAGATGAAATGAAAGCAGATAACAGTCAGTGATCCTATATTGCTGAACTTTTTCTTATTGTTATTAAATCTGAAACTTCTTTACTGTGCTAAAATTACAATCTGCATTATTAGGCAATATGTAATTGAGATAAATGTTCTCATTTATACCATATTTACAATTCATCATACACTCGCTCATTCATACAGTATTTACAAGCAGCTTATAGACTTCTCAAGTCTACATGGATGTCACCTCCCTCGCATGTGATAGAGGAAGCGGAGTGTTGAGCAAGAGCGTAAGAGCCACAGACGCTCAGGACTTGATTGGAGAAACTGGCCGATCCCAGGACTCCCACATATATCAGGTCACGAGGTCACTGCCATTTTGGTCTCCGAGGAGGATTGTAGGGACGAGTGGCACAGTTTAATTACTTTGAAAGGATTGGATACGCTTGATGTTCGACTTTTTTGCTGTCCCCCATAGCTCTATTCCGTACGTCCAGATTGGTTTAAGTATAAGTTTGTAGATTAGTAATTTATTTTCTATTGAGAAATGGGATGTCCTTTGAAGTAGTCTGTACCCTTGTCTAAAGCGTCTGTTTAGTTCTTGTCTTTTTAGCCTCGTATGTGGGTTCCAGGTCAGTCTTTTGTCGAGATGGAAGCCTAAGTACTGTACTGTCTCGGATACAGGGAGAGGAATAGAATTACTTATTTGACTTCGATGCAAATATTCTATATTAGCAATTAGTAGTGCTACGTTCCTTACATTCCTATGGACATAATTTAAAATTATATAATACCGCATCACAAATAGAATTAAAACAGCTGAGTTGACCAGTGATTAAATAAATAGTAATAATACTGACAGAAACTGAAAACGAGAGAGATACTATTTCTTAATAAACTAGTCGAGAGCACAATAATGTTATCAATACATTTTAGGAAGATTTCACAAAAAAAGTATACCTTTTACTAAAAATTAGATGGAATTACGTTTAAAAATCGCATAAGTGAGGTGGAAAATCTAAGAATTATAAAATCAAGGTATGTTTAATTGCCTAAATTGAGAAAAATACTTCCTATAATCTCAACTTTACTCAGTGTGTCCACTCAACTTGAAGCCTTATCGGATAATCATTCTAGATTAAAATATGCATTCGGAAACTATTCAATACCCTTTAATATCGTGCCGAGATTGAGGAGCAATGTATTGCTCACGGAATGGTATAACTCGCTAGGCGAACAACAGGCGTTGTAGCTATACCCCACGTTCAAAGCTCTCTTGTCATGTAGGAATGTAGAGCCTCAGAGCTTCAAGGCGTCTTCATGACAACATTTTGCAAATGTTTTGTATCTACAGTCTATTCAGGTACGAGGAGGAGGGTTCCTCTGTTGACAGACTAGGTTATTGCATTTTTTACGATATCGGATGTAAACATGATGATGAAGTTACCTTTGCATTACTAAGGTATACTCTATAATAGTTCGAAAAATGCTGATTTGCTTTACAACAAACACGAAGTCTGGAAAAAATTATGTGAGACAGTTTGTCTTGCTTTATTTAAAGATTTCTCTACTCCTGGGACAGGTCATTTAACATTGAAACTTCTGGTTTTAACCAGTATACTTTTTACATAAAAAACATCATAAATCGGCTTACTCATAATTGGGTTTTCACCAATACTCCAGTTACGAAGTTTTTTCTTGTGACGATAGGTATATTGTTATTGTTAGTACATTAATACTAATATATTTGTACTAATGAATCAATTTACTATTATAACTATTACAGTCATTTTATTATTATAACTTATGTATCTTTTAGTTGATCCTCAAATAAACTAGTATTTAATAATTGCACTGATGAATATTTGACAGCACTCCTGAATAAATCGCACGATTTGAGTCGTTATAGGTCCAAATACATTACTTTACTACCGTAAAAACAGCAAATATGAACTGGTATTTACTAATAAAGAAATTTATTTTCTCTTTATTTATTACTTAAGACTTAGTAAAACATGGCGTGTGTACTTCATACCATCGCACTATACCATTCCCAACACCACAGTTAGTTTTACTCAGACAGAAGAAAGATAATTCATAAATAAACTAATGATAATGGCACAAAGTTATAGGATAGCGAGCTATAAATAATTTTTATATGAAAACTGTCACCGATAATCGGAAGTGAAAAAAACTTAATATTATAATCAATTATAGGCCACCTAAACTTTTTACATCTTTTAGCATAATTATGATATAAATGTAAAGAGCCTTTATTATTAGAAGAATTATTTTGACTGGTCAATATAAATGGCAGTCAATGGAGTTCGAACTTTCTCTAATTGCTTCTGAAATAGATCATTTTTAAAGCAATCGGATGACCTAATTTCCAATCATAATTATAGTAATTAGAACGCCTTAGCCTTAGCCCATAGCCCTCTTTATCGGCATTAAAACCCATCACAAAACTGAAAAGGAAGCCGAACAATAGAATAATTATAATATTTTGTTTTCAACAATCGAACTTAGTAATAAAGCGTTGGATTTTCCATCAATGAAAATTAAGTAGTAGTGTAAAGTAGGGTTAGTCAAGAGGTACTTACCGACTTTTTTTCAGATATTTTCCGCTATTGTATCTGCTATATATATTAAGTATACAAGGAATTTCTCAAACAACTAATTATAAAAATTTCAAAAGAACTAATATCTGTTAGTGACGTTATTATACGTAGTTTTAAGATTGGTAATTTACGGAGTAGGAAATTCACTAATTGTATTGATTTGATAGATAAAAAACAAAAACATAAACAACTTTATTATGATGAAATTACAATCTGCCTTAATACTTAATAGGCAATAAATAACTGAGATAAATGTTTTCATTCATACCATATTTACAATTCATCATTCGCTCGCACATTCATACAATATTTACAAACAGCCCAGGGGCCCCCAAGTACACATGGTTGTTGCCTCCCTTGCATGCAAAAGAGGAAGCGGAGTCTTGGGAAGTCCCCCACGCTCCTCCACCAGCCACGCCACCGAATACGAGCGAGGCCGACGAAGAGCGCGAGAGCCACATACGCTCAGGACATGATTGGAGAAACTGGCAATTGCTAGGACTCCCACTGTCTTTATTTATAGCAGGTCACGAGGCCACTGCCATTTCAGTCTCCGAGGAGAATTATAGGGATGAGTGGAGCAGTGCAATGACTGTGCTGATAGATAAAAGGCTACACATCAGTATATATATATATATATATATATATATATATATATATATTATATATATATATATATATATATATATATATATATATATATATATATATCAGCAAATGTGCTCTGAACATGGTAAAATGGTATATTCGAGTAGCGTATTTGGCGAAACTCAGTCTATGTTTCTGCTAGCCCATTAAAAGTAATTTTCATCACTCGCCTTTGATTATGCGTGGAACCAGTTGACACGGTTTAGGACTCACAAAATCTCGAGGCAACTTGTTTTATGTAATTAGAAGTTTAAATTGGTATTCCGTAATTCCAGTGTGATTTAATGACTTCTCAAGTGTTAAAGTTTTCAGAATTGACAATGCTTTTTTTCAGGCAGGTTAGTGTCCTCCCACACTAAGATTGGTGAGGCCTTACTGTACACATAGCATGTTTCCTGTTATAATGTGAGTACTTATTCTGTTGTATAATACATAAAATGGTTCTGAAAGTACTTAGTAACTTTTTCCATTTAAAGCGATCAGCTTAAATTAGCTGTTAAGATTAACGCAATTCACAATATACTTGTGATTTTGAAGCCACGATAGTCGGTATAACAGAACAAAAATTAAACTTATATCTTATTATTATTTTATCGCTCCAATAATTAGTTCATTTTATTTACTTTTAAATTTCAAGTTTTTCTCGATTGTAAAAGTATATTACAAGTATATTCAAAGTAATAAATACTTACTAACTGCTAACAACTTACAAATACCAAGTCACATAATGAATCTGCAGCAAATTATGTTGCATAATATTATAATTATGATAAGTTCTAGCTTATTTCAATAAAGCTCTTATGACTCACTCTTGTTAAAACAAGGCCAACCTGCTTAATGATGAAATTTTTTCTCGTGTGAAAGTGACCTGTTCTGTTCTATTAGTTCATTATATATTTAATATAGTGAGAACGGAATAAAGAGAGATATGGGAAAATGAAGAGATAACAGGGAGTGGGATAGTAAAAAAGTTGAGCCGAGAGCAGCCGCTAAATGGCTGTTAAGGGAGCGGGCTGTGGGTTTATCCCTTTTTATATTGCCGCTGATCCGCAGAGTATGAACCGCAGAGCCACTACCCGCTCGCACAGCGTTGCCGAGTCTGCCCCTCTAGAGTAGGCAATCTCTGTTTCTTAGGGGCTACAAAGCGACTATATAACTATACCTTCAATTATTGGAATCTATTCTAAATGTGATATATACGTATGTAAGTTTCAACGTGACCGCCAAACTTCGGCACATATGCTAGATGTCCCTACAGAGCGCGCGAGGATCGAATGACGCTCCGAGTTGTAACCTCCTGAATATGGGTACTCTTGTTAAGACAATGGTCAACACTTATTATCGACAATTGTATTGATTCAGGTTAGTTATAAGTTTTATTTGTTTATTGTAATATTTGTAGCGCTAGCTAATGTGTACATATGTTTAATATTACAGTTCTAAACTGCATGTGCAAGTGTTCGAGTTATAACCTGAGAACCTCCACCTCCTTTAAGTTTCTGAATTCGAAACTAACATGTATATATATTATATTTAATGTTTAAAATACAAATTATTATTGGGATGGTTTTTTATTTTTTTTTGTCCTGGTCTGAGGAAATTGGGTCTAAACAGGTTTCTTTTTATCGGCTGTACGCTTGCTTGTACGACGTTTAGATATCTTATAAAATAGATATATCAAAAGTTAAATTACCACGTAATATACTTTTTTGAAAAACAAGTACATCACAGCATAAACCATATCAATTAACTAACCTGCCTCACTCTAGTTATCCCTAAAAGTAGATTTCCCGAGCACAGAATGTTTTTCTTAATCCAGAATCCCTTATGTTTTCACCAGTGTGTGAACCAGTTTGGCTGCTCTGAACTTAAGAGTCTAAACTAGTGGTTAAGAAACTATAAAAAAAAAAAATATATATATAATCTCTAATATAGCATAGAAATAAAGTTTTGAAAGCAACCGATAGAAATCTCATGCTTTATTCTTCCCAAGCCGGTAATAATATAAATATTTTAGCCATTACAAATAAAATAGCTATAATATGAAGTTTGCAGTGACCGTGATTGTTCCGAAGATAAAATGAGGTATTTTTGGTTAATGATTCCGGCTATTTATTTCAAAGTAAGTAACTGAAACGAACAAGAAAGTAATTTGATAATGCTCCTTCATTCACTTTCTAAGTTGATGTGATCATTGGTGTGAACAAAGTTTTGTCATTAAAAAAAATAAATAAATGTATGGTGAGGGAACTGATCTGTAGCTTAATTAGTTCCATACACCGTATTAGTAAAAAATAAAATTCTATCGGAAGCCAATAGGAAAGCGTAATATCACTAAAACTTTTAACTGACATATGTATTGCAATTATAAAGGATACTAACAATCTACAAGAAATCAGTTGCTTAAAAGAAATAGTTAATTTAATTATTATACACTATTAAACGGTAAATTAAATTAGAAAGTAATCAAACTTTATTTTCCAACTTAATTAGTACTTTTCATGCCGTTCTGCTGACTGACGATAATTAATTTTCAACAAAGTTTTTCTCTAGTAAAACCTGTTCACTACTCAAAAAAGTTTAGTATTCAATTTTTATAATAGTTAATTTCAAAAGAACTATAGAGCTTCAATTACTGATATATTGGATTTTCATTAGTTGAATACCTGTCAGTTTGTGTTGACCCACTGTTACCGAAACCTTATAAAACAGAAGACAACGATAATTATACATTTTATATTCAATATGTTATAATCGATAACTGCTTTAGAATTTGTAAATGAGGCTCGCCGAAGGCATGTTGTTTAAAGTCAACTCTGCTTGTATGTCCAGTCACTGAGATGTGGTGGACATAGAACCACTAATCAGTGGAATATTTCTAAAAAGTTATAGATTCGTCAACTGGTCATCCAGTAGCGGAGCATTCAAAATCAATCATAAATACCTAGTGACATTTGAAATCAATCGTTTATAGCTTGTGACATTTGACTTTTTTTTTTAAATAGCTCGTGACTTTTTCAATTTTATTTAAAACAGTTTGTGACAAATAAGAACATTCACAATCTCTATGCATGTATAAAATCAAATGTTGCAAATGAGATATGCAACTCCAAGGAAATAAGTTGACATTTATTAATGTCTTAAGTCTTTCACTCATAAAATTTAGATGATCCTAGAAGTCATGGCCTCCACCTTATTTTTGCTATTATGAAAATATTTCGTTTCATCGATTATCTGATTATTTTTGAAATACATAATAAATGAACTAATTATGTATGAACTAATAAAAAAAGTGCGAGGAATCAATTTTTTGGACGAGGCACCTCAGTTTTTTAAAAACTACTAAAAGGATCGTGAAGAAAATACTTGATATGTTACCAGAACCTCTTGTTCTTTGTTCTCTATATCTTTAAATTTCATACCTTTGCACTGAAACCGTCTTTTAGGTACTAGACAAATCGTAAATACAAATCACAACTATTCTATTATATGTACGACTGCGATCGTTGGATAAAACATACATTGTTCTTTATGTATGTGTTTTTTAGGTATTTAGTCAAACGTATAATCTTGCCATTTGTTGAATGTACTTTATTTTCAATTCAGATTCTTTTACATCCAATATTTATTTTACATAGAATTAGACAATAAACGAAACACCAATGCCCAGTATTTAAAAGTGATTTGGGTTTGGCGGAATGTAATCAGCAGATAAATGTTTGAACGGACCCAATTCATGAAGTGAAGTTCGGAAAAGTTTATGAGAAGTAATTTCGGAAAACCATTGTTTGTTTGTGCTAACCGTTTTCACAACCTCATTTTCACACTACATATTACTTGTTTTCAATTAAGCGAGTGTTCGTCAGTAGGGGCACAGAATTACATTGGATCTGAAAAGGGAAAGCTCTGCCAGGAAACCCCGGTTTAATTTCCAATTGGTTTTGCAGACGAGAGGACGGTTTTAGGTGCGGCTGAATGACCACTGCATGGGCCCCAACCTCCAACTCCCCGAAGGGCGATTACCCATTTACTACCCGGGTCACGAGGGCGTCCTCCCCCCCCCCACCCAACCATCCTCCATCAATTCTCAACTCCTACGCGGTGACCGGTGGACGTATTCGTATTTCCAAAATGATTTATTATGGAGATCATCCTTTTTGTTGCGAAATTTAACAAAGCCATTTTAAAGACACTTCTACAATTTTTTTTGTAAGATTTTATTTCTTTTTGTAACTTTCTTCAAAACTAATTTAATGTAATATGAAGTCCTTTTTAAAAATTTGAAGTTGAAGTAGCTCAATTAATTTATTGATAACGGATGTTGATTTATTTTAACTTTCATGCCTGGATATCTAGTTGTAAATAAGCAATAAGCTGGGAAATTGGTAATTACGTTCCCCCATATCATACAAAGAATTAAGGATGATTTTTATTTCATGTTAATTGTGAATTTGTTGTTCTGTTATCACTCCTACGACAAGAGTGATTTAATATATTTCTAGAAAGAGAAACTTTTTTTATATAGTCAATAGTTAGAATAGTTATATTCTATATTATAGATATTATATTATATATTATATTATATATCAATAGTCCTAGTCAATAGTTAGAATACGTTACAATAAGGAACATAAGGAAACAATAAGTAATATTATCACATAAGGGGCTGGTGATGTTAATAAAGAATATAAGATCCAATTTACATGAAGAGCTAAACAGATAAAAATATTTAGCTGGCTGAAGGCAACGTTTTCTTTCTTCACGTATGTATATTAGCACAGTATTTAACCCGTTATTTTACAACTTTAGAGCCTAGAGGGAAATATCGCAAAGCCATAAATTCGTTTTATAGTGAAATAATTCATTAGTTTTTTTTTTAAGGAAAGAAATTTTTATGAAAAATGAAATTGAAATATAATTCGTAATAATAATAATTTGTTAAATGATTACATACCCAATGATGATATGTAATACTATACTGATATAATAGGTAATTTTAAAGGTCGTGCTGGTGATGTCTTCAATTGGCTTGGTATACTGATAAAAGTTGATGAGGACTAAGACGAGCCAAGGTGGAGTTTGGAATTAATATTTTTATAAGTGTTTTTTTTTTCGTTTCTTTTTTTTTTTTGTCCTTTTTGTATTTACGTTCATCCTTTGTGTGTGAACCTAGGGGTTGATTAAACATGCTCATCTAATAACATCCAACCCGTAATGGCAATAATGGATTCAAAATTTAAATAAATCATTACCTCCTCAAAAAAAAAAAATTCTTTCACTGGACTTCAGAAAGAACTGAGTCAAAAATATAGAACATACAACAATATTGGGAGTTTTATACCAAAAGTTATCCCGACCCCTGTTTGGGGACCTCGACGTGTTTGATACTGCATACTACCTCTCCCGGAGTGTTATCTCCTTTATTTATTGCTTTGCCTTCCAACCGATATAGGCAGGTATTCCAAATTATCTTATTGACTCGGTGACCTACCTCCGGCAGGTGACCTTCCTGCTTTTGAAATGGGGTTTTCCAAAAGTCAACCCAATGCCCTTTCCCGATCATGCTATTTGTAGACTGGTTATTTTCCACCAATAAAATATAAGTCTGTTTATGGTAAGCCATCCTTTTTTGGCTTTATTTGATATATCGGTATATATTTTCTAGTGTTGGAATTTGCTACCGTATTATTTCGTTGTATCCTTCGTTTAATAGCTCATTATGTAAGATGGTTCGCTAAGATGATTAGCAACGACAAGTGCATTTTGTTATACTTTTACAAAATAAAGTCTTCAAACTGATTTTTTTCCGTTCTAAACACCTCAATGCTTCAAAAATTTCCGATATTCACAATATATAAAGTTATGTTATTTCAAAATCATGATTGGTAATATTTTATTTAAAATAGTTTAAAACTATTAATGATGACTAAAAATTTACAATCAGTTGCTCGTTAATGGATCGTCTGTAGGACTAACACCTTTCCTAATACCAATAAAAGTAAGCTAGTACTGACCGGTGTACAGAATTAGAGGGATTGCGAACTCCATAGTGCACAGTGATTTGAAGAGTAAGTTTCATTAAAGATTTGAAATACAGATTCTTTAACCACGTTGGCATCATGGAACAGCTTTACGAGTACAATTTCTGAGTCTTTGTAAACCCGCTTGTTTCCTTAAGAGAAAAGGGAGGGAGGAACGCTCTGCTTCCTATAATATTATAAATACTTAAGTTACTTACTGATTTAATAGTTTCAATGGTTCCTAATTTCTTTCTATTCTATGGAAATAAGGAGGCACATACCTGTAACAAAAAAAAAAAAAACTTCTTAGTATTAATACTTTAATATAAAAATTTTACTATCTATCATCCATAATGATAGATTAATGATATTTCTAAATAAATACGAGCTGAAGGCTAATATATGGTAATTAGGAATAACAAAAGAAGACGTGGAGTTCAAGAAATAAAATTGTATTTTAAATTTAAATTTAAATTTGTAACAAAAGAGTTCTGAAATGTTTTGGTTCTGCATTTTGGAATTTGGAATAATGTTGCTATAAATCTAGTTTGTATTTTATGAATCTTAAAACGTGTTTTATATTTTTCATAAATATATATGTCGGGTTTTGACATTAATTATTTTATTCATTAAACTGGCCACAGTAATGTTTTTCAACTCATTGGTTTTAAAAATATTTTTGTTTCTAATAATATCATGTACTGTCAGATTTAGAATGAACCTTATTACAGCATTTCGTACTTTTTTAATTTATAATGTAAATCACACATTAAAGATATGTGGTTTTGTTAATTAATGTTATGATGTTGTTTTATTTCTATTGTATTATAATATACGAATTTCTTTTAGAAATATAATTGATCTTTTTAATTGTGTCAATAATTTATGTAACCCATGATAAGTTATATTTAATGATAAGGCCTAAACATAACTTTTTCATTATAATTTAATTTGTGATATTTGATGTTGTATATATGTCACACTGCAGAAAAAGTGTGAGAGAGAGAGAGACAATAAATGGTTTATGAAGTGATAAGAGACGTTAGACGGAGGAAAGAGAGAGAAGACAAGGCGGTAGGCGATAAAGCTCGTTAGAAGGGCAGTAGATGGCGCAGATACCGGGGGTGGGACTCCTTATCTGCCTGGCTGCGGCGACAGTCCCTGTCTGTCAGTCTACTCTACGGCTAATTTACCACCCCTACCTCGTTGACGGACTTCTAATTATTTTAACTTGTTCTCTCGTTCCTGAGCCCATTATTAAATGATGAATAAGCAATCACTCATTATTTATTGACTATCATTATTACTCGTACAATCGAACTAAATAAGTTTAGAAGGACGTAGAAAGAGTGGAATCAATAATGCCAAGATATATCCATTATTAATGGATAAAAACTTGACGTACCTACATTTTCTCACATATTCTTCAAGAATTAAATATTTTATTTAAATGTTTCGTTATTTCCTTTCATGGTATATTTTGTAAAGCTCACAAACATTTTCTAATATCAGGAGGAATAAATATAATCCTAAAAAGATAGAATAAAAAAAACAACAATAAATAACTTTTTTACAAATCAAATAAACATACCTAGAAAGTAAACATTAAATTATTTTTCAATACGCACGAAAAATTAGTGTCACGAAAGTTAAAAATTGTTGTGTAAAGATCAGTCAGCGAGTTAATATATGTTTAGATATCTTGTGAGTATCTATCCAGTATCTCTTCAGTGAGAGTGGCCCAAAATAATTTGTTTTACTTTTCAGAACATCTCGGCCTCTTTTTAGAAAACCGCCGGTTGAACAAACAAAAACAGCTAAAATATTGAACAAAAAATTTATGAAAACCTTTAATTACCGTTTTAACTACAGGAAAAACATCAGAAAATAAAATCGCTAATTAATTCTAAACAGCCTTGGATTTTTTTAATTTTCACTTTTTCTGTTCTTTTTTTTACATTTTAATCGAAAACTAATCAGCTTGTGAGGTGTTACGGAACATAATTTTTAAATTTGATGCTAGATGCTTCATACCGTAAAACATTTACACGGACCGACCAAAGAAAGACGATTGCCTATTATGCTAACGTTTTCATGAAATGACCAATTTCAAAGAAAAGAATCATAACGATACGTGGTTGATAATGTCCAAGACGGAGGTCTCGTCCAGTGGTAGGAAGGGATGTGTCTTCATCCCCTTTTTATTTAAACGCAATACGATTCGTTTATTTCTAAGAAAAGGAGGGTAAAGATAATACACCAGGACTATACATATTAGGAAACAATAAACACGGCTGTAGCTCCTGCTTATCCAGTTTTTATATGTATCCTGTAATATTTGCGTAGTTTTATACAGCCCCATTTGGTCAGAGATTAAAATCTGACTACCTTACCCATAAAGCAGAACCCTTAATGGATGTTTTGGAAGGTGGCAATACTCCGCTCTTACCTTGCTAAGCAGCATACCAGAAGACTAAGTTGAAAAATGTGTGAGCTAGGAATTGTTTATATGATGTATATCAATTTATTTTCAGTCATCAATCTTTGAGTCAGGAACTGCTCAGTTTTTAAAATGGACCTAAACCCAACCTATCTAACATTGAACAACCGAACCGACAAGAGACTGAATTACTAATGACAAATTGAGGTCCTAACAAAGACATTTCTTGACCGTTCTCGGGTCTTAGAAACTCGAACAAAAGAAACTTTGAAGAGCACTTCTCTAAGGAAAAGTTAAGTGGCTTGTACAAAGAATAGATCTTTTTTTTCTTTGCCCACAGTCTTCGAATTATTACTAATTGGTGCTAACGAAAACCGTTGATAATATACTATTGATTGAACTTTCCTACCAAGTGTAGATGTCTTTATTTCTGTTTTACTGATGATACATAGAAATTCGCCTAGGTTGAGTTTACATGTATTATACTCAAAGATAAATGCATTAAAACATGGGTCCTTAAAATTACTAGTGTTAAAAATAATTACAGCAGCTAATTATAACGTGCGGTCCCTATCTACTCTGAGCTAATTTACTAAGTAACTAACAGGGAAACACGAACATCAGCAGATCATAATTGCTAATTAAATAGTGCCACATTGGTAAACTGTTAATATTTTAATTATTATTATTTTTTTCAATGTCACATTTACGAATCACAATCGAATCCTTTCCAATACTTTGGAATGTTACTTATATTATTTGCTGTTTTTTTAGGTGTTATCTTTTTTTTTTTTTTTATCGGATCAATAACCAGTGTGAACGATAAGTATTAATTCCCAGCTAGAGCTGCAATGTTTTCAATGTGTGAGATATGAAATAGCGGGAGAAAGAAAAGTAGGAAGGGGGAGATATGAGTTGAGAAATAGACACTAGATAAGGTAGTGAGTGATAAAGGAATGGGGTCTGTTTCGGCGCAAGTTGGTCCAGGGTTCATCCGACCCTGTATCTCCCGACCTCTCCCCTGCAATATTTCATAGCCTCCGACGGAAATAGTTCCTCCTTCATTCGGCTAACCTATCTCTTAGGAAATTCAGTTCTCCTTGTTGCCGATGGATGTGGGTTCTTCTTCCCGGGGGATTGATTTTTGTGATAACTCCAAACCTCAATAATATCCCTTTATTATATTTAACATTTGTGATAGTCGTACTAACAACAAAACAAAATAACAATCAAGTCATCCAAAATCATAAAAAAATATTAAATAAATTTCAAGCTAGCAATAAATCTCGATTGTATTTCATTTTTTTTCTAATTTAATGAAAATAAAAATGCCTTGATGTTCGTAGAAGCAATGTCGTATAGTTAAAGGAGGAAATCTAAAGTATGATAATATAGATATATTTATAACCTTTTATTTTTAAGAATTTAGTAATACTGACATAATTATAATACATACTTAAGTTATCCAACAATACATACTAAAAAAATGAAATATGTTATATTGAAACGGTTTACGTATTGAAGCTTATAGATTTATCAACAAATGCATCCACTTTCACATGAATAAGTACTCACTGAGATTAGCCTTTTTTCTGTGGATTTTAAAATTTGATTGTTATGATTGTATTAATGGTGGCACTAAAATAGATCAACGGCACAGTTTCAAGGAAGAAGGAAGTCGTTAGACCATTGAAAGAAATAAAATATAAATTAAAGATATTAATGATTATGGAAGAAAATGATAAAAACAACTTTATTATGATAAAATTACAATCTACCTCATTGGGCAATAAGTTATTAGGATAAATGCTTCATTCATACCATATTTACAATTTTCATTCACTGGCTCATTCGTACAGTATTTAAAAACAGCCCAGAGACCTCCCAAATCCACATGGTTGTCACCTCCCTCACATTCGAAAGATTCCATGTATTCCAAGATTGGAAGTGGAGTCTTGGGAAGTCCCCAACGCTCCTCCGTCAGCCGCGTCACCGTATACGATCCAGTTGAGGCTGACGAAGAGCGTGAAAGCCACATACGCTCAGGACATGATTGGAGAAACTGCCCATGGTCAGCACTCCCACTGTTACGCATTTATAGCAGGTCACGAGGCCACTGCCTTTTTGTCTCCAGGATTATAGGGATGAGTGCAGCCTTGCAATGACTGTGCTAGGGGATTAGCTTGGTTGGATAGGTTACTATGAGATTTAATGAACTTGGAAGGAATGAGTTCGAGAATGAATATTAAGATCGTTATGAAGGATTTTGTTGCTGACGTAATAAGGGGCATTTACTGTTGTTCTAAGGACTTTTGATTGAAAGGAATAGATACGGTTCATGTTCGACTTTTTTGCTGTCCCCCATAGCTCCATTTCGTATGTCCAGATTGGCTTAAGTATAACTTTGTAGATTAGTAGTTTATTTTCTATTGAGAGATGGGATGTCCTTTGAAGTAGTCTGTACAGTTGTCCAAATCGTCTATTTAGTACGTGTCTTTTTAGCCTCGTATGTGAGTTTCAGGTAAGTCGTTTGTCGAAGTGGAAACCTATGTACCGTACTAACTCGGATACAGGGGTAGGAATTAAAATGTAATGGAATTAAAAAAACCTAATGGACAAGACTTGCGGCAAAAGGTGAAATGCAGGAACATTTTTCTTCATTAACTTTGATCCACCATTGGTTGCCCCAATGCTCAATCTCATCATCATCATCGTTTTTGAAGATTTTGGGATCCTCTATCGAGGACCAGACGAGATGAGTGGACTGCAGTGTCATCTTCAAATGAGGCCAAGGAGGTATTGAGAGTAGACGGGACATTGGTGGTATATGGTTTATAAAGGATGGGACCCAGAGCATTCCCCTGTGGAACTCCTGCTTTTATGGGATAGTAATTAGAATATTCTAAGCCACAGCGGACTTGGAAGAAGTAGTTTAAAAAGTAGGACTGTAGGATTAGGAAAAGGGTCTGTGGTAAATATCTTTTGAGCTTGTAAAGTAAACCTGCATGCCAGCCCCTGTCAAAAGCTTGAGCTATGCCCAGAAAGGCAGCAGGGCAATACAGTTAGGTTTCAAGGGCTGAGGATAAGTGATCAAGAACACGAAGGCCCTGTTGACCAGTAGATATCGAAGGCTGAAACCAAACTGGTGTGTAGGTAAAAGGTTTTTGGATTCAATAATTAGAAGAATACGTTTTAATAGGAGTTTTCAAATATTTTTGAGAGGATAGGGAGTAGGCCAATTAGACGATAAGATAAGGCGTCAATGGGTGGTTTACCGGGTTTAGCGAATAGGACAATAATAGAATGTTTCCAGAGGAGAGTAAAGTGCGTAGTTCGAATAATGCAATTATAAATGTAAGTTAGGAAGATGGTTTTAGGATGGCTTTAGGAGGGAGTTGTTTGAGAACTTGAGGAGCAGGGAAATCATAACTAGGGTGTTTTTGGTAAGCTAATTTTTTCAGAAGGTATTAAACCTCAGATAGATTAACGGCTTTTAGTGGAAGTGAGAGAGGGACAGGTGAAGTAAGGAAATCTTCCAATGAGAGTCCCATAAGTATGGTTTTGATGAGAAACGTGAGGCGTGAAAGTATGGGAAATATGCTGAGCAAATTCCTCCAACCTACACTGTTCTGGAGCGGCTTACGGATTGGATTAGGTCTTTGAGATGCTGATGTAAAGGATCTGATTGTGTGTTTTTGGATGACGGTGGGGCAACCTCTCGGGCAGCCGACCTCTGGATCAGAGTAGTGAAAGAATGCACTGCATCGTCTAGGTCTTGGGATGTTTTCAGGAACACTTTGAGGTCTACGGAATCTGTAAGAAGCTGGCGGAAGTGCTCCTAATCGACTGGGCCCCTAATAAATGAAGGAGGAGGCAGTTCGTGAATTGGTCTAAGGGAAACGGTTAATATTAAAGGACTATAATCGGAAAAGGGGTCATCGAGGCCCATAAGTGAATAGTTTAGTGTTCGTAAACAATTGTAGAAGCAGAAGTCAAGAAGATCTGCATTTCGTTTGTAATTTGATGGCCAGTAGGTGCCTGTGTTAGGAGAAATAGTGGGGCAATGTTTCCGTGCTGGCAACAAAGCACGTCCTCTTGTATTCGTGGATTGTGAACCTCAGAGTCGGTGCTTCGGATTAAAGTCCCCACCCACAAGGAAACTATGTCCGTTGGAGTCAAGGAAGGTGATGAATTGCAAATCAGTAATTGATTTATTGGTAGGGCAGTACACTGATGCTAGAGTAAGGGGAAAAGTGAAGGTGCTGATTAACACTGCAGTGGATTGAAGGAAATCATGTGCTACCAAAGGAACTATGTGATGGGAAATTGAGTTATGGACAATGACAGCGGTACCTGCATGAGCTGTTCCATCTGGGTGATCAGTTCGATAAGTCTGGTACTGTCGAACAGTAAATGGTTCTTTATTCGTAAGTCTTGTTTCAGTAATAATAAGGCTTATTAAGGCCTAAGGCCGTGAACGTTATAATTCAGGATATTTAGACCAAACAAAACGTTAATGTCCTCTCAAGTCTAGCAGCTCTTTCGGTAAGACCAGTACACTGTGATGTCAGCTGATTCATGGAATTATTCATGGTGCCTGGTTTCGTGAGCCTGGTTACACCTCACACATCGCCTTGTGTGCCCATGCTCTTAGTAGTTTAGGCACATGGGGATGTCTCTTGAAATTGTTAATATAGCGGACTCGTTTCATCTTGTCTGCCGTAAGGCTGGCGTCCCCAATTACAAGAACCGGTTTTATTTCTTCGGTCTTGACGCCATTTCGGTCGGTTCTTAGAAGACTCTAGACATCGACAATACCGCCTCCAGGAATGATATTTGTAGCGACCGCTAACTACATAAGATAAATCAACCTTAGTGACCACTAACTACATAAGATAAATTACCCTATACTCTATTGTATATATATTGTAAATTGGTTGTAATATGTTGTAAATTAATTTAAGCAAATGAAAATAACATTACCAAACCATAAGTCATACCACTGTAAATATTTCAAACAATAAAAGACGCAGCTGCAAAAAACTAGTTAGAGGCTGGAAGGGTAAAGCACTGCCAACCGCAACCGACACCAACAAAGCGCCACCGCAACTGCGGTTCGGTTGGTCAGAATAACGCCATAGATCATTGGCTACTGACAAACCACCGCTGAGTATAAGCAGGGCAGGCTTTTGGCCTGTAAATCATTCTAACAACGGCTCTCTAACTGGTACCTGCAGTTGCACTGATGTTTCAAGACTTGGGCTTCTAATTTATGAAGACCTCTGGATCTTTCTTTTCGTAACCTCGCTATGTTTTAGTCCGGCCTTGTCAGACCTCACACTTTCCTAGCAGGATTCTCTGCCTTAGTCTGCTAAAACTAGCAGCTCCTATCCCTTGCGGACGACGGCTGCGGTGGCCTTACAAACATCACCTAGTAGCGTCTCCCACGGCAATCCAGTTTGCCTCTCTCCGGTTCACACTCGTCTTTGGGATCCGAACGGTTTTCGCCTACCCTCAGATACCGAGTGTGAATTCGTGGTAATTCCAAGACCACATAAACTACCTAAACTATCTACCCTATATCTCTTCTCCTGAACATAGTGCATCGTCGGGGCACATACCTATCAAATATGGAGTCAGATAGTAAGACCCCTCATGAAACAATTTTCCATGTCATAGCCTAATCAACCCTCACTTCGTCACTAAGGCTAGGGTAACTTGGCACCCCCCTCGTGACGACCCTATTATTTTTAATCTCGTCAATCGGGTGAGTTAAATTGAACCTATGCAATAGAAATTTTTTATTTAGTTTTGTTTTCCTCGGTATAGGTGTGAAAAGGAACTTTTATTGCTTTAAGAGTGGCCACTGTTGAAATAAAATCTAGCTCCATGCAACAGAACACTTTTGTTTCCTGTTTCCCTGGCACGAATCTGTAGCCTGATATCTGTTGGTCAGATAGCAGACGAGTCAAGTCATAGCTTTTTAACGTCCCTATGACTAGGGGAGGTATTGGCTTAGGCTTAGGTATGGTTGCCGTTGGGGCGGCTGGGGTGGCAGAATTTTGTTGAATGAGTAAGTGAATAAGTATGGAAGTAAGTGGTTCGAACCAATTCGCCACGTTTATTGGTGTTTGCGGCACTTTTCTTGGTGTTTGCGGCACTTTTCTTGGTGTTTGCGGCACTTTTCTTGGTGTTTGCGGCACTTTTCTTGGTTGACACTGACGCTTTGGTCGTTTAAAACCATCAACATTATCGGGAATTAGGCTTTCGGTTCACGTAAGTCATATGTGACTTCCATACTGGTACCGACCGTTTTTCTGGGGTCCCTGTGGTTTGCCACAGTCTTTAGAGGTCCGTGCGACGAACTTCCAGTTAAGGGGCTCAGTTATAATAGCTAAAAGTACTAGCCTGTCTTCACAGGAACAAAGCACCACTGACTAAAATAACAACACTGACTAACGCTGTAACAGATTTAAGCTCTTGCCACAATGGAAGCTGGATAGCGTCTCTTATTGTCCATAAACTGTGCACTAAATTTTAACACAACTTAACGCAACGAGATCTAGGTCAATTTCATGAGAAAGTAATCTTTTTTTAAAATGTTTCACACTATAGTATGCTTTTTTTTTTTTTGTTCCTTCATAGGCCCTTTAAATTTTCAGATAATTATATACAATTATAGATCCTCAGGCGAATCTATTTACAAATTATTTTGTATTTCGTTAAGCCTCGCCAATTATTACTATAGTATGAAAGAGTTATAAACTTTAAAATATGAGACTAATAGAAGTTATTCAAATTTAGAGTAACAGCCAAAATCCTCTTCAATAAACCATATTAAATAATGTCCTTACTTAATTACGGCCCACGACATGGATAATGAGAATGACGGCGTCTCGTTAATCTTAAGTAGCTCCACATATATGCCCCTTCCATGGTGTGAATTAATGCGCCCTACAGACATGCTTATATCCCTGGTATCATATTCTTCTTAAATATATCTGCTTTAAATTACAATTTATAATGATTACTGATTAAGGTGACTATAATATCACGGTAGGATGACATTATTGAAATTACCTTCCAGTGGGAACGGTGTTAGAAGCTTATAGAAAGTCAACTTTAAAAGGTATCCAACTAATAAATATTCCACTTCACTGGGAATAACTATAATATAAAAGAGTATAGATAGATTAAAGCTCAACTCCTCTGCTCGGATGGCTTCTCTGCGTTTGTGTTTGAGTAACAGAAATACTTAGCAGTAAAAATTATCCCAATTATATGGTATATCATAGCATCATCCAGTTTGTAGCAAACTGAAATGAAATGAAAAAACTATTTTGGGAAATTTGGTACTATTAATAATAAAAAGGAACGTAATAAGCTGACAAAAAAAAAATGCATAACATTATACAGATTTGATAAGCTTGTGAATAATACGATGCTCTATGGATATGTACATATGGCATTACTGTAAACAACCACCAACTTTAAATTGAAATAAAAAAACAAAAATGAATAGAGATGAATAAAAGTCAAAGGAAGTAGATTTGTGAGAAGAGAAATACAGATCGGAAAGGTAGGTTCTGGTATTGGGGGATTTGTTCGCAGATTTGAATTGAAGGATGTTAAGGTAAGGAGTATTTTGAATTATGACATTTGTGACGGGCGGAAGGGTATAACCATCCCAACTTAGAGTATAGCTGAGAAATGTGTCAGTCTCTGGGGATCCCGTGTATAAATCTAAGAAAACAATTCATTAGCCACTTTAATCGAGCCTCAAGATCCCCAGAGAGACCACGATCCACCACACAACCGTAGTCAGAACGGGGGAAGAGAAGATAGGACACCAGGAAATGATTCGGTGGGAAAAATGGTCTGGGATAGAGTTTGGCCACTGAAGAAATATAGAAAATAGACAGTTGTTTTGGGAAAATATCGATATTGAGAGTGGAAATATCAACTATAGTGTTTTGAGGAAGGGGCGTGAACCAGTTACGATAGCCTTGGATTTATTCACATTTAATCAAAGATTGTGAGAGAGAGGCCTCAAAATGGTTCTGATCTTCCTGAATCAATAGGGAGGCGTTGGATCTGACCAGGAGGAAAGGATAGGTAATTTTTCGTGTCGTCGGCACAAAACATAAGTGGAATGAGTAGAGATGGATAAATGTATGGAGGTCGCTGATGTAGAACTTTGTCTTTCAAGGTGTTTTGAAAGGATATAGAGAATAGATATTGGACGATAGTCTTTGGGGGAGGTAGGTTTAGGAACTTTATTTAATGGTAGAACATTCACTCTTTTCCAGAAATAGGAAAAAATTATAAATGTGAAGCGATGAATTGTAGGGAGATAAGGCTTTAGGAATTGCGTTTATCGTCCTATACTTATTTTCTATATTCTTTCAAAACACCTTAAAAGACGAAGTTCACCATCATATTTGTTCAGAGAATGTTCATTGAAGCAGTAAGATGAAGATTTATTTTACTTATGAATAAACCCCTTACCCAATGTCTTTATCTAGAGAAGTTGCAAGGGCACAAAGTCATCTCTGTATTTTGCTTTTTCACTATTACCTATCAAGACTGAGCTCCCATGAAATCGGGATGTGATAGTAGATAAACCACCATCTATCTACCTTGTTATGAAGAAGGAAACCACTCTTTCTTCATAAGGTTGTTTGAATTGAGGTCACAGTTTTGTTGAGATTTGTGAAAGGTAATTAAAATCGCTACGGTAATAGATAACCTAAAGATCCAGAGATGAAAATCTTTACAATGCAAAAAGGTGTAGATGAAGTCACATATCCAATGCAAGTGATGCCTTTTTTGAAAAGGATACACTACTTCAAGTGCTCCAGGAAAAATTTATCTAAAATAAAAAACAAAACAATAAACGTCGATTTATTTTATTGCTGGGGAATAAACTTTAAGATACTAATATAGGAGTAAAACAGGCTCCAGAAGATGCAGACGTGTTAATAGTCAACTCTGCCGAATCCCCAGCTTCACAATACGATGCTGTGGAAATGATAGGAGAGGGCATAGATCCTCTGGACTTATTGACTTAGAGTCTTGCTGCTCTTTCCAATCTGTGTCAGAAAACCGTGGGGAAGTAGTGCTCCAGACTCCTTGTTTTCTATAACGTCATATATTTTATCAGTTATCAGTTACATAACGGAGAATGGCCCTCTTATCCACGCCTTGAGTGGCTGTGAAAACGCTCTCCTTGAGAAACCCAAGTTAAGTAAGAAGTCACGAGAAGTAGCAAAAGTATTCAGAGATTCAGGAGCCAGTGCGCCCATAACAGAAGTGCGCATCGCTAAATCAGTAGAACATACACTGGAAGCTTTTTATGGTGTTGAAAAAACCAAAACATTGAAATTTTTACAATACCATATATCAAAAAAATCTGCAGCTGCCACTAAATTCATTTTAGCTAAATTTCCCCCAACAAAGGATCTGCCATGCATTCATACGTAGTTAGGCGTGTGACTCCGTGGCGTTCCCATGTCTCTCACCGCTGCGCCAAGTTCTTACCCACATTCCGTGTACAATATTTGCTCGGTCCATCCATTATTCAACCATCAATTTTCATCACTCCTCTCCCTTATATAAACAATACTATATAATTGAAATGCTCACCCTAATCCTGGAACTCTCCTATTCCAACACCATCCGTTTCATAATGTGGGAACGATTCATTCATTACATTACATTCTGAGACTTTTATTTTTGTATTTGTTACTTTAATTTTGTTTTGTTTCAGTTTCCTGTTGTTGGTTCTATGTATTTATTGGTTCTATATAAATAGCCATTGCACATCGTAATAAACATTTGTAAATATTATTATTCATCAGCTTATCAAATCTGTGTAATGTTATGTATTTTTTATTTCATAGAGCCCCATTATGATCTTTGTTGCTGTTTCATTTAATTGTTTACTATATGTAATAGATGTCGGCTACCAGCTTGTTTTTTACATTTTTTGGTTTTGGTTTCATATAGGTGGATCAATCTACCTATTTACTAAAAGCTGATATACAAACTTTACCTTTATTTCATAATTATTATTATCTCTTACCCATCCAATACCTTGAGAGTTAAGTTGACTTTTTGAGTTCAGTTCTTACCATTAGTTAACCTTTTTACTTTTGCGGCGTTGGCTCGATTATTGGTGCTTTATCATAAATTAAAATCAATCTGAGCAGGAAGGTGAGAAGTAGTTTAATAAACCATTTCGTTAGAAGTAAGGGATTATTATACTATAATTAACAGTAAGTTACAAATTAATACAATTTGAAACCAACAGATTTCCATTTTTGACTTAGTATTAAAACTTTATAATGGGTCAAATTTTACTTATGATCATCATTTATTTCGATAATATTTACTTTATTCCAATCCCTAACCTGAGAACTTTGGATCCCCAAGTCAAGATGTAACCTAACGGCATCACATTTCAGGTTAGGTCCGTTACCTAACTCTGTAGTTTGTGGTAGATTATTTCCTCAGGAAGTATTGTGTAGACGTTAATCCGCTCCTAGCGAAACCTGAGTGATCCACTTAATAGAAACCTTAGAAAGTTTCATATCTTATTTTAACTATTAAATATTCACAAAAACATTTCTTGAAAGATAAGTTCTCTATTGAAAAAGTTGTTTCAACAGATCTCGCTTCTAAAATCAATTATATTGATTTTGAGCTCTCTAGAAAAATATTTAATTATCCAGCATAGCTTTCTTCCTTTTAAAAACAGATGCCACCCCTAACGCCATTAAAAGGTCCAAGAGAGAGTGAAATATTATTTAGTAAATTATGACCGCCATAGAAGCGACTATATTCGTTGGCAGACCTAGAGGCTGAATATAAAACCCTTCAAAAGAGTCTGCTATTCATCTTGAGTGGGCTCATTAAGTTAATGACCTGTTCGTAATTAACGAGTGTTCTGTGAACCACAGAAAAAGATTGTAAGGAAGTGTAATCAGTCATTTTTATTACTGTAATGACGATGAGCTAAATATACATCACAATGATAGTTAATGTAGTTGATAGCAAGATATTTCTCAGAGCTCTTATTTTTGTAGGACATTTTGATTCATGAATCACAAATCTGACACTATATCATGCAATGATAGGTGGTTAAAAATATAAAAACAATATGGATTAACGGATAGTTATAATCATATATATAATCTAAATAGGAGTTTATTGCCTTCATGTACTTGCAATATTATAAACTTTTTTTAAATTACAATTTTTTTTTATTTAACATATTAAATCTATACCCTCACAAAGTGAAAATTGTTGTACTCCTACTCGGACCTCACTACATACTCTCTTATCAAGGATCTTTAACACATTCCAGAACCTTAAAAGGTAGTGTTCTATCTCGGCACGGGCAGTCACTAGTGATCAAATGAAGACGAGTCAAGCGAGTGTTCTCAGTCTACTTATGACCGGCTTTCCTCCAGAAATTCTTTAGATCTTACTTTAGGAGCCCGTTACCAGTGAACGTCTCGAAATCGTTGGGTGTGGCAGGTAGTGTTGCATGATCTTCCTGACATTCCCCTCCATAATGGAACTTATACATATCTCACATTAGGAACCCGAAGGCTTTGGTTACTTCCTGGTGGGTAGTAGACAGGTAAGGTGGAATGATAAGACATCATAAGGTGATCTATGAGGTTTCTGAAACTGGACAATAACGGAATATTTCCAAAGAAGTTGCCGATGGTTCTAAATATACAATTAAATCTAAAGGTCAGTAACACTATGGTTTTGGGTGGGAGTTATCAAAGGATCTGAGCAACGAAAGGGAAAATTATGAATGGAAAATGAAATTAGTTTATAGCCCCTTCCTATGAGTTGGGAGTTTGATTGTTTTCTTCAGGCCTGAAGTAGGCATCCTTCACCTTCAGCATCGATAAACATATCCTGTAAAAGAACTGACTAATATCAGGCAACAATGTTTAAATATCTCCGGTAGCATGCTGTCAAAACCAGTTGCTTTTTTGTTCATAAGTTAGCAACAGACTTAATGATTTTCTTGACCACTAGTTCTCCGACATGATGGTGTGGGGTGGAGTCTCCTGGTCAAGAAATTCTAAAAATAGTCCCCGTCGATTCAATATTATTCTCATATCTGTAATTAAGGATTTATCTTCAACCTTGAATGCGGAAGCCCTTGGATTGAATGGTTGTTTGCCTTAATTTAACATTCCAATGGAGCTCCTAACATTTTTCTTTCCCGGAAAAAGGATGTTAAATAAATAATTTCTATATTTGACTACCGAAACTACATCTTTAGGTATATACTAGATTTATAATAATATTATAGAGCTAAATAAACTATAGGAGCTCGCGCACTCACTATAAAAATATATATTAGTGATTGAACAAGTAAAAAAACGGGAAACCAACACGAGCACTGACTTTTAACTGAGGTATTTTAAGAGAAAAATAAAACATGTCAAAAAACGCCATACATTGAACTACGGTAAAACCAAACTCTGTAAATAATGATTTATCTCAATAAAGAGCGAACTACGGCTAGTTCTCAAGCCGCCACTAAGAGCGTCAGGTCACTGCTGCAGCAAGTGAAGCCAGTTTTTGTTGGCCAAAACAAACGGGGTTCTTATTGGCTGCTGCCTGGCTATATAATAGCCCTAATTCTTGGCTGACCAGAAATCCCTAAATCCTACCCTATATCTACCTCTTCTCCTGGACTCAGGGCACTTTCGGGGAACACACACCTATCAAAAGAAATTGGAGCTAGATCAAAGATTTTCCCCGTCAATAAGCCGTTGTCAAGGTGACAGATCATCTTACTATTTCTCCACCACCAGGGACATCAAAACATTTCGCCAACGGTGACGGCCCGACTTTCGCTTTAATAATCCCTGAATTTAAAACATTATGGCATCTTCATGTTAAGTTAATAAGCGTATTTTGGTTCGTCGCGCAATATATAAAGCCTATTCCAGACGTTTTCTATATTCCTAATGAACGTTATGTCAACCCACTTCGCCTACTCCAAGCATATTTTATTCGTTTTTTTTTTAGATAACATACTTATTCGTTAGTAGAAAACACTTGAAAATGGGTGCAGAATAAGTTATTAGTAAAATATCGTTTATCCTTAAAAACGTTTGTTGAAACATGAAATGGGCTTCGTTGCAAATCTTGCCCTGCAGAAAAAAAACTTGCTTAAACCGTCCTACAAATACTCTTCCCAAGGGTGGCACTTGGGTAATATTAAGGAGCCAGATAATGGAGATAATCTAAAAGACGTCCCCTGTCGATACTGGAAAGGAGCATTCAACCCCTCAACCGTCACTTTATCTAAATCCTTCTTAAGGCTGGCAAGGCTCTGATAAAAACCTGCTAATTTTTACCAAAGGATGGGAATCTTTTTCAACCCCTTAAACAATTCAAAGCCAAACCAAGGGAGATTTCGACATTCAGGAACATTCATTCGAACCTCCGGAATTCATTAAAATACGAAAATCTCATTAAATATCGTCACTATCTCAGTTTATTATTTTTCATCTGATTAATTTTTTATTCGGTTAATAATCTTTTCATCTTCCCCTTTCATTAAAAAAAAAATTACTTTCCATTATGATGCTAAATAATCTCGTTTCTTATTCCTCTCTAATGAGGCTATATCTGAGTCTGAGATTTTGAGACCAAATATAATTTATAACGTCATTGACAAGAAATGAATAGTCGTTAAGCGTATCAATGAGTATAGTCCTCAGTATCCCAAATAGCAAGTTCTATCCCCCTTTGACTGTCTGAAATTGAACAACATGAGAAAAACATTGATTTTTTACATTATTTCTTGAATCGCAAAATGGCAAACGGACATAGTATATATAAACAGCGACTTCGTTGGTCAGCTATCCCACACACAGGCTCTATAAATCAATGTTATGGTATATATAGTTAACGGAATTTGTATACCAATACGTTTTAATGGACTACAGCATTGAGCTTCAGTAGGAAACATCAGCATTGATAAACTACTTTAATAACCCTACGCAACATGACCAACGCACCTTCCTTAGTATCTAAAAAAACACTGCAATATACAAGTATACTAAATATAAAACGTTACTAAACATAAACACAACTGTCAGGTTATTAGCTGTATGGACACCTGAAATATTCTGTATACTTATACCCCAAAAGGCAACTTGTAGCCTCAAAAGATTCCCATATACCATTTCTTTATTACAAATCCCTTACTGCGCAATTGGCTCCTTCTTCAGGTCTAGCTATAAAACTTTTGCCTATTTTTGATTTCTATTATTCTTATTTTAGTTTATAATAATTTTATTTTTTCGCACTAGATGGGATTTATTAACACTTTTCGGGCCAATTAAAATGTTAACTATTTTTATTAATTTGAATTAGGTAATAGATCATATCTGGGCTCAGGTAGCGAACTTTTCCTTAGAAACAGATTTTTTCACATTGGAGATTCTTAGCACTATAGACCACTATATAAGTATTAGCTAACTATCATTGGTAATAATACGTTGACTCGTGTAAAAGACTTTGATTTTTCATAACACTATACTACTTTTAGGTTCTGGAATGTGAAAAAAATCTCTTTTTTAGGAAAAGTGATTTATAACATTTTGCCATCTGAGCACAGAAATATACCTACAGTATCAAACCATCGCATGATATAATTATGCACCAAGCATGACATCGTTTCCTAGTTGTACAGTTATTTCATTATTATTTTGTTTATTTTGTATTATAGATTTAACGTATTAGCGCAGAGAAATAACAGAGCAGTGCCACATGATTTTCATTTGAAATATATGAAAAAAGAACAAGTTACCAGAAAATTCCTTGTTTTATGACACCATATTTACGAATCGATTCCATAATAATGCGAAAACTTACTTTACACATCTATTGTGGAGTCAAACTAAGGCCACAAGTCTGTAATAATAATAATACATAAAAATAATAATAATATAAGACTTACTTGTGGGGTTTGGCTGTCGTTAAGACTAGGGGATGATCCGAAATATAAACAATATATACAGGACGTTTCTATTTGCTGACTGAGCAGTATGAGAAAGTGCTTCTGCCAAGATCCGGAGCAAAAGCCCCGGGATTGGTTATTTCCCGCCGTATTTCCCCGCCAACCTTATTCCTGTGCCGGCTTGGCGTTGCCCGAGGCAATGTAGCGCGGATATCCTGACCAACAATCATATCCACTCCTCTTTTATTGCTCCCCCGGAGGAGAATTTCTTCCCGGGCTTAGGGGAACAACCCCAACAATATGATAAACCGGATGTGTGTGTGGGAAATACACTAAGAAGATGGTCTTTAAGTGAACAAATGCAGGTATGAGTATCATTAATGGATAGCAATTTTTTTTGTCTGGTTCTTTGCAAATCATAATTTTTCTTCACCTTCACCAATACTTTATTTGTACATTTTTGTTAAGTACATATGTAAGGCAAGAACATATGTTTTCATATGCATTCTCGGTAGGAAGTTAGGATTGTATTAAGCTTTTATCTATTTGCGTTATCGTAGTTCTGTTCATTATTGTAAGCTAGGATATTCCTCGTATATCGTATTGTCATGGTTCACTATCATTTGTATTAGTTATTTGTCAAGCATAAATATTGAAACTAATAAAACCTGGAAGGTGAGATTAAAATTGTTTTTCCTGATTGTGGATATTTTATAGCTATTTGTTTTATCTATCTCACAACAATTACCTTTGGTGAACATAGATGGATTAAATTATCAACCCTAGACATGTTCTATTTTGATTTAACGGCTAATTCATGCTTTAATTACAAAATTTTTTTAAGGGATGAATGCAAAGTAGTAAGGCCCAGCCGGCAATATGATGTTTAAATATCGCAGTTTCAAATCGCTTTTTCTGCCATATTTTCATATTTTTGCCCCATTACATGAATCTGGGTCATTGTTTTGTATGATAACAAAATGCACTGCTAGGGAGGTTACGATAATGTAGCACTACGGTCCTCACAGGCAATTTTATCAGGACTTAACAATGTGCATTATCGTTTATTCGTACAAGATTACGAATTGAACAGATAAGACAACAACAATAAGTATTTACAAGTCACTAATAAAGACGCCTTATTAATGTTGAGAGAATTATAAGTACAAAAATACCTCTTTTAGAATAATTTGAGGGGTGTGCAAGACATGGATCAAGTTCTTCTGTTTTGTTCTATTATTCTACGGTAATGAGGTAGGTACAGGTTAGTAACTATACGTCAGTAAGGAGGACTAGACACTTATAAATATAAAAGGATCTATAAGTACACCGAGGCTACAAAAGATGGCTGTTGATGTGGCCCAGATCCTGCTAATGAGTACTCTTTTATTCCCGGAGATACCATCTCCCTTCTCACATCACCGGCTATATTCTCTGCTATCTACACTTTTTTTACCCTATTTTTCAATTCTCTCTTCTTTCCCTCTCTCTCTCTCCCTCTCTCTCTCTCTCTCTCTCTCTCTCTCTCCCTCCCTCCCTCTCTCTCTCTCTCTCTCTCTCTCTCTTTCTCTCTCTCTCTCTCTCTCTCCCTCCCTCTCTCTCTGTTTTCTTTGATGATGTTTTCTTAACTGCTGTAAGATGAATATGCACACGTTTATTAAAATCTCAAGTAAGTTAATATATTATGAAATGTTGTTTCCATAATTCTGAAATACAATAGCTAATGTAAAAAACAAAATTCTTAAATATTGGTCTGTCGACAATATGGTTCCTTAAAAAAAACACGCACATTGCAAAACCATAGGCCATTAACCGTAAGTAATAAAATTTTCATTAAGTTATATTCGGTAATACTAGTGATTCCTATGGCCGCAAGTAGTCTATAGGAAAACGTCATTCCTTCGTCCGTCGCTAGTTAAATGGACTTAAAGGCGGGTGGGTGATCGGTAACCAATTTGCTCACAAACGCATGTTTTGTGAACGTTGGCCATACAGCTAACTAGTACCCTTTTCTCTTTCATTATATAATTAGTCTCATTTCCTTTAGTCTGAAAAGTTTATTGGATGCCATCACATTCAATCGTTGTTTCCTTATCACTATATTTTTAAATGTTAATATAATCAAATAATAAGAGAGGTTACTAGTCCTCTCGGCTAGTTTTTAACATGTAAGATTTACCAGGATCTATAAGTATATATAAAAAATAATCGACCAAATCATGTATGTATATACATATAGCTCCCACTATAAACAAAAAGGTGACGAAGCCATGGTCAGGACCCCCGGGGGTGGCTTAGGGACACTGGCCAAACAGACAGACGAACCATGAAACTCGAAACCAGAAATATTCTCTCTCTCTCTCTCTCTCTCTCTCTCTCTCTCTCTCCCATTCTCTCTCTCATTCTATTTCTCTCGTCACTTTTTTTATTCAGTGCAGTCTTTGAATGAAATGAGTTTCACTACATCTTAATTAATAATTCTATATACCTTACATTCTAGGTTTCTCTAAGCAATCAATTAGATACAAGTCCAAAATTAATCATAATAAAATCTTCTAGAGTTGTGAGAATAATAATTTATTTCTGTCCCTGAATAGGTGACGACCGGACCATCTAAGTACCCCAGGGACTAGGATTTAGGTGGAATGGAAGACACGCTGTGGGTGAGAAATGGAGGTCTGCATCACCTCTAATCCACAGCGGACACTGTCTCTAGGGGAGAGGCAAGCCCATCTCATCTCCGGGGGCTGGCCACCGCCAAAAGTACTGATAGGTTTCTTCTCCCCAGGCGTGACACAAGCTTTACAAGTTCATCTGTACTGATGGAGTTTAGGATTTGTCAGATGGGCCTTTGTGCACGACATTTGTCAATAATGTACTTATTTAAACAATATCAGACAGAGTGCAGTAATGTTTGATATCAATTATTGTATATATGTATGTATTTTTTTTTTTAATCATAGGCAAACTCAAACAATGATGCTCAATAAAACATTAATTTATTCATTATCACAAGTAAGTTTAGTGTTCGTTACTATTGTGAAAACTAGTTGTTCTAAGTTTGTTATATATATGAAGTGACTTCAAATATCTGAATATTTAAATAAAACATCTCCCTATTATTTTTGATTTATTATATACTTCTTGATTGACATTAGTTACTATATGATTAATACTTGATAGCACTGATCTATGATTCTAGGAAAGTACAGAGTTCCGCATTTTTTCTACTGTGATGGAATCAATATTTCCAATTATTGGGATTTTCAATATGACGTTTATGGCACTGGCATAAATATGGTCTCTTTTAGGACTGTCCAACGGGCAGCCTATTGACAAATGGTGTTCTGTCTTCCAGGAATGGCAAGACAAAGGGCTTTAGGGTCATCGAAAGGAATGAGCCGGTAAAGACCGATTTGTCCGATACATTTTATTTTCGTCTTGAGCTTATGTTTCTTATGGTCCGGGTCTTAATTAGTCTCCTAGATGTTGTTTGCTAATACACAACCTAGTCAGTGGTTTACTAGGGACGGCGCGAATTCTTCCATATTTTGTATACTCTACTATTGAGAATATTTATTCGATATCCTACTAATTAGAAACTTTAATGTCTGGTAATATTAAAATATGGCATATGACGTATTTGGAACCAGAGTATACCCAATGGTGACTTTTAAGAGTAAAACGAATTCGCTGACCTCATAGACGACAGTGAGTTAAATTTCTTAATTATTCATTATTAAACTATACTTTATTTTTTGTATTTTATTATTTTGTTTTCTTAAAATGTACTAGTATATCATTTATATTTAAATATGATTGAATCATCGTACAAGTAGTGTCTAATAGATGAACCATGTAGTTCTAATAAAGGTATTTTAAAAAAAATGTATTCTGAACTGCTTTGAGAGACATTTTTTTTTTGTTTTATCGCCTTGCTAGTGTGAGACTTTCAGTTCATAGTTCTTACTCGTTTCTTCAACTTATACTGCCACCGTTGCTTATTTCAATAGTTTCAACGACTCATGAGACGTCTCTGCTTTTGAAAGTTTTCGTTTTTGTCGACGAGAAATAAAAATGTATGATCTATTGTACGATTTTGCTGACCTGGCTGTGAGATTTCATCCGGGAAGCATGATTTTTCAGCTGTGATAGTTTCTTCCAATATGTAGTTGGGTGATAACGTATACTGTTCTTCCATCATTTTTTTTTTTCTGATTCGTGGAAAGTTTTCCAAAGTGACTTATGACAAAGCAATATACATATGACTTTCCTTCGCAGGGCAGAAAGTGTAAGGCACCTTATAAAGGCCTGTCGAATGCGTTGTTAACACTAGGACGATTCCTCCTTAGTTTCGGTTATCTAACCCGGGTTTGCTACTTCTACATTCAATTTATAGTCCTTTAGTGAGCCACTTTCAGTCAGTGTGCTAATAACTAAGATTCAGGTGCAGATACAGAAAGTGGATCTTATATCATTATATCTTATCATTATAGCTCATATATCATTGAAATTTTTTTTGAGTGTAAATGTCAGATATAGAGCAACCGGATCATTAGGTTCCTAAATAGGCACAATATGGGACGAAGGGAGTCGACATATACACACGGGCTAACGAAAGACGATTAGTCGATAACTGATGAAAAGTAGAACTTCTATATTTGGACTCGGTTAAAAGATTCACAAAAGGCCGCAATATGACCGTCGTGAAAGTTCCATGCCGCGTTATGGACTAGGGGAGCCCGCTAGCTGCTAAACTATTAAAAAGTAAAGACGAAAGATAAAAAAGAAACGACAGCTTGAAGAAGAGGCAGATGAGAGAAAATCTACCGCCAAGCTCTCGGATGTAGTCATTAGCTGGGATTATGAGGGCTCTCTCGAGGAAACGGCAAGAATTTCAAGTCGGATAAAAGCGGCCCTCCTCAGCCATTCTGTTTAAACCACACTTTCGACCATTAGGCCGCAATAGTGTCAACTTCTGCAATACTGCTTGACAATATAAAAGTTACTACAACTCCTAATTGGGACAGGGGGTACCCAATATTGGTGATTCAAAAAAGCCTTCGAAGTTGGGTAATTTTGTTTATCTTGTATATTGTAGCTACTTGTTTTGTGTGGAAATATGAAACAGTTTTTTCGAACTCGATGTTCACTATATCATACTATTTTCATTTTTATAACGAGCCAATTTATTACTTCAATTGAAGTAATTGAAGTATTGTCCTATGAATTGGATAGCCTATGAAATGGACTATAATTCAAAAACGTCATTACTTCTGTTCTATCAAACCATGCTCCCAACTGTATGCCAGCGAAAGGACCATTTATTATGCGATGCAACTCACGACTGGATTTTTTGTTTTGCAATAAAACCTCATTGTCATTATAATAACTCATAACGATTAAACAGTATGTAATATTTGTCAGAAACATCTGGTTTATGGATTATAAGAACTCCTGATCAAACTATGATCGTGTTGAGTGCGATTATGCAGAGTTCGACTACCCTTTCAGATGACGCTATAAGTAATTGTACTAAATATAGTATTAATGAAGGCCGTTCATTTTTTGATTACATGGAAATTTCAACTCCTTAGATTGACAAATATTTAAGTACATCAAAAACATTTAAAGCTACAGAAGTCATTCATGAAATCAAATGCCTGTAAAAACTTAAATCACCGGGTTATGAACTTATTGCCGAGTTTTCGGTGTTCATAAGTCTTTGACTGTGTTAGACACATGTCGACTCTCCGAATTGGACACACGTGCTATTTAATTTAACTTTCCGTTAGTCGCATGTGATTTTTTGATAGTTTGATGGTGCAAATGTTACTTGCAGGTACTACTGACAGTTTTTCAACTTTAGGAATTAGTAGTAAAAAGTAGAAAAATGAAAGAGTATAATTATTAAATACACATTGTATTTATGATGACAGATTGATAACACAATGATTTATGACAGAGATATGGTATAATTAAAAACTTATTTGTATTTTATTTTTGTTATTTTATGTAGACAAATTGTAGTAGAAAAAAAATAGACTTGATACAGTGGGTAATAAATTATTTTTTTTACCGTTCTTCAAAATGATATTCATACTACAATAATACTTTGAGTGGCTACTCAAATTAGAGTTGTGAATTAATTAACAAAGACAAACTAAACTATATTCTATTGTATACTCATTCGTAATGCCATCCCGGAAATAATCAAGAGCTCAAAGCCTTTGATTAATAAAGTCTATGTGGTAAGGTTAGTAAATGGTAAAGGAACCCTTGCATAACCCCTTATAATTAATAGACAACTACGTTGCATTGTTTAACTAATAATTGCACATCTAAGTCAATTAGAAGATTATCAGCTGACTTTTCTCATGTTAGAGCATAAAAAAAAAAAAAGCTAGAAAGAGATCTCTGGAATATGAGAACGTCCCTTGAGAAATGTAAGTTGAATATATTTGATTTTATAATAATTGCTTTTTTTTTTATCTGAAACTTTGAACCAATGATTGAAGCCGATATACCGTTTATTCAACAGTTCTTTTTTTTTTTTTTTTTTTTTTTTTTTTTTCTTAGCTCTCAAACTTATAAAATAGGATGTGGGAAAATTATTTTGGGCTAATGAGTGCCTTTCACTAAGGGGAGTCCCCCATTTGAAGGATGTATGAGAAGGATATAGGGTGTGGAACGCCTAAAGGAGGCGGGTGGAATCAGGAAGGTAGTGAGAGTCTACCGAGGGTGGAGCCTAGGGGTACCTAGGCAAGGGTTTGTAGTCGGCCAGGTCAAGCCTGGCCAGCCCCGGCAGGGGCCTGAAATAAGTCGGCCTCTCGGCCGGAAGGTCGACCCTGCTTAAACAGGTAGATGGGGTCTTGTAGCTTCGGAGATCGGCCTCGATCTCTTGGCTGGGTGTTGATCTTCAGTCTCCGTCAGGGGGCTAGGGTTCGATCACGTCCATCTGTCTCCAGGCTTCAGCGGTCCAGCAGTGCTTCCATCTGACGGGCATTGGTGGTGGTTGAAGGTCGGAGAATAGTGGGTTGTGGCTGTGTCGGAGTGAGTCAAAAAATTTGATGTGTCTTCTCTTGATGAAATCTTGAATGGTGAGCACTTCAAATTTTTTATGCATCTCGTCTGCCTTCATTCGGTCGAACGGGGTATGTTTGAGGGAGGTGCGGAGAACTCTGTTCTGAAATTGCTGGAGCGTTTTGAGAGTGTTAGGAGTCAGATACTTGAAGAGAGGGGTCCCATACATCAAAGCAGGTCTTAGGACGCTCTGGTATATCAGCAGCTTGAGGCGTACCGATAAAGCCGGGCTGTGAAGTAGGTGTCCGAGGCTGAAGAATTTCTTCCTAACACTCTTTAACTTCTTGCCGAGATGTGTTGTGAACGACAAGTGTCTACCGAGGGTGATCCCAAGGTAGCATAGCTTGTTGCTTACATGGCACTCTTTGCCGTCTAAGACGAAGGATTTCGGGAGCTTCTTTTTTCCGGATTTATAGCTGAATATAATTCCTTGCGTCTTGGCCGGGTTGACTTTAATGTGGACGGCATCGAGTTTCTCGGCGATCTGTTGACTGGCGCTCTCAGCGAATTCCAGGGCTCTGGTGGGATTGATGCTAGTGCTGTAAACACCAATGTCGTCTGCATAAGCCGATACCTCGCAGTTGGGGTACGAGGCTCCTACGATGTGGGCGGTGTAAATGTTGAACAGCAGGGGGCCTAGCACCGATCCTTGGGGGACACCGGCAGTGTAATTTCTTCGGGTCGTAGACGTAGTGCCTATACGAACCGAAAAAGTTCTGCCTGTAAGATAGGATCTCATCAGGTTCTGCAGCTGATCCGAGAATTCATATTCCCTCAGACGTTGGAGTAGGATGTAGTGGTCGACAGAGTCGAAAGCTTTCGAACAGTCCAGTGAAATCATAGCGGTAGCTCTGTTGCTCCGGACGTTCGATGCGACGTGGTGTTGCAATCTCACCAGGTTGTTGTTCGCACTTAAGCCTGTGCTGAAACCAGTCTGCTCTGGTGGGATGACTTCGTGTGACTCGCAGTGCCCTGAGAGATGTACGTGGATGATTCTCTCGAACAGCTTCGAGAGTTGAGTCAGCAGACTGATGGGTCGGTAATGAGATGGCTCATAACCGCTTTTCGCTGGTTTCAGAAGGGGGACCACTACAGCGTGCTTCCAGTTCTGGGGGAAATAGTGCAGCCTGAAGCAGGAGTTCAACACGTTCGTTATGAATGAGATTCCTTTCCTCGGCAGCTGCTTGAGCAGGATGTTCTGGATGGAATCCTGACCTGGGGCCTTCTTGCCGGTCGTTCTTCGAATGAATGCAGCGCATTGCCGGTGTGAGGTGTAGATTTCGGTTGTGGTGGGGAGGGTGGGGGAGGGAGGGTCGAGGGCTCTTATTGGCTGTCCCTGGCCACGACTGACTTCCTCATAATGGGCCGCCAAGATGTCCGCTTGCTCGGTGGTGGGAATGAACTGCCCGTTTACGGCCAGCCTTACACCGTTCTTTTTGGACCTGCAGGTCTTCACAAGCTTCCACAATTGCTTGTGGTCACCGTGGAGACTGGTGAGGCGATCTTCCCAAATCGAATTTTTCCACTGGGCCATCAGGGACTTAACTAGGTTTGTGAGAGCATTTAAAACCGGTTTTAGGTCCCTGTTTTTGGTCCTAAACCACCTGTTCTTGATGTTATTACGCTGTCTAATCAGTTGTAGGATGTGATCCGGAGGTTTTCTCAGAGAAGGGGGCTTCGGAGAAAATGTCGGGATCGATGCATCGGCAGCTCGATCGATGACGTTCTGTAGCTGATAGCTAGCGTAATCTATGTCCCAAGTGTGTCTCAGGGGCGCAATTGTGGGCAATTCGGTCTTGATGAGATGCTTGTAGAGGTCCCACTTGGCCTCATCGTACCTGTATCTAGAAGCAGGCGGCTCTGGCATGTCGCCTTCTAGTTCGTAGAGCACAGGCCGATGGTCGGAGGTGGTAAAGTCCAAGGCGGAGCACCCAGTGACTCGGTGTGGCTGTTGAGTCAGGAGTAGATCGGGCGTGGAGGTCCTGTCGGGGTTCACGAAGTGACGGAAGGTTGGCAATCCTGGGTGGATGACCGTAAATGGTGTCTTTGTGATGTAACGGCCGAGGGCGTTAGCCCTCGTACTGCTCCACCAACTGTGGTTCGCATTTAGGTCACCCACGATGGCGTGTCTTCGGTCCTGAGCTATTGTAGTGAGCAGGAGCTTGTCAGAGTCGCAATTGGCTCTTGGTCTTCTGTAGACTCCTGACACTATCATGTTTTTTGTGAGCCGTAACTGGAGCGTTACGATGTAGTGGGAGGGGCCTAGGGTCACGGGTGGGGGTAGTCTCCTACAGGGCACTCCGTTCCTCACTAACACTGCTACTCCTCCAGAGATGGTCTCAGTGTCGTGGCGGTAGGCGGTATATCCCGCGAATCGGCAGAAATGAATCTTCTTCAGTCGGGTGTCTGTCAGGACAGCGACGTCTGGTGAATGGCACCGTAGAAGTGTCTCTACGTCAGCTTGTTTGGGCCGAAGGCCGCAACAGTTCACAACTCGTATTGGCTTAACAAGATCTATTTGGGAATATGGAGCACAAGTTCAACGAGCAGAGACTTCAATGTAATTCGTACTATAATGTGTTAAAGATTGATATTTTTTAGCAATATGGTTTTTACTCAGAGATATACGAATTCCATGGGTACATATCCACTCTGTATATAAAATTCAAGACTCCTCAGAAAATCTTCGCAGTAGTTCATTAAGTTTTTAAGACAGCAGGTATTCCCTAACAAGAAGAGGAATACATTGTTCCTTAGAAGAATAGTCTGTATTAGTATTTCTAGATTGGTTCAGTAATTAAATTACAGTCATATAAATTTTTAATGTGTTGTCATATAAACCTGTTTGATTATTATCAATTTAAAGCAGTATTAGTAATAATTTACAGATCCATATCCAGTCAAAAGTTGACCAGTGTGAGAGTCAGTCATTGTTTTCTTGTTATTTATTAATGTACTATGTAGCATTGATCTAAACATGTTTAGGTCTGGATCGTTGTTTGAATTTGAACATTATGTTAATTGAGTCAGTTTGTAAAGTTAAACCATTCGCTTAGCTAATTGTGCATAGTATTCAACCAGTTTATTACCTGAATTGTCAGAGTCTGTGATTGAATCTATGAAAATTAAAAGGTATGTCTTTTATCGTATATTCATGTACTTGCTATAGACATACAGGAATCAGAAAATAGTTTAATACTTAAAAGAAAAAACTAAAACTTTATTGTATAAAGAATCATATTCCTCGATGAGATTTGAGTATAAGTGTTAACCCAGAAATATCGGTGGATTGGAACTTTTTTTCCTTATTTGTGATTAATCCTAGATTAGAATATTTCCTGAAAACATAATAAATCATTACTAGGACCAAAGCAAATACACAGGGAGATACCCTCCGGCAATCATTTTTCACGAGAGCTACACATTGACAATTTTGTAATCTCGAACCTGATTAAGTACTATCCACTTGAGAAGTGTCTCTCTCTCAGACAATCCTAATCGTCCTTTATCGTAATTTATGAAAATTTCGTAGCTATTGACATCCCTAAATACTATGATTTAATTTTTCAGTAATACTGGAAGATGAATCCATAAGTTGCCTTGTAAATGATCTTTCTCTAAATCGAGAGAGTTCCACTATCTTTATTTTTCAGTGTCTCAAGTGTTTGAGGAGCAATTTCTATCAGTCTGTTTATGGGTTTAACATTGCTATTATTTCTCAGATGATTCCTCTTATTTAACAACATATTATACAATGCATATACTGCACATACCATGAATCCTTTATAACCATTTAGTGCCTCATATTCTTTATAATTTAATGAATGCCGTAAAACTCACCAACAGTAATGACTGCCCAGAAATCAGTATTTTATTATAGCTCAGACTGCCATTATCAAGTGCTAATGATACTGCCGATGAGGGTGGTGTCCCATCTCATGATCAATATTCTGTGTTAATGGATGTTGAGAAGGAATCATGATTTGCGATGAGTGCACATAACATAATGATTATTTTTGGGTAGAAATTGTTCTTGATGAATATAAACTTTACCCGCAATCACCACACACACACACACACCTTAGAAGCGTAAAACTGCCTAAACGTTCTTTTAAAACTTTAATAACGACGGGTTGATAGACAAAAGTAATGCGGTTTATAGAAGATTTAGATATAATGCGTTCAGGACTTTAATAATTCGAATAAGATTATCCAGGAAAACGGGCTTTGTGAGCCACTATCTCCCCTCCACGATGCTGGAAGACAGTCTCCGTTGGAAATGGGCTAATCGCTCTAAGTCCCGGTCTTGATGCAATCCTCTTCAGGCCAGGACCTTTAAGTCCTCTCCCTCTGATAGGCTTATAAGTAGTCGGCGGTTTTACACTCTCCTATATTTTATGGATCCTTTATAGGATGATAAAATGTAGGGCTATAGTAAATACAGCTTACCATAGAGATTAAAGTATGGCACATGTTGAGTCATTTTAAATATTATGATATTAAATCAAAAAAATAACTCATATTATTTTAAGAAATATAAAAAACTTGGTAGACTGGCTAGAAGAGGTGTTATCAGAATGGTGGGGATGTACTATCAACGATTTAGATAGCTTTTATTTCTGTGGTGAGCAAGAAATGAAGTGCTCTCATTCACCACTATTCGTATGTGCTAACTTGCACTAGACTACACATATTTGCTGTCTGCCACAACCACTAAAATTTCATTACAGTTGGCCATACTAATTAGTCGTTAGGTTAGCTAAAGTGGCTTGGTTATTAATGGCGCAATGGGGTAAAAATGTAGGCGTGATTTATTAACAATAGGATTTTCTCATATTTAAATTTTTTTTTATTAGATTATTTTTTTTTATGTCTATCAAATATTCTTTATTGTGCTATAATTACAATCTGCCTTATAAGGCAATAAGTAATGAAGATAAATGCTCTCATTCATACCATATTTACAATTCATCATTCACTCGCTCATTCATGCAATATTTACAGACAGCCCAGAGACCTCCCAAGTCCACATGCGAAGAGAAAGCGGAGTCTTGGGAAGTCCCCTACGCTCCTCCGTCAGCCGCGTCACCGGATACTAGCCAGTGGAGGCTGACAAAGAGCGAGAGAGCCACAGACGCTCAGGACATGATTGGAGAAACTGGCCATTGCCAGGACTCCCAATGTCACGCGAATATAGCAGGTCACGAGGCCACTGCCGTTTCAGTCTCCGAGGAGAATAATAGGGATGAGTGGCGCAGTGCAATGACTGCTGTGGAGTTTCATAAACTTGGAAGGGATGAGTTCTAGAATGTAGGGTATATTAAGGTCGTTATGAAGGGTTTTGTTGCTGGCATAATAAGGGGCATTTACTTTCTCAATACTTTCCAGGTTATAATCGAAATTATCACGTCAATTAGTTTCAAACGACATTATTCAACATGTAGTTATTTATCATCTTGTCTTTTTTTTTTTTAAGCTAAAATCGTCCTGAAAATATTGTAGGCTATTGTGCTCGTTTTTTCGTAAAACTTTCTTTTTAGAACTTACATTGGTACATTGGCAAGAACGCTTAGTAACTTTCAAATATTTTTCAATCTAAAAATCACTAAAATAAGATCTATTTAAATTTGTGACCCCCCCCCCTTTTATACTGAGATAGTTTTCAATGACAGGACATATTGTGGCGAGACAGGTGTGAGGGTGGAGCTAGCCAGATCGTAATAAGGCCAATAAACCGCCTAGGTGTGCCTCTATGGAAACTGCTGACTATTTCCACGCTCCCCACGTATGCCTTAAATTAAATTACAACCCCCCAACCTACTTCCGTTCAAAAGGTAATCTTCTTAGCTCCCTTTCCCGTTTGCATAACACAGGAGCCACTCCCATACACAACTACCGTCACGGAATACAGACATCCTATCGCAGATTGTCACTATGAGCTCAGCAAATAATCCCATGTAATCTTGCGCTATACCCTTATGTGTTAGACACTCTTACAAGTATGCGCTGTAAAAGCATGTAAACTGCAGGCTCATTCAATACTAGTATTCACAATTTTTAGCAAAATGTGGTCTGTCAGACAACGTTCAGTAGCAATAGATGCAATTCTTTACTAACAGCAGTACAATAAAGCAGATAGCTTACTTGTCACATTTTAACCCCCCCCCCCTAAAAAACATGCATTTTGTAACCAACCTGGAAGGAGAAGCTTCACATTTAAACAAGTAATTGTAGTAATTGACTTTCACCTCTCTAACTATATGTGCGATCAGTTATTAATTGATCCCAATGATTTAACTAATGACCTTTAAATATGGAGTTGTTTTTATTTTTCTATCAATGCGTGGCCAATTTAAAATTCTTAACAAAAGATCGTACGATTGACGAAGACGGTGGTTAATACGAGATCTAGCGACAGTTTTTTTTTTTAATCCTTATATTACATCAATTTAACAGCCTTTGAGTTAATACCCACCCTAATCCCGTAGCACAGTCATTGCACAGCTCCACTCATCCCTATAATCCTCCTCGGAGACTGAAACGGCAGTGGCCTCGTGACCTACTATAAATGCCCAACAGTGGGAGTCCTGGCAATGGCCAGTTTCTCCAATCATGTCCTGAGCGTATGTGGCTCTCGCGCTCTTCGTCAGCCTCCACTGGCTCGTATCCGGTGACGTGGCTGGTGGGGGAGCGTGGGGGACTTCCCAAGACTCCACTTCCTCTTTCGCTTGCGAGGGAGGCAACAACCGTGTGGACTTGGGGGGCCCCTGGGCTGTTTTTAAATGTTTGTAAATATTGTATGAATGTGCGAGCGAATGATGAATAGTAAATATGGTATGAATGAAAACACTTATCTCAATTATTTATTGCCTATTAAGTAAAGGCAGATTGTAATTTCATCATAATAAACTTGTTATCATCAAATGAGTTGATACTGTTCATTCAGCAGCAGTTATTGGGTCAACAAATCAAACTTTTGAAGATGAGCTCTATAATTGTTAGAACAGAATTAACCTAAAAATCCATAAAAAAACATTAAACTTAGGAATAATAAATAAAATATGCCAAGCGTCATTTTAGTCAATTTTTTCTCATTTTAGGGATATCATCTAACATTTGCACGAACTGTGTACTAACTCGCTTGCAAATAAATATTTGCTAACAGATCAACAAATAATGTATTTTCAGTCCCAGAGAGGGGACTCTGCCAGTATTGTTCCTCCACATAGCAGTACAACAAGTGCACCATATGTATGTACTAGGGTGGTCTGAAAAGTTTCCGACCTAACAAAGCTTTTATTTTATTATCACCTTCATGTTGAGGTCGGAAACTTTTCAGACCACCGGTGTATGTTATATACATATATATGCATGAGTACATGTATCCAAGTTAATTACGATGAATCCATGATTGAATCAGGTTTAGTTCACTATCTTCAGAGCAGTGATTGAACGCCTACCTCGACAAACCTTATAATTCAACTACATGATTGGATGGGCCGTAGTAATAAAGCGAGGGGGGTATACATGCATTGGTACATAACGAAATATTGATTTTCATTAGTACATTAAATACAGTTTGGTCTGATTATAATATGTTTGTACCCGGATACTAGTACAAAAAATTATTAAAAAGTGTCAATATATGAACTTATTATCGGGTGTACTCCTCATGTATTTCTCAAACATGTTTCCTATTTTAGTTGTACTGAATTTAAGAATCATATTCTCAAAAAGTAGTTTTTTTGTATTAATAATTTTAATTTAGTATACTTGTGTTTCAACCTAAAAGACTTTAGGTAAGAAATCTAGATCTTTAGGAGACAGTTGAAGTAACGGTATTCTAACATGCAATCCACTTAGGCACTACATTTATCATAAGTTGTCGAGTGATAAGTTTTACTTAAAGCCCTGCATGAGAATGGTCGGATGAAACGCAAGCTGAATAAACAAAAAACTAAGGTCTTCATACACAAATAAAAATACACTCTCAGTCATATTATGAAACCTTTCTATAAACAAATGTTTTCTACGGTTTACTATACACACAGAATCAATAAGAGTGTGAACGCAACATTGTAGGCATGGTATGAATTAGATCATGTATCACAATTACCCAGAGTCTAATTAGCATTCAATGATATAAAAAACCCGTTTTACGATGCTGAGGCTCTGATGCCGGAAATTTCTCTCACGAATATACCCGTTTACTTAATAGATCACGCTTGATGAAATTAAAATAGAGCTTAATATACAAGAGCGTTCTGAGGCCAGCTCTACTGTTTGGGACACCACTCTTTAGATTCCTACATGCCAGTACCATAACTCGACTCCAGAGCTTCCAGAACAAGATCCTGCGAATGGCACTCTGGCATACCCCTTTTCGTGATATGAAGGCTCCCGACATCCACGAAAAGTGCGAGCTCCCCTCCATCACCAAAGCCACCCAAATAAGACACATCAAGTTCTTCGACTCGATGAAATACAGTCCAAACCCTCTATTCAAAGACATGACAACACCACCGCTACCGGCACGATGGCTCACAAGATCGAGTAAAGCAGAGGAAATGGTTGACATCACGGCGCTTGGCCTACTAACAACAAGCCTTTAAGGGGCACTCTCACTGATATCAGACTAACTACGACTGCACTACATGCCTAGAGAGATTCTGGGCCCAGCCACCAGTGGACTCTCACCACTGTACCAAAACAACAAACCTCCACCGAGGCTTCCCACACCCCTTAATCCTCTCACACCACCTTCAAGCAGGTACTCCTAGTATAAGGATCCGATTAACCTAAATATTCTATATTTTCCCTTCATCCTGAATTTCTAACTAGAGAGCTTAGAAAAAAAAAAAAAAAAATCTGGGAAGTTAGCAATAAGCCTAAAACATGAATCAAGAAAGAGCCAGGTTTTAGAAAAATATATGATCTAGGCTCTCTTCTCAGCTGCTAACCGTTCATGAATTGAACTTCTCTTGAAGTGAAAGGTTCTATAGTTCAGACATACGTGAAATGCCTGATTCCACATCGACATGCCTATTCACTTTAGAGTTAAAAAAACTATTTCAGCTGCACTTACATTTAGAGGACCTTCGGCATGGATCGGGATAGTTCGGATACTCGTTGGTACCAAGTGCTCATGCATGGCATGGCCAAACGGTGACCTCGCATTTCAGAGCACACGAAGTTGTAAGAAAAATTCGAAGATGTTGTCCATTTATGAAGCCAATAGAAGTTCCGCCAGGGAAGTGATACTTGGACTTCACGTTTTCTTCTATAGTGTGTGGTCACCCTGGGCCTTTCCCCTTTTCCCCTGGGCCTTTTTTAATACGAATGATATAACCAATACGATAACAGCTTTTCAGGTGGCTTATCTTTATACCAGCCATAACGTTTTCTGAAACCCTGTTTTGTACTCCTTATTGAATTTTTGAAGTCAATTATCTCCCTGAAATAAAAACTCTGGTTCTTCAAACTTCCGGTAAATCTCTCAATTTCTGGGAAGTTAGCAATAAGCCTGATGATCTTCAGTGTCAGTCGATTTATGATAAATTCCATTAAAATTCACGTGAATACCAGAATCCATCACTCTACTAAACCGCTAAAAAAATCTAACGCTACGGGGCTACCATTTTGCACCTGAATCACGATTATTGCAAGGACCTTTTAGTTCAAATCTTGACGTTTCCCCGCAAAATTGTAACTTTGAGCATGGAAAGATTATAAATTTGCCTATGACTTTTATATTATTGGATTATTACGACTTGAACGTTAATTAAAAATGAGTACAATAAACATAAGCCCTCTTAGATTTATCCCTACAAGCCATGGTTATTTATTTTTTTCCTTTATTTTTAATATTATTATAAATGTCCATCCCGTAACAGTAAGAAGAGGTCTTTGCCCTGAAGATCGATGCGGTGATGCATTTCAGAGTGCCATTTCAGGAGGTGGCCATTCTTCAAGGGGTAGGACAAAGGACATCTTCAGCTAAGTGTCATTTCCCCTCGGGCACCTAGGCATTCCCGCTCCTGCCTTCCTGCTTCTTTTTTTCCCCCAGTATTTTCTCCTTTCTGCCGTCAAATCATCTCTAAAGTGCTGCTACACGAACCACCACTGAGCACAGTATTTGAATTTTTACTACTGTGGTCTGTTAAATTCAATTAGAAACGATGAAAGCCAAATATAAATCAATATTTAATGAAAGAATTGCGATTTAGAACAAACATATGGATCGTATTACAATGGACAAAACGAAGTAAGTCTAGAAAAAACCAACGTGATTTACACACGACTAACTGTTATTGATTCGTCATGAATATGACCTTTAAATGTTGTTTATACTTAGGACTTTATGACTAATGTTAAGATTTTTTCTGAACAGCGTTATTTATCAGGCAAGTTTAATAAGTTCAAAGACACATTAAAAATATGGGAGTTGAATATAAGCAAATTTTACTTCTTTCAATTGATGGGAGGTCTAGAAGTTAATCTTCGGGCAGCATCAGTAACCAACCTGAATCCCCAAATGTCGGGATATAAAATTCCTGAATGTAAATATACAGGATTATATACTTGAAATAAACAGTCCAGTTCTAACTTTTATACGTGTTGTTTCTTAATACCTTTTTCCTTTTTTTTTTAATTCGAAAGCCGACAAACATTAACTTAGACAAAGCGTTGTATGTCATATGGTTCACGATGTAATGATATAACCAATACGATAACAGCTTTTCAGGTGGCTTATCTTTATACCAGCCATAACGTTTTCTGAAACCCTGTTATGTACTCCTTATTGAATTTTGAAGTTACGAAAGTACTGCATTTGTAAAAAAATAACTCAAATCCTTTAATGAGCAAGTTTAAAAGGAATGCGCCATAAACTTTGTTCGTCTTATTAAAGCCTCCCACTTGGCCACATAGTTGATCTTTCTTCTAACACTACCGACAAGTTACTACAATCACTTCAAGACTTATGTTTTATCTTGTCTTCAAATCTTAAATTATCATTAGATTTCAAGTGTCTTATATTGCCCCTTCGAACTTTTCCCGACATGATACATTTAGTCCGTAGGAGGATCGCATTACTAAGAGAGGGTATCGACCTCACGAGCCAAGCAATCTGTTTCAGCAGGTCCCGGGGTCTCATCTACGGATCTCCAAGGGCTATCATTAATTCACGCGTGGAGCCCATCAACTTGGAAGGATATCCTGAATCATTAAGTTCTGGTCTTTAAAGTACTGTAACCCGGCACTGAGGGAGAAGCTGGATACAGTTATGCATATTAAACTACCAGAAACTGTCAAATTATACTTGTGATTGGTAAGACAATTTTATTGTCATCAAAATTTCATTCAAAATTTTATGGTTATTTTTCCATCCCTTACTGTATTTTTCATAATATTTACGTCCAAAGGCCTTGCCTAACATTGTGAATTATTTTAAGAAATTTGTAGGGCTACATACATATTCTATCAAACTATAGCATAAATAAACAATACGTAAGTGTGAAAGGTATTCATCATAGTTGTCAAAAAATAAATAATAATACTTACGATATAATAATACTATACCATATTAATGTTGAATTATTCTACAATTAAATCGCCAAATTCTAATAGTTACACTGTATTTATTCGAGGAAGATATTAGCTGCACCGGTGAGTCTTCAATATCTGTAATATGTCTATTTCCTGCCATTTTGGGAACTAGATGTCCTCAATAGGGAATTCAGTAGAACAGGGGTCACCTCATGACCGAATAATCGACTTTTGGAACTGGTCGAACAGCAGAAATTTTCCTCGTACAAGTTCAGCATGCTGCCTATGAAGCTTTGATGAGCCTAACAGCCAAATGATCAAACCAACTTCCTCAGTGTTCTTCTTATCAGACAGCTAACCACTGATACACAGAAAGTTTGGAAACGCGACTTCAGACTGACAAACAAACTTAAAACACATTGAGACTGAACTTCCCTTATACAAAGCACATTTATAACAGTTATCATTGTTCTTTTAACACCATTGATAGAAGTTTATAGAGATCGTCCCACAGGCTTCTTCGGGAGAAAACCCTTCCGATGTGTGAGAGTAACACCACTTTCTTTTACACCTCACTCACTAACTAGGGTCTAAACTAGGGGCTGGAATGGTATCGCAATCCGAATATACTAAGCATAAAAACCTTAAACATTGATTTTGTTGACAAGAAAGAGGAATGTTACAGACACATACGTACAGTGTAAACCTCTGTAGGAAACAAGAGCGTTAGTTGGTAGTGTAACTGCTGCTTAACCCAGGTGGTTTGTTTTGTCAGGGTGGTCTTCTCTATGTATTTTATAGCAATGTTGTTTATGTATAATATGATTTTTTTTTTTATTTGGGGGAACATTGACGGCTAAGCTATATTTTTTTGTCTATGTAAGGCATCTTGGATATGTTCCAAGAAAAATCATGCTCAAATAGTTTATAATATAAAGAATTTCCGAGAATTCGTCATATACAAGTTTCCAGGGGCTTCCACATCCTCTTGACTGGCACCAGTGATTTTTTTTTTAATGCCCTTCATCTTCCCTTAATGGGTTTCCGACCCTTCCCCATTTACATACTAGCAATCCCTTCACCAATAGGTTGCTGTTTATAGTTACTTATTCAAGACTATGTCTTGCTAGCTATTAATTAATAATTACGTAAGATAGTTATCGGCAAAATAATTAACTCCATAAATGTCTTGTGGTTTTACAAATGTCACAACCTTAACAGAAGAAATAATAAAAATATAGAAGAACGGTTTATCTAGAGATATTTTCATTCCTCCAGTTTTATTAAAAAATCATTTTATTGAAATAAAAATTCAATCTAAAATATTTGATCAGTTATGATTATCTCACTCATTCCATATTTACATTTCAGGATTCACTAAAGCATTCATCCATACTCCATAGTGTAAAGTTACAAAAATGCGAAATTTACTTTTTTTAGCTAGCATTTATTTTTCAGTTACTCCTTATTAAGCAACAATGGAAGGTGTTAAAATAATTCAATTGCTTTAGAATTGAAAATAAAAACAAATTTACTGCAGTAAAATATCTCGTGCCAAGTAATAAAAACTATTGCACCAAAATAAAAAAATAATTGCAACGTAAAATAAAGTGTGAACCTCTATGGGAAAGGAAGTAATAATTGTGAAATAAAATATTGTGTATATAACGAGGTTGATGTGAACTGATGGTTTGGAAAAAAGAATGAACCGAGGAAATATTGTGCATGGAAGGAAGGGAATACACCATAGTCAAAGTGTGGGAAAATGGGATACAATGATCGATGGAATAGTTTCAGGGTACCTATAGATGGAAGGGGAACTTGAGAGATATGTTGGCTTGTTTAACAATGTTTAACAATGGAGCAAAAAGTAATGGGATGGTTATTAAGGGTAAAACCGGAACTATCGAAAAGGACCTGCGACCGAAACTGGAGACAACGACAATCGTCTGAGTATTCGCTGCATTTAACCCCAGTTTATTTAGGTTTGCCCAGGCACTGGTCCGATCTAGGTCTCTCAGAATATTTGCACACGCAGGTCGGAAAAATCGGAAGGGGGGGGGGTTAAGGGGAAATAATGGTTGGTCAGCGTATAGGTAATGCGAACAATGATGAATATAATTAGGCAAGATCGTTATGTATGAAATAAAAAAAAAAAATGGGAGAAATACTTGATACCTGTCCTGCCGAGGAAAGATTGAGGGAAGCAAATAGAGATAGTAATTAACTGTGAACGTTTGGTGAATTATCAAAACCAGTGCTATTGGAGAAGATCAATGATTTTAACTTGGAATGAAAGACTGCTTGATGTATGGTATTAAATTCTTTGGATAAATCTAGGAGAATCAGGATTATTTTAATTTTAATTTGATCAATAGCCTCACGAATGGCACTAGTGATATTAGTTAGTGCAGATTGTGTGGGCCAGATTGAAAACGATCGAGATGTTAGGCCGATTCAATGAAATCGGAAATTTGGGATCGAGCTAGTCTTTCGAGAGGTTTGGAGAGTTAAGAAAGGCTAGATATTGTGTCATGGTCGTTTGGCGATGCGTGGTTTGGTTTTTTTTAAGAGTTGAACTAAAGCTAAGCTTTAGGTCTTTCTAATTCAATCACAAGAAAGAGTGCTAATTCTCATTTCCTTAGACTTCACATAATTTCTTTATGAGGCCTTTGCCATGCATTAAGTTTACTCACTTTTTCCATGTCCATGTCCTTTTGGACTATGAGGAAAATGTGTGTTCTTATTAGATTCTTTTCTTTCTTTTTTCAAGAATTAAACACAACAGATAATCAACTCTAAGACGATTAATGCGGTGACTTCCCAATATATATTTATTCAATAATACATAAATTGACTGTTTGGCACGAGGTATTCAATAATTGTAAAAAATATTATCCCATGTTAGCAGTGGCTATATTTCTAGAAGCCCTATATCAGGTTATATTCATCTATGACCTTTATTGAATAAAAGTCGGTAGGAAGCGATAGCTATGGGTCATGGGTGATTGGAAAGGAGCCAAGGGATGCTTTGTAGCCTCCATCCCAGGGCCCACACCTTCCACATTACCTTTTGACCTCAGGGGCCCTTTCCACAAGGTGTTAGGACGATTCAACTATCATATGGTAGTCAACACTCACAGAGTGAATGGACGCCACTGTTAAAACTGAATGTTATTAAGGGGTGTGTTAACTAGATATTACCATTTGTTCACTCCATCTCGAAGCAATCAATGATCTGGAACTTGAAACCTCAGAAACCAATGATTTTTGGTACATATGTAGTAATATCAGTTTCAGACTTTTTAGTTTTTGAGTCATAAAAAAGAAAAGAAAAAAATTGACTGTTTTTTACCCTTTTTATAACACTTGAGAGCTTATAGCTCCGAAACTATTTGCCCTAGAAAGTTGAAAATAGTACCATTTTTGTAAGAATTTCAAGGGTTATAATGTGAATAGTAGAATTTAAGGGATATAATATGTTACTTGCCTTTACCAAACCAATTAGAAAATTACCAAAAGGTTATTTTTTTTTAAAAAGTGTTAGGAATTGTGTTTAACAAAATGTATGTTATATGTACATGTTATTAGAATGTATGGGTGAAATTTCATGATGGTATTTTATTCATTTTATTATTGGTTTATTTGGTGTGGAATGACCCCACTAGTATACGTATTTACGTTAATTTGGTACCATATTTACTGATAGAGGTGTTAACTGAATGGAGCCGTTGATGTGGCAGTTTACTACAACTGCGACTGTATAGAGGAGTAAAGATAACTACCACACGAATATTTATTTCCTATTCAGTAGAACTTTCAGGGGTAATTATGGAGCTTAATAGATTCCATAAAACTGGAAAAACGTTATCCAATGATCCACCTCGTTAGTCTCGTCGATTTTTACTAGTATTTATTGCAGGTACAAGTTTTATTTCAAATATTTTACATTTTATCTAGCTTGGACAATAGCTGAGTAAAAGTGAAATTCGTTTAGGGTATATATATATAGTGAAACTGAACGAAACAAAACAATGAAAAAAGGATTGAAGAAGAAAAAAATGAATACAAGTCTCTGAAAAACCCAATGTCAGCGCCCTATTTCAGCTTCTCTTAAGTCGCCATGGAGTATTTAAAGATGGACTCACATGTAGAAAGGTTATGTTTCAGTTTAAGCTTCCTTTAAATTGGTAAAGGAATATCGTATGGGTAGGTTGAAATAGAACACTGGAAAGTATGAAAAGATATATAGTTATACCAGACATCCGCCAACGACATTCCACTGCTCAACCTTTTGAGTGATCATCGTGTTGTTGATCACATCTCCTCAGCCCTTGAAACCGAACAGTATTGCACTGCTGCCTTTCTTGATATAGCTCAAGCTTTTGACAGGGTTTGGCACGCAGGTTTGCTCTACAAGCTCAAAAGATATTTACCACAGACCCTTTTCCTAATCCTACAGTCCTACCTTTCAAACCGCTTCTTCCAAGTCCGCTGTGGTTCAGAATACTCTAACTACTATCCCATAAATGCAGGAGTTCCACAGGGCAGTGTCCTGGGCCCCATCCTCTATAACCTATACACCGCTGATGTTCCCTCTACTCCCAATACCTTCTTGGCCACATTTGCAGATGGCACTGCAGTCTTGTCATCCCACCCAGACCCCGACATAGCATCCCATAATCTTCAAAAACGCCTTGATGAGATCGAGTATTGGTTCAATCAATGGTGGATCAAAGTTAATGAAGCAAAATGTTCCCACATTACCTTCACCCTTTGTCGCAAGTCTTGTCCACTAGTTTATTTTAATTATATTCCTCTCCCTGTATCCGAGACAGTACGGTACTTAGGCTTCCATCTCGACAAACGACTAAACTAGAACCCACATACGAGACTAAAAAGACAAGAACCAAACAGACGCTTTGGACAACTGTACAGACTACTTCAAAGGACATCCCATCTTTCAATAGAAAATAAACTACTAATCTACATAGTTATACTTAAACCAATCTGGACATACGGAATAGAGCTATGGGGGACAGCAAAAAAGTCGGACATCAAGCGTATATTGAAAGGATTAATCAAAAATCCTAAGAACAATAGTAAATGCCCCTTATTGTGTCAGAAACAAAACCCTTCATAACGACCTTAATATACCCTACATTCTAGAACTCATCCCTTCCAAGTTTATGAAATTCCACAGTAACCTTTCCAACCACCCTAATCCTGTAGCACAGTCATTGCACTGCGCCACTCATCCCTATAATCCTCCTCGGAGACTGAAACGGCAGTGGCCTCGTGATCTGCTACAAACGCGTGACAGTGGGAGTCCTGGTAATGGGCAGTTTCTCCAATCATGTCCTGAGCGTCTGTGGCTCTCGCGCTCTTGGTCAGCCTCCACTGGCTAGTATCCGCCTGGGTAGTATCTGACGCGGCTGATGGAGGAGCGTGGGGACTTCCCAAGAATCCGCTTTCTCTTCGCATGTGGATTTGGGAGGTCTCTGGGCTGTCTGTAAATATTGTATGAATGAGCGAGTGAATGATGAATTGTAAATATGGCATGAATGAGAGCATTTATTTTAATTACTTATTGCCTTATAAGGCAGATTGTAATTATAGCACAATAAAGGAATATATATATATATATATATATATATATATATATATATGTTTGTGTGGTGAATGAGGAGAGTGAAATTGTGAAGCTTGAAGAATTTTGTGGAGTGGTGATTGGATAAATAGGAGAAAGATTAAAAAAAGTATACTTTCTAATAAAATAAATTTCGAAAAAAAAGGTTGTACAGCTTTTTTTAGTTGTTTTAAATAAAAATTAATAGTGCTTAATTATCAATCAATAAATTCAAGGTTCAGTAATTTCTGTCACATTTAATAATTATATGATACGAATTGCCTTTGGTTTTTAGTAACGAATAAACGAAACTGGTTGATCTAATAAACATTTGTTTATTATTTGATAATATGTATCGACTATAAGTTATCTAATTAGAACTTTAAAAACCCTTACTTTTTCACCAGTGTCCCCCAGTAAAGCATAATTAATAATACTATAAACAAATTTTTATTATTTTAAGAGTTATTAGCCCGGGGCTACCAAAAAAAAGAGGATATTGATACGTCTACCAATATCCCCAGGTGTTCCGGAAACACGATTTAGTCTCTATCTAATAAAAAATTTAAAAAAATGGATCGTTTAATTATAACGAGAAGTTAAGATTTATCAGCTAATTTACGTGTAAATTACTCATGGAGAGGGATTAGATTGTTTGTATAATTTTGTACGGAATTTAAAAACAGAGTAGATGTGTTTAAGGATAGTTGGTATATGAAGGTCAGAATTTATTTAAAAAATTATTCTTATTTCGGGGTTATCCACTAGGTATTGTTTACGGTCCTGGTCGACAGACAATGGAGGACAAACCTTCTTTAGGGACCTAGCGGCTATCCAACCAAGCTCTTCATTTCCCTGACTCTTATATTTCCCCAAGACACAATCATGGGGCACAGGGTTCCATCCAGAACTACATTATACTTTCCGTATCCCTGTATTGTACCTACCCAATGATGAACTCAGATGGCCAGTTGACCCAAAATAAAGTACCGTCTAGCATGGGCCCGATCTCCTTTACGTATTATCTGATTCAAAGGTTTATACATGAGATTTATAATATAGCTTACAAAGATATAGTAAGTAAAAGAAAGAGTTTTGGCTCAAAACAACCAGCAGATTTTTCTCAATTATTTAAAGAAACTAGCGGCTTTTATTTAATTTTTCACATCATGTTCAAAGCATTTCCATTTGTTTATCAATCAAACTATTTGTATAAATTCAGTCTAGTTCTATTTTTTCGGTCGTTTCATTAAATCAGAATGAAACTATTACATATTATACCTACATTATACATTAACGGGATAATAAGTTTACAATCATTACAAAATCTATGAACCAAAATCAAAAACAGCTTATCTGGGCTAACTTCAATAGTTTTGTTTTTCGTGAATAGTTTTGATATATAATAATCGGTTTTAATTCTCCCAAAAGTTTTCATGTAGTCAATAAACTGATAATAGTGAAAAATGACTAGTTGTTCATTCCCATATCATTTATTTTAGTTCACGTTATTCGTAAATAGGTTTTCAATTTACATAAAAGAAAAAGATTTTGTCCATTTTCAATAAAAAAAATATTGACATAAATAAAATCAACAAGTGACTGGACTACTACTAATAGCTATTTCCTATCAATTCTAATTTTTAAGATAATAATTGCATATCCATTTTCATATTATTGCGTGTACAATTACCATTAGTATGAAACCATTTGGATGAATATTCACATTTTGTTATTTATTATAGCCTTGGCAGAAGGAGTTAATTAGAGAAATTTGAAAGTGATATTGAGCTAATTGAGGACAAGAGCGTTCTGGGAGGCTGGGTGGGACTTTGAGATCCAGTTTAATGGGGATATTTGCCGGCTAAAGGGAGCGCTCTTCCCGGCAGTTGAAAGGGCTCCAAGTTCCTCAGTTAGCCTCTCAGGTTAATCATGTTAAAACTTAAATATATATTCTAAAACTCAATTTTCCTTTCCAGCTTTCTGGCTCAAAGCTAAAACGAACTTGCCATTCTTCGTGAGATTTAGGGTTGAAGAACTAAGCTATTCTCTCTCTAACGTTAAATAAATTGCTCTCCGTTATTGTGACTTATTTTATGAAGATGTTACATCTGACAACGTAAATTATTCGTTCTGATAGCTAAGCAGGAAATTTAAAGGTAAACTTCTGAGTAACACATGTCCACAGATAATGGATTCATTCTTCCAAAGAGGAAAAACGTTTTTTCATGCAATAACGAAGAGGATTTCAAATAGATAATTAAAATCTATACATTTGTCCAAATAAATTTTTACATACATTTGACCTGTAAGACAAAGATTATTATTCAACAAGAAGTTAAAAAATACCCTAAAGGGTTTTGTTTATCAATTAAGCTATTGGAAATCAACAAAATTTCTAAGCCACGTTCCGCGCCCATGACTATCACTAGGTTTGTTTCTGTATCGCCTTCTAATTTATTGAGCTGGCCTTATATTTTCATCCTCCGGGACTCTTAACGAGATTTGAGGCTTATAGTAAGTGTCGGGTCGTCACGAGTGGGGTGCCTAGTTACCCTGGCCCTGGTGACGAAGTGAGGGTTGATTAGGCATAGCCCGTGAGTGTGAACAGGAGAGAGGCAGACGCTACTAGGTAATGTTTGTAGGGCCACCACGGCCATCATCCGCGAAGGCAAGGTCTCTCCCAAGGAGGTGCTAGTTTTAGCGAGACGAAGGCAGAGAACCTCACTAGGAGAGTGTGGGGTCTGTAATATGCCGAGCAACAGGTTCACTGCCATGATCTCCCTCGATTGCTCTGAAGCGTTTGGCTCTGTAGATCATCATATACTACTTGGACGTCTGAGCGAGCATGAATTCATTAGTTAGAGGGTCGTTGGGAAAATGATTTACAGGCCGAGGTCTGCCCCTATTTATAGTTAGTACTGAGTCATTAGACCCAATCATCTGCCTCGTTATTGTACCCAATGAGATCCCAGTATGGTGGGGATTTGTTCTTGGCAGCCGTAGGCCTGGCCTGGTAGGGTCGTTTTACTACCTGCTGTGGGTAGCGGGTTCCCTAACCCATTTCTGCTTTTCAAATGAGTTCATGCTTTTCACATTGTTAACGGAGCTTATGATTGTATTCTCCTATCGAATTTCAGTAAAATCATTTTGTTTGCAACTTCAATCAGATTGTTATTGCTGGTTCATTGACAACTTATTATACCATTACAACTTCTGTAATGTAATTTTGGTATTCATGATGGCGTCCTGATTAGTTATTCATTTAGGCTTCATTGACTCACAGGTAGTTCAGACCTGGGTGTATACTTTATTTAGTTGTGTACAACGTCAGGTGTGAATTTCATTCGCTGGTGCAGACTGTACAATGCGGTGGTGGACCAATCAGGAGCGAAGGTAGTCTTGGTTGCTGCTACAGTGGCTTCTACAATTACTTCTTTCCGTTTCTTCTGTTTGAAGTCTGTCTCTGCTACCTCTTTGATGCTTATCAGTTGTTTTTCTGTTCTGCCCTAACAAAGGGTGTACACTTTCCTCTCTATGGAAATTAATGTTCATTTATCATGTTTAGCTTAGTCAAGCTTCTTCATTTCTTCTGGTACCAATCGGTACCAAAAAACGGAATGACTTTCATAAAAATGCAATAAAATGTAAACCATATACAAACGGGCCTTCTCCTTGCAAGTAAAGTGTGATAAATAAATCCTTGATATGGTGAAATACAACAAATTAAACGATAAAATAATCTCTTTGCCTGCTAGTCACATTTAACATGTGACAAGAGTTGGAGGCACATGAGTGGCATAGGGTCCGTACCCCGAGGCGTTACTCGACGTGGATTACAAAGGCTCACCCTGCGCACTCGAACATGAGCGTCGAGGACAAAGAGCCAACGGAGATGCGCCACAAGGCTCGGTAATTAGCGAGGTCTGAGTGGTGGCACTCGAGGCACGTTCCCTTCGCCGTCAATACACCCCGTGTTGCCTCCTTCCTGTCTCCGCTCGGCCCAACTTTTTCTATTCTCTCAGATAGACATGCTTTATTCATGAATCGATTCAAAATTCTGTGTCACCCACGAGATCTTCTATGTCACCACGTAAAGGATAATGGAATGAAAATAATACTGTCCAAATGGATGATGCGTGATATATTGATTAATGAACTTCAACCCCTTAACATGAGTCTTAAATTAGCTAAATCGGCAAAAATGAGACCTATTCTTAACCTGTAATAATATAATACTAAAAACTATTTTAAATATAGCGAAACATTACTTCGTATAATAAATATACTAAGTTGCAAATAACTAATACGAATAGTGGTGTTATGTTATAACCTTAAAAGATATTTGAAAAGTTCTTAGGTGTATGCATACAGAGAGTTGAATAGAACATTAAAAAAAGTTAATCACTGATAAGAAAATGCAACTGAAAAATAAATAATTTAATTCTGGAGCATCCAGTGAACCTGTACCAACTACCTGCCTTATTTTATTAGCTCCATGTCTTTCATGTCTAAACAAAGACAGGGAAAGGCATAAAAGTGCATAAGATATAACGATTATAATATTTGTTTAGGCAACAAACATTCATATTTCAATGCTATTTTTAGGATCTAACTAATTGTATCAATTGACTTAAGTTGATATAGGAAGTGATCCATTTGGTGCAATTGCCCGTATTAGTATGTTGATTCGGGGTCACCCCTAGACCCGTTGGAATACGGTGCGTGTTAATATTTTGGTACTGTGCTAGCCTACTTCCTCTTGGTAGATCCTTTTTTAAGATTAGAGTGACCTCAAGCCTTGCCGAAGCCACGCACGAGTGTTCAGACATAGAGGCGTCTTATCCCCCTTAATAATCACTTCTTACTTCCTAAACATCCCTACATCTAATAATTACAGGTAGGAGATTAAGCTAGATCCTCAGAAGCAAAAGCAAGAGAACTAATTTTACAATGTCTCACTGTTTATGACGTAAATTTCATGCTGCACAACTACTCCTCAAACTAGCTGTTGAATTATTAAATAGCTTTAAGTTTTATTTTCATTACTCTATTAACATTCCAGTTTATTTTATATACTATATATATTTTATAGTACATATCTTATACACTACACAGCCTCGCATCTAGGGCTAATTTTTGTAAAGGGGTTCACCTTAACAAAATTGTGTTTTATTTATACATACAAAAGTGGCTGTATGTATGTTCTATTTTTGATCCAGGTGAATGTTAGATATCAGGTAAAAGTAAATTCCCTAACAGTTATATTTCTAATCCAGTCTGTTTTTGAATCGGTCCAGTTGCTACCACCAGGAGTAGATTTTTATCTGAGGGCTGCTTCTAGAAATAGAACGTGACCAATAAAAGAAAGGTTCCTTTTGGAGTAAGATGGCGTTGCGGAATCCCACTTCCTAATAAAAGTTCGAGGTATCTTTTGATTGGAACATAAAAGTAAGAAGATAAACAGGAGTCTGCATATGCCTTCTGTAAACCTTGTCCTTGTGAATGAAATTCTTCCTCCTTCGGTACCAAGAAACAGTAATAACACAACCAAACATGCTCTTAGATAGCTGGATACAAACATGAACTAATATGAACTATGATATATTGAAACAAATAATATTATCGGCACTTTATAATAAATAATATGTACTACTTCTTTCTATAAGAAATAATAAGAAGTGCACCCATTATCCAGTTAATGCCATTTCATGGTATATTTCTGAGGAAACTTGAGTTTTTCTGGTAAAGGAAAATAACATTCATAAGCTCGTTAAAAAGTAATGATGCGAAACCATCATGGACGGTCCAATTCAGCTTTAGAACTCACTTTCAAAAGTGAGTAAATAATATCTAGCTTTAACACGTTTGGATTTTGTTTTGATAAATAAATGTTAATCAATACATTAAAGGCTGCGTAACAAAAATAAGAGCACAAATGTTATTCAACGCTATAAACAAATAGCTCCCTGCTGTTGTTTATAGCGTTGAATATCATTATTAGTAGTTACTAGTCATAACAAACGACAAACTAGAATTACGGAAGGGAGTGGATAAGGGATTCAGACCCTATGGTAATGGGTTTGGACAATACGTAGTTTAAATTTCGTGTATTAACATTAACCTAAGAGCTAATTCAATCCGGATCGTTTATGATTTTAAGAAACGAGCTTGATGATCTGACTGGGTGGAAAGATACATTTGAATGTCATTGACGAAGGAAAGAACAAGATTGAATCAGGTTGTGCAATATATCGACAAAGGCAGAATAGAGTCGGGGATATGAAAAATTTCTGCACAACTCCTAATATGGGGAGTGGGGGAAAATAAAGTTTTTAGAACTAGGTCGACTAGCGATCGATTGGAAATAAATGAATAGAACCAAAGAACTAAGAAGAAGAACATATTTCCCAGTTTGGATAGCCTGGATTGAAAAGTATTGTTTTTTTTTTTCTCAAGAATATTAGAAGCTATGACTTAATATATAAAGCTTCAACTAAATGTTCAAGATATTTCCAGCTCTGCTGTACGGTGCCCCGCTATTTACCCACTTGACTGACAATACAGCCAAATGTCTCCAACACTTCCAGAATGGAATCATGCGAAAAGTGGTCCGACATACCTCTTTCGAGAGGTTGAAGAACCCTGACCTGCACCCGTTGCTTGGTGTGCCGTCGGTGGGTGAGTTCATCCGCCGAAGACACATTAAGTTTTTTGACTCGTTGCAGCACCTGACAAATCCAGTGTTTAACTATGACCCCACCACCCCTCCCGCATCGATGGCAACAGACTGTCGGGGAAAAATTAGGATAAGAATTAGTATGTAAGTTAGTTTGAAGGTTGATCAAAAAGGTGAGCCCCATCACCTTATTAGTCAGTTTAGTCTAGTCACGTGTAATGTGTATCATTATACTTGTTTATTCGATTATATAATTTCTATAAAATAACAAAACCTGTATATAATGTAGTGATGCTACTGGAAATACAGAATATTTTGTAAATGGATTCACCTGAGGATCTATAATTGTATATAATTGTCTGTAAGTTTAAAGGGGCTATGAAGAAAAAAAAAAAAAAAAAAATTCAAGATATTTGGTTAGGTTGGATGGAGGTGCTAGGGCTGGACACCTTGCTTGGGGCCCCTAGGTGATGAATTAATTCCAATTTTGACACGATTTCTTTCCGGTTGCTCAGCTGTTTCGTAAAATGTTGAATAATCGTGGTCAAAATAAAACTTAGCCAAAAATAATAGTGTTTGAAACTTTAACATGTGGCTATACCTTTAATTTAAAAAAAAAATAAGATAAATTTAGCTAACATTTAAATTCTTGACATGAACACAACTAGTGAAATGTATGATCCATCCTACATAATTTAGATATTTACTTACTTCCCAAATATAATTGTAATTTCCTTACTTTTATAAAATCATTTCAATAATCCTGTAAATATCTATTAAAAAAACTCTGCATCGCCATTACAAAAATAAAAGTCATTGACTAACGGCTGATTAGAAAGTAGTGCCTACAGAAAGAGCATTGATAGGACCTAGGGGGGATGGGGTGCACTCCCCCTGATTACTTCTGCTCAGTGAAGATCGGTCATTGTCACAGACCAGCCTATTCCGCTCTCTCCAGTCGATCTGAGTCTGATACATAATCACAGCATCCGCTCATCCGTACCTTCGGCACAGCCGATGGTTTTTCTACGTTAATCCTTCTTTTCTGAATTATTCATTCAGCTCCAATGTTCCTTTAGATTTCAGAGGGTTCAAGGATCAACTGAGGGAAGAACAAGGAAGAGGTGTCATTGTAATTTGAATAAAAAGGCCATTACTTACTGAAAAAGTTATGATTTATTTATTCTATTCTTGGAGGGTATCATTTATTGGACATCAAGTTTCGTATTGTGTTTTCTCATAATGAATCCAATCTTACCCGACTGTGGGGTTTTCCAGGATTCACTGTTCATATAATATTTGGGTCTCTCCGTTGGGGTCTCTGAGAGCGACCTCTGCTAACCCGAAAAGACTCTCCACTTGAACGCCGCAGACTCTATAGCAAGTGCTCTATCCGTCTAGACTTGAGACTTGAGATTGCAATCTGTTTATTTATTTTTATTTTTTTTTTTAATTTCAAAACCTCAAACAAAATAGTACAATGTACAAAAAATAATAAAATAATTGGATTACATATTTCTCCTCTTTCTGCATTTACATGCATTTGGCGGAGTGCATAAATATAATAAAATTTTTACTGTCGTTAAAAGTTCATCGTTCTTATACAACACTAGGTGATGAGGCTCACCTTCTATTTGTCACCGACACCAAACACTAAACACTAGGAACAAAACAAAACAAACTAAATCTCTACCTAGAACCTAGGACTAAAGTGTTCCAGCCGCGACAGCGTCCTACCATCGATGGGGGAACGGAGCGGGGGTTATAGCGTTAAACACCGGGTTTGTTAAATATTGTAATGAGTCGAAAAATTTGATATGTCTACGCTGGATGAATTCATCCACCGTAGGCAGCTCAAATATCTCATGCAGCTCATTGTTTCTTCGCTGCTCGAATGAAGTACCTCTGACCACTTTTATCAGTATACCGTTTTGGAATTGTTGGAGTTTCTTAGCTACGTCAGATAACGAAATAGCGGTGCACCATACAGCAGAGTAGGCCTTGGTATGCTCTTGTATATCAATAGCTTGAGACGCACTGATAGATTAGGGGAAGTTAATAAGAGCGCAAGCCGGTAAGACTTCGTGCGTGTTAGCTTCAACTTCTTCGCAAAATGGTTACTAAAATTGATATGTCTGTCCATTTTAATTCCCAGATATACTAGGTCATTGGCTGGTGAATTTTTCTCCTTACCTACTATGTAACTAGTAGGGAGCGGGCTTTTTTCCCTTTTGGAAAGAGAAAATTACACAGTCAGTCTTACCCGCGTTTACAGAGTGGCTCTAAAAAACGCTCACCAGCGCCCCAGGCACTTGGACGCTCCTTTGAAAGTAGGCACGCGCAACCGGCAATTGAGAGTCGGCCGAAGGTGGAGGGAGTCGGCGTTGAGGCACGAGAATTACACGTCTACAAACGGATAAAATATCCCACCTTATTCTTTGTATTATGAGACCCTATAAAAATTATTTGTTATACTTAAATATTTGTATGCTAACTTCACTAACCTAGTCTGTTATTATAGAATTTACTTTCATTCAATCGTCTTTTAAATTTACCTCACCAATATAATGACTCAGTTGTGCAGATCCAAACTCGTATACATATTGCATGTTCCCGGGCCCCTCAATATCGTCAAACAATATAACTCCGAAAAGAGACCAGTTTATTTAATTAAATATTGAACAAAATATTTTTTCAAAATTACACTTGATGTCAGACATAGATTTTTTTTGTTAATTTTTAAGTTTCCACAATCAAAGTTTCAATTTTCATACATCATCTAGTTTTATAAGGATTAAAGCATTAACACTAGTAAAAATTTATTCATCATAAAATTCATCATTAGTAAAACTTGCATGTAATATTGTATGTACCGTCATTCGTTGCCTGAATAGGCAAAAGTTGATTGTCGTAAGCATTTAAATAAAATACAAATATCAATTAGTTATTCGTTATTAATCCGTCTCCTGATGGTTTACAAGCCATACAACGTCTTAAAGAAATGGTAATACATTGTTTTATACAAAATTAAAAAAAGAAAATCCATAAAATTCTCTCTCCGTACATCCAATTCAGGGTCTACAAAAACAATGATAATTAATTTGTCTTCTTTTTTTTTTTAACATTGGCCGATTTAGTTGTGAAAACAAAGACTTAGCATCACTGCAGATAGGCTTGTGTATACTAAGTCTTTATACTATTAGGACGAGTACAAGTTCAATGTACAAGAGTACTCAAGCAGAGTGTACAAGTAGGGTGATCCAGTCCTGAATGTAGGTAGACTAACTAGCTTGCAAGAAAACAGTAGCCTATATACAGTCGACACTGGATCACTTCCTCCTTTCTAGATTTCCTGTGTGAAGAGGACCGTTATTTCACGCTGACTTTGACATTCATTAAAATGGTTTTATAGTTCTTTGGCATTTTCCCTTTAATCTTGAAATTACATACTTCTTTCACAGTAAAGTTCCACAAACACGCCGCAGCTAGGTGCTTTGAATAGGATCGTTTCGCGTGTTTGTCAGCCTACTCGAACGTACCACATTGTGGGGATCTATCTGAGGAACAAGAGGATCACGACCGTAACTTCTTGCCTGTACTGACATAAAATATCAGTATCAATAGTTGTACATAAGGGTGCACTTTATTTTGCACGCAGGACACCAAGAGGGTTATTAATAATGAGACATTAGTCCATTAGCTGATAGCATGCTCTAATGTTAATTAATTAATAAAGAAAATCCCTCCACTGTGAATACACAACTTTACTTATCCAATCTATATACTTTAGAAGTACCAATATTTGCATATGCTTTTACCTATGCACAGCCAACATACAAATTAAAAAGATACTATAACCCTTATTAAGTAAATACACGCAGTACGTTTTTTGTTTTTTTTTCTAAGCTCTCTAGTTAGAATTTTAGGATGAGGGAGAAATATAAAATATTTAGAGTAATCGGATCCTTGTAATAGGAGGACCTGCTTGAAGGTGGTGTGAGAGGAGTAAGGAGTGTGGGAATCCTCGGTGGAGGTTGATTGTTACGGTACAGTGGTGAGAGTCGACCTAGGCTGGGCCTAGAGTCTTCTCTAGGCATGTAGTGCAGTCGTAGCTAGTCTGATATCAGTGAGAGTGCCCCTTAAAGGCTTGTTGTTAGTAGGCCAAGCGCCGTGATGTCAACCATTTCTTCTGCTTTACTCGATCTTGTGAGTTGCCATCGTGACGGTAGCGGTGGTGGTGTCATGTCTCGGAAGAGAGGGTTTAGACTGTGCTTCATCGAGTCGAAGAACTTGATGTGACGTCGTCTGATGGCTTCGGTGATGGCGGGGAGCTCGAACTTTCGAACTGTCGGAAGCCTTCATTTCACGAAAAGGAGTATGCCCCAGTGCCGTTTGCATGATGTTGTTCTGGAAGCTCTGAAGGTGAGTTATGGTGCTGGCATGTAGGAATGTAAAGAGTGGTGTCCCAAACAGTAGAGCTGGCCTCAGGACGCTCTTATATATGAGGAGTTTCAGTCGAAGGGATATGGCCTGGCTGATGATGAGATGCTGTAGAGTAGTAGTAAGTTCTGCGGACTCGTTTTAATTTCTTTTGCAAGTGTGTGCCGAACGTCATGTGCCTGCCTAGGTTAATACCCAGGTAGCAGATGCTGTTGGCTAATTTACATTGAGTCCCGTCTATGGTGAAGCTGGATGGACGCTTCTATTCCCATGCTGGAAAGAGAAGATGATCCCCTGAGTCTTGGCTGGGTTCTCTTGAATGTGGACAGCTCGCAGCCTGTCGGCGATTAATTGGCTAGCGCCCTCTGCAGCCTTTAGAGCTTTCGTTGGGTTGAGGCTGGTGCTGTAGACCCCTATGTAGTCCGCATATGCCGCTACCTCACAATTGGAGTATGAAGCTCCTACTATATGCGCGGTTTATATGCTGAAGAGTAGGGGTCCCAGCACCGACCCTTGGGGAACTCCGACCACGAAATCTGTTCTAGTGGTTAAGACGGCTCCTATTCGCACAAAAACTGTTCTGCCAGGTAGGTAGGAGGACATGATGTTCTGGAGTTGCGCAGGAAAGTCGTGCTCGTTCAGGCGTCGCAGGAGAGTACGATGATCTACGGAGTCAAATGCCTTCGTGCAGTCAAGGGAGATCATCGCAGTGACTCTGCTGTGGCGCATGTTCGTTGCAACGTGCCGCTGCAGTTTTACAAGGTTGCAGTCCGAGCTAAGTCCTTTGGTGGAGCCGGTCTGTTGAGGTGGAATGATGCCTTGAATTGTTGGTAGAAATATTTGTAGGAAAAGACACAAATTTTACGAGCATTTACTTGTTTTGATTTTATATGTTTTGGCAATTACTTACACGAAAATCACAAACCCAATTTACAGATATCTGTGAGAATATATCTAGCTTGGAGCTATGAACTTCAGATGATAATATATCTTGCAACTATTAATATATTTTCGGTTCCGTATGTGTACATGCCAAAAACATTTTTTGGCTAGGATCACTCAGCACTTCCCAATAATGCTCGATAACTAGGCTTTTGCCTTAAGAGTTAAGAGTTAAACAGGCCATTTCGTCTGAGCTTTACTGGAAACTCTGACTTCATACTGAGAAACAAATCGCAAATATGCTTACTACACCAATCACACTAAAACAATTTGAGCATACGCGCTAGAAGGCTTTTAACATTAAAGAAATCCAAACATGCCAGTATTCTCTCAATTCCATTGGGAGAATACTGGCATTCAAAGTTTTTAACGTTCTTTATCTAACTAATTATTAATGTAATTATAATTCCATAGGTAATATGTTAGCTCTATTCGTATAGAACCATTTTTTTTTCTTCAAATGCTGATTTGCTAATTTCAAACAAGTTAAGAATAAATTCCCGGCAATCTTCACCATTGTTTTCGCCTTGATGTGGCATTTCTACGAAAAGAGATGATGCACTTTTGGTTTGAGTATAAAACGGGATAATAAGCATGTTTTCCTGAAAATAAGAGATGCTAAAAACAAATCTTGCACTTTATTCGACTTACTATTTGTAAAAAGGTCGTGAAGATCTTTATGTTCGCTTCTAGTTATCTTGTTCCAGCATGCCTTCGTGCAACAATTAGGAACAATAGTAAACGATTTAGCTTTTACCGTTTTCCCTGCTATTACACGGACCCTTCACCGGACAGACATTTTTGTTACGAAATGTTTCTTTTCCAATCTCCTTCTCATGGAACCTTTCTTTTTACACTTTTTTTCACAATTTCTTTATAATTTGTCTGCATTTGAACCTTACAAATTGCACTATCGAATTGTAAAACCAAACACGCAACACCAATTCGTAATTTGATTGAAGAGGAGTCCAGAGAAACAGGTCACTTTATCACCTATAGATTCCTAACGGTTTAATTTATCGATTTGACATTATAACTAAATTTTCTTCGATACATTTGACAGTGTTTTACGCAAAATACTCATAAAGCGGTGAGCCCTTCTTTCAGCCACATCCTCAATTATAGTCAACGCTCTCCTTTACAGTGCAAACGTATTTATTCACGGCGATTTCCATGCTGCTTCCCCCTATGGAAACCTACAATATATGTATCCATGAACACATCCATGCTACGTATTGAACTGGGTGAGTCATGACCCTGGCTTGGAAAACTTCATTTCTTCGATATGTGTGTTAAACCCCAATTGTGAAATTTAAATAATTGCAAAATCCATGGAATTAAACAAATGGTGTAACTCTCAATGTTCCTTATTACGCTCACGACTAGTAAATTAAAAACCTCACAGCTTATGAACTGTTGGAGAGGCCGATATCCCATCAATTACGAGATCGTTGGTTTAATTTAACACGGAACATAAACATTTTCTCAGCAAAACTTAGTCCAGTATTAAATCAAAAATAAAACACCCCATCTTATAATGAAGATTTAATATTACTGGAACGGGGGGGGGGTGAAAGAAGGTCAGACCGAGTGAAGTTTATTCTGGAAAGCAGGTTCCTTGTGCACACGGCTCTGGGGGAACCCTCATAATTCTCTCCTTTACAACCGGCTATAGTCCCTCTTAAACTTTTACGAGAGGAAACCAGGCACGTTACTCAGCCGGAAAATAAGGTTAAACTATAGTTAAGTGAAACTACAAAAGCCCTAAATTAGCCCTGAGCAAACCTGATATTGCGCGCCTATTCTATTAATGAGTTTTGTAACTCCATTAGGCACTGCAATTGTTGAAGCGTGAACGGACGTGAGGATTGAAGAAATACCTTCGAAAAGAGTCTCTCTTCGACGTTTGGTTGGATAACTTCTATTTGTTTTTCCCGAATCATCTGATAAACGTAGTTCGAGTATATAGGGATTCCACATCAGGGAATCCTTAGACAAACAAGAGCTTCGAAAATAATCTTGACCTTTGCGAGGAAATGTTCTATAAAAGTATTCTCGCCTACCCTTCTTGAATAATTTTCCATAAACACATTATATTATTTATATTAAGAAATGTTCATATTCGAAATTGTTTACATCTAATTGGTTACGTAGATATTTCATATCAGTACCAATAATGTTAATAAGTAACAATGGTACCAAATTGTAAAATACAATCATTTAAAAATCATAATAAATGTAAAACATCAAAAAAAAAAAATGAAATCCGCTAAAATAGGAACCTTTCTTTTAACACACATTTATTTGAAAATGTTTTATGTGAAATGATATTTGATAGTATATGGCAATGATTGTGTAGCACAATTGAAAACTTTTTATTTTACATTTAATAATAAGCTACAAAATATTATACAACTAATCTACGCTAAAATAAAATAATAATTTTTCTATCCTCCCGAAATAGATTTGAATCTGAAATTCAATAATGCATGGGAAAGTTCGTCAAATCTCAATGTACCATTTGATGCATACAGCACACTTCGTATTAGGCTAAATGCCCCAACACACAATCCAATCCAATTTGATCTCGAATTTAGGAAAGGTGATCGCTATCCCCACTCTTGGTACAATGGGACATTAAGGATTTGGATTGGATTGGAAGGTGTGTAAGAAAATTGAGTACACATGAAATATAATGATATCCGTATATTATAACCATGACGTTGTACAGTATTAAGTGTTCAAACACCACACTGGTACCGGTTTAAATCCCAGCCTGGGAGGGGAGTTTATTTCTTGTTAAAATTACCTCACAATGGAACTTGTTTTGAATCATCAATAATAATGACAGTATTGCCCCTTTAAATATTGTCTGCTGCAGTCCCAATGCATTCGAAGCCACTAAAGATAATATGAATTAATGTTGGTGCTTTTAATTATAAATCTTTGGTTACCTCATCTCTTCATGTTCTGTACAGTGTCCGTTTGAATGTTTGTTTAAAGTATTCTATCTCTTTACCGTCGTAATTACGAAAACAATTGCTAGCATAATAGAATAGTTTCTGACATTATTGAAGATTAGTTCTTGCTGGTCAACTAAATGAAAAGTGTTGTGCAAAGGTAGACTCTACTGAACCATCCGGTCGAATTTAATCAGTTGTAAACGACTAATGTAAGTTGCAGAGGACCTGTTGTAGCTTCTGTTAACAGCCTCGAAGAAATACCAAGGTCTAGAAACTAACTACTATTAATCGAGTAGCTACTACTATTTAGTTATCGTTTGCGATGTTGATTGACGACACGATAATTTAAATTTAACACTTTCCTTTAGGATTTCGATGTTTTTTTTTTCAAAACCAGACACGTTTATGTTTACACCCTCACATCCGTTTGACAATCCTGGATACTGTGAGTCACCTGCTCTATCTCTTAACATGAAAGTTTATATCAATATTCCATTTAAGCATCTAACGACATGAAATAAATTTGCAACACCATAAACGTAATTAATGGTTATAAATTAATTAAATAGGAAAACAAATGTTTCTTCATAATTTTGTAAAGATTATCAAATGAAAGCTCGCAACGTCCTGTCAAATATGATAAAATAATTTCTACAAAAAAAATTGAATGAATGTTCTGTATGCATTCATCTACTTTTCAATTTATATGTGCGTGAACGCGTGTTTGTTAAAGTAAGCTGTTTTGAGATAAGTGAACTGATATCAGTGATTATTCTCAGCAATGTCGATTTGATGATTAAGATTTCCACTGTTCTTGTTGGCTCTTGGTTGTATTAATTGTTCATTTCAGATCAATTAAAAGTAGATTGTTGCAACTAAAGTGTGAAAAATTCAAAAAGGTTATCTTCTCTTGAGTGACTACAAAGCATTCTGGCGGCTGGTTAAAACATCGATTACCAAGAAAAACACTGTAAGACTGGTAAACAACGGGCAGTTCATGTCTGTTGCAGAGCAGGCAGACATACTAGCCGACCACTTGAGAGGGGCTATCCCCTCTATAAAAAGTGATCCAATCACAGCGCCCGACCGGTGGACCCCTGCCCTCACTAGTATATATACCTCCTACCACCACGTTGCAGCAAACCGATGAACTTTTAACCGCAATACAAATTTTATTATATTTATGCACTCCTCCAAATGCATGTAAATGCAGAAAGAGAAGATATCTGTAATCCAATTATTTTATTATTATTGTACATTGTATTATTTTGTTTTGAGGTTTTGAAGAAAAAAAAACATCCTAAACTCCTCAATGAGACATACTACACTATTTTCCCCAGACGTGGAAGCATGCCGTTGTTGTCTCACTGTTGAAACCGGCCAAGAATGGGTATGAGCCCGCTCACTACAGGCCCATCAGTCTGCTGACCCAGTTGTCAAAAATCTACGAGAGGATTCTTTATGACCATCTCACCAGGCACTGCGACGCCCAAGACATCATACCACCTCAGCAGACCGGCTTCAGTAAAGGACTCAGCTCTGACTGCAATCTCGTGAAACTGCAGCGGCACGTTGCACAAACATGCGCCACAACAGAGTCACTGCGATGATCTCCCTTGACTACACCAAGGCATTTGACTCCGTAGATCATCGTACACTCCTGCGACGCCAGAACGAGCACGAATTTCCTGCACAACTCCAGAACATCATGTCCTTCTACCTAGCAGGCAGAACATTTTCTGTGCGAATAGGCGCCGTCTTAACCACCAGAAGAGATTTCGTTGTCGGAGTTCCCAAAGGGTCGGTGCTGGGACCCCTCCTCTTCAACATATACACCGCGCACATAGTAGGAGCATCATACTCTAATTGTGAGGTAGCGGCATATGCGGACGATATAGGGGTCTACAGCACCAGCCTCAACCCAACGAAAGCTCTAAAGGCTGCAGAGGGTGCCAGTCAATAATCACCGACAGGTTGCGAGCTGTCCACATTCAAGTGAACCCAGCCGAGACTCAGGGTATCATCTTCTCTTTCCAGCATGGGAAAAGAAAGCGTCCACCCAGCTTCACCATAGACGGGACTCAATGCAAACTTGCCAATAGCATCTGCTGCCTAGCCATCAACCTAGGTAGACACATGACGTTCGGCACACAATTGCAGAAGAAATTGAAGTGAGTACGCAGAACTTACTACTCTCTCCAGCATCTCATCACAAGCCAGGCCATATCCCTTAGACTGAAACTCTTAATATAAAAGAGCGTCCTGAGGCCAGCTCTACTGTTTGGGACACCACTCTTTATTTCTACATGCCAGCACCATAACTCGACTCCAGAGCTTCCCGAACAAGAGTGCGAACGGCACTCTGGCATACCCCCTTTCGTGAAATGAAGGCTCCCGACATGCACGAAAAGTTCGAGCTCCCCACCATCACCGACGTCATCAAAAGAAGACACATCAAGTTCTTTGACTCGATGAAACACAGTCCAAACCCTCTATTCAAAGACATGACACCACCACCACTACCGGCACGATGGCAACTCACAAGATCGAGTAAAGCAGAGGAAATGGCGGACATCACGGCGCTTGGCCCGCCAACAACAAGCCTCTAAGGGGCACCCATCACTGAAATCAGACTAAATAAGAATACACTACATGCCCAGAGAGACTCTATGCCCAGCCACCAGTGGACTCTCACCACTGTACCGAAACAATCAGCCTCCACCGAGGCTTCCCATACCCCTTAATCCTCTCACACCACCTTCAAGCAGGTACTCCTAGTATAAGGTTTCGATTAACCTAAATATTCTATATTTTTCCCTCATCCTGAATTTCTAACTAGAGAGCTTAGGAAAAAAAAAAAAATTAAAAGTAATAATGTAAACTAATAAGATGATAAGTTTAATTTCAAGTTCATCTCTCGTTAGAGTAATGCCTCCGTTTCTAGACACTCTTGCCACAGTCCACAAAGACGATGGTGGTCCTCACACTAATTTCCATTAATAACATAGTTGAAAATTCTTTTAATTTTATATAATTATCAGAAATGGATATTCTCAACGTCACGCTAATATTAATCGATTGTTATTTAATACCCCTTGGACAGCACTTCAATCAATCAAGACATCAACCGTTAACCAAAATTAAAAGTAGGGCACCGGATTGTCAGTCAATTTTTTTAATACAAAAAAAAAATTACATTTATAATTCTTCACATTAAAATGACTTCTTAAAATATTATAATATTAATTTTGTAATGCTATCAATATTATAATAATGCATATAAGACTTCAATAAAATAACAAACAACAATCTTTATTGTGCAATAATTACAATCTGCCTTCTTATAAGGCAATAATAATACAGATAAATGATCTCATTCATACCATATTTACAGCATCATTCACTCGCTCATTCATACAATAGGACATGATTGGAGAAACTGGCCATTGCCAGGACTCCCGCCGTCACGCGACAATAAAATAAAAACTATAATATGAGCTATTTTCATTTTACAAAATATCATGGAATGTTCCTAAAAATAAAATAGAGTAAATCCTACGTTCTAGAATTTTTACTTTGTTCTTATCGCGTTCATCAGCTAGAATGACGGAGAGAAATAACGGAGTGTTAATTAGCAACTGCTTTAATATTTAAACTCGCTGCTGTCAGGTACACTATATACACGGTGCAAGTATAGGAGGGGTAAGCACGGAGGAGCCTGAGGGAGAAGGAGCAATTAGAAGGCCCTTGAGACAATGGCAGAGAAAGGGCCTTTGTGCAAAGACTGGCCAGTCCTACGCAGTCAGTATCTGAACATCATAGCCCTAGCTAGCTACCCCAAGTCGGTTTTTCTCGTCCCTTGTAGCTGATGGCGCCGTAATCCCTTTAGCTTTATGTCTGTCCATTAACTAACTGTCTCACTACTGTCAGTATCACTTAAACGCTGGGTTACTATAATAAATTCGCCACTTTATACAACTGTATGCTCTATTTGAAGGGTTAATTTTGCAATTAAACATAAAACAGTTCGACGTTGTTAAAATTGATTCGCTTACCTCAGTGTCTCCGATGCTATGTTCACATCCAACCTGCTGAAGAAGCGAGGAGGTGATTTGTAGAGGAGGATTAGAAACTCCTGATTTCTAAAAATTATTATCTAATAACACAAAAGAAACTTCCTCTGATTGTAAACTACGTATTACTTGGGTCTGAAGATCCTATCTCGGTTGCCAGTATGGTATTTACTGGTTTAGTACCCCAACCATAATAAAAGCATATTTCTAAAAGTCCAATAGGTAACCCATTGGTACCCGACCAGTTCCTAAACATTCTATACATATGGTTTACCCAAACACCCACGCACTTTAAATCAACCTAATTATAATAAATAAATTTAATTTAATCGTAAAATATCATATCTTTATCAGGTGTAAACAACAATATTCTATCCCAAACATGAAAAAAGAAACCTTTTCCGTCAAGTCTCTGGAGAATCCCCAAAACCACGAAGAATTTTTCTTATAAAATTAAATTCCACGTCAATAGAAATAAAGTGATTTTGTTGCTTTGGTGTTTTGGAGAGCAGGTTTTAAATTACTGATCTGTGAAGCAGTTATTGGTCGCATGCCTCACGAGCTGGTCAATCAAAGCATAGGTATTGATTGGTACCCTCAGAACTTAAGGAAAGGATGATCCGCTGTACAGACTACCACCTCTACCATATTCAAGATACGGCTTTTGTGGTATGGAATTTTATTTGAACCAGTAGGTTCAAAGCAGTACCTTGGTAAGTTCTAGAGGTGAAGTGGATCTCCCTGAATAATCAAGCTTGAATGTCCTAACAAAACATGGTGGAGTATAACTATTTGCGCGTTTCGGGGATTGGTTAGAGCAGACAATGTTTGACTCTCCAGTCTTGTCTTGGACCGGAGAGGGCACAGCAGCTGAGAAGCTTTCATAAAGCGGACCCTCCACGCTAGTTACAAAGCATTACTTCACTTTTTCAAAGGTCCTGCTCACTTCGAAATGATGCAGACGAAATGCAGAGGATAACTCACGCTCACGTTGATGGATAAGCTGATACTGAAAAACACTGCAAGATCCAACAGGCTAAAGGCAGGATTGGTAGATCAATTATAGGCTGAGAAGAATGTATATTTGCGCCAACATAATTTCTCCTATTTATTGTTATGTGCATATCTACGTCTATGATTGGAGGCTTTTATGACCAGTGGATATAGTTCCTTCTTCGAGCGAATTTTAAATATGATAGGTATTGTTTTTTATCTAAATTGATTAATTAACAACTATAAAATGGAATCACAATGAGCGAATGTAAATGACATAAAAAAACAATGACATGACGGCATGGAAGGAAGGACTTTCAGTAATACCCCCCCCCTATTATTGTATTTATGATTGTCCTGGGATCATAACAGATCCCTATTTCAGTTTCTGTTAAGATGTAGTGAAGTATTATGAAGTGAGTGAATCGTGTACAATTCCTGTATACATGGTATGAATGGCCAAACAGTTTGTCATAAAAGCGTCTTTAAAGTTGTTGCCGAGGTGAAATATGTTGGTGTTATTGATGGAACATTTACATGTACGAATCACGTAGGCCATATAAATCAGAAAGAGTATATTTTGAACTGATAACGTAAATTGCTGTTTGGGTTAGGAATCCGATTTGGGGAATTCACTAGCCCCCCCTGTTGAAAATGTACTTAGTCGTGGTGGATCTAAATGTACAAACTAAACAACGATATTAAACAGTGGACTGTATGAATGATATTTTTAGATTGGCATCGTACGGATAATCTTTTTTTAGACAACAATTTTTATTAAGATAAAATTACTATCTGCCTGATTGGGCTATAAGTAATTTCATTCACTCGTATGGATAATCTAAATAAGATAAATATACAATTAAGCCTTTCCCAGTGCAACGTTCCTACGGCTATACACCCTTTATCAGGAACAGCCCGGCATAGTTAACACCAACATTAGTGAAGGCTCTTACTAAAAATATCTTGCGATATAATTTTCTTACTATAGAACTTTTGTTGATATAATGTACGTACATGTGTGATGCTATAATGGTACAAGCAAATCTTATGTCAGCAGGAGTATATCCGTCATGGCTGGGTTGCTGACATCAGTCAATTAATAATACTAATGGGTATTTTTTATTGTTCAAGAATCAGTGTTTAGGGCTTCTATGTTAGTATAAGTCGGCTCTATATCTGGATTGTCATACTTTATTTCTATTTAATTCTTGGGCTTTCTTTTATTAGGTTTCTTTGAGTTTCTATACACATGATTTGCTTAGGAATTATACCCAGTGTCATTCTTCAGACATGACCGAAACCATTAAAATACGTTTTTCTATATTTTAATCACAATCAATGCAATGGTGATTATAAGTTAATGCTGCGTATTATTTGTCTGCATATAAAAAAAATCTTGTGAATAACAAATCAGTCGTTTCTGTTAGTCACAGAGTCGACAGCAAAATAGTAGAACATCAAGCTTGGATACGCAATCCAATCCTTTCAATCAAAAGTCCTGAGAACAATAGTAAATGTGGCTTATTATTTCAGCAACAAAACCCTTCACAACGATCTTAACATACCCTACATTCTTGAACTCATCATCATTGAGCTATCATCAGACAAGATGTTCTATAATTCTTCCGCTTTGCAGTTCCTTTTTTCGCCAGGCGATATGGATCCCAACCATCGAGAAATCCAGAATTTCTTCGCCTCTTATACGGTACAATAAGCCTGAATAGAACCCTAGGCTCGCTAGCAAGCCAATACATCAAGATCCGAACAATTGATTTCGTTCTCCTCTTACACCGGTTGAATGCTAATCTCCTCCGATGTTGGTCTAGCGTTAGCACTGCTCTGCTGTCCCCTAGTGGGCGAAGCCTTGCTATTGTTTCACAGGACTGAATAATGCGTTGAATAATTAAATAATAACTGATTTAGCAGACATCATCTTTTATGATGTCAGTGGTATTTATACCCCCCCACCCATAGATTGTTAGTATTTGAATAATGCTGCAATGTTTGGGTTATGCTATCTGATTCTGAACACTTGCAATAAAATTGCCACGTTTTAATGTACATTTTTGAATGTTTGCAAATATCTGGTGTTAGCGGAATAGTCAATTTTTCCCGTGCATCCATCACAAATACTTGATGATTCTTCGACATTGCACACCTAATATTTTATTAGGGAGAGGGATATGAGAGGAGCTCCCATATTATATATATTATATATATACAATGCTGCCATAATAGAGCTTGCATGAAGAGAATAATTGCAAAAATGGGTTAAAATAATAAGAAAACACAAGTGACTCGCCCTATAATATATGAATAAGACATGATCGTGGTGGACCGAAAAAAAATAATAACAATATGGTCACGAATTGCAAAAGTATGTGGAAAAAACACCTACTCCTCTTTCTACGAACATATGAGATTTGTTTATATTTTTCCAGAATCCCCTGCTACTTTTGAAAGCTGCCAAATCTAGAAGTTTGACTTGAAGAAGTTGTATCCGGATGAAGTTGGTTCAGCGCCCATCGGGGAAAGAAAGGACTTTTGCTTGCCTATAATGACCCCATTCAAACACAGCAACGCGTTCCTTTTCAACATTCATCTCCGATATTTTCTCCTCAACTTCCTACATACATTTTCACATTGGGTATTCCTAGTTAAATTCTCACCTCAGATCGAGTGAGTCATCATCTATCCAATATAATTTTTAGAAAATTCCAGCCTATGAAGTGATTGATGATAAGTGATTGACTGGACATTTATTTATATGTGTGACATGGCTTAATTTAAATAAAAGTGAGTATCTCTGATAGACCCACTGCCCTAGTGGTTTGACAACAAACGATTGACTAATAATTTAAGCCTAGTATCTCGTTTAATGAAGTCGTCCAATCAAAACTGTGGTCATTTTGTAAACGCGGGTCTTCACTTGAAAACCCTTGTGACATAAATTGCAAGTTTCTTCCTACTATAATCACTCAAAGGAAAATATACTTTTTAATATTATATTTTTAAAGGTTTGAAGCCTCCTTTTCAAACGTACGACAGTAAAATCGTTTGTACAAACATATTTACAATCGGAGTAAGTTTAGTTGTCATTCATGCTAAAATATTTATATGAATCACACAGAACTTAATGTCTATAACTGATGCTGGTGAACATAAAGTGCAGGTCTGTAGAATAGAATTGTTTTGAATTTAAAGAGAGGAGACAAAGCTAAGTACAACCAAGAACATCACTCCCAGAAAAAAAGGAAACCACAATTCCATTCATAAATAATCTTTATTACCATGAAATTTGTGATAAATAATGCCATTATTAATTTATTACGTGTTATTGAAAAAAATTAAGCTAATGGTCTTGAAATATTATCAGAACGTAGTAGAAAAAACAACTTAATTATGGGGCTATGGATAATAACATGGAACACATATATAAATTAAATTATCGAGAAAAATCTTAGCAAAATAAAGTTTAAACCTCTGTTAGAAAAGAAAGAATACATTTTATAAAAATTTCCTGTAAAAAAATAATTGAACTATTTATTGTAATAATAACAAAAAAAAATTATACAATCATAGATTCAATAGAAAACCATGTGACATTTAAAAATAAAAAATAAAAAAATTACAATAATAATGAGGGTAAAATAATTACAAACTAATATGTATACAAAATAATGGCTTTAGAATAAAATAAACAATGCAGGGGACTTTTGAAGGTAAGTAAGGATGAAAAATGTCCAGAAATCCGCGAGTAGGATTCACGGGCATTTGGAGCGGGTACCTATAGTCCATCAAGAAATTTGGGAGATATGGGGTATCCGGAAGAGGATACCTATAGTCCGTCGGGATATTTTGGAAATATAGGAATATCAGGAGAGGGTACCTATAGTCCATCAAGAGATTTGGGAGATATGGGGTATCCGGAAGAGGATACCTATAGTCCGTCGGGATATTTTGGAAATATAGGAATATCAGGAGAGGGTACCTATAGTCCATCAAGAGATTTGGGAGAAATAGGGTTTCCAGGAACGAGTACCTATAGTCCATCAAGAGATTTGGGGTTTCCGGAAGAGGGCTCCTATATTCCATCCGGCGATTAGGGAGAAATAGGGTTTCCCAAGAGGATACCTATAGTCTGTCATGATATTTTGGAAATATAGGAATATCAGGAGAGGGTAGCTATATTCCATCGGGAGATTTGGGAGAAATAGGGTTTCCAGGAGAGGGTACCTATAGTCCATTGGGAGATTTGAGAGATATGAGGTTTCCAAGAGAGGGAACATTTAGTCCATCCAGAGATATGGGAAATTTTAGCTAATGGTTTAATCTACGGCAATGCACAAGTTTTCAATAGAGGAGCAGAACGTCATATGATTATCAATTAGGTTTGAGGAAATCCATTAGGCATAGCGTCTGAGGGGGTGCTGAAACTTTTAACAATAACTTGAGTTTAATACTTTGTGCACATCTTTTAAAGTAATATTCTTCATGAAAGTTCGGCTAGGTTCCTTAAAGACTTGATAAATGATTAATAGTCATAATGTTTTATGAATGTAATAATCAACTACTGGGAACCTTTAAGATAAACAAACTTTTTATTCGTCAGTTTTGAATATAGACATTTTTAGATACGAGGGACTAGATTAGTCATTGTCAATTGTCTATCCAACTGTTTCTCTTTTAAACCAATACCAGATCTATCCTCTCAAAAAAGTAATGGGAAGGCCCAGGAACCAAATCAGATTTCCATTGTTAAACCCGGAATTCACTACTGTTCGTAGACCAATAGTTCAATAATAAACATGAAGATCAGCATAAATCATAAGAGGCCTATATTTACTGGCAATGGGATAAAAACTATCCTAGCCGAGTTAATCAGAAACCGGAAACTGTCCTCCTCCTTGGTTGGTTGCTATCCACTGTTTGCTTACCTTGTTTATCGCCTTGGATTGTTGAAATACCGCTGATTGCACAGGCTGGCGAATAGCTGCTCTAATTCCTGATCCAGCACTGAGAGGAGAGAATTATAGGCGTGTAGGTGGAAATTTTTCCCCGGGGTGTGGCGTTGAAATGTAGCCCCTGTATATGGTAGGAAATACTAACCCCGAAACCGTTATCTCGGCAAGGCAAACAAATTAAGCCTGCTTGATGTGCCCGAAGAGGGATTGCTGTAGCAATAGCAGGTGTATAAACATTGACACAATGGCAACAAAACATTATAACAGTAGTATTTGGATCATGGTTATACCAATGGAATATCTCATCAATGACGAATTTTGGAGATGTGTTTGCAACTATTTCAGTTAATAGAGGATATAGAAAAAGAAGAAAAACAGTAGGCTTGGAGTCCCAAGTTTCAGGATCAAGAAGAATTGGTGACAACCTTTTATAATCCACTTGGAAGATATTTCAGAGTCATCGTCACTTGAAAAAGGTGCATTCAGGGTCAAAGATATAATACTTGATAAGGGTGCAGTGAACCATTTTGTAGGAAATTGAAAACAATACTATAGCAGTGGACACGAAATTAGGTGGGTCTGAGAAATTGCGGTGTTGCCAACCATCGGTCCACATCTTAGCTCGGCATTCACTGACGAAAAGTTCGGAATCTTTTAGCCATCATTTCCAAGTTTTGACGTAATTGATTGATCAGACCAAGTTTTTAAATACCTACACTATTTGTAAATAAAACTTAACATCAATTCAATTAACACTATCAATGCTCTCAACGTCTAACAAGTTGAACATTAAAATTCATTTCAAAATTCTCTCATTTTAAAAGAAACATTTTTTTCAGCTACCTCTCATGTAATCTAAGGCCATATGAGCTCTATGAGGATGTATTGGGAATGGTATGGGGTTAATATTAATACATAGCGGCCAGCTCGACCTACAAATACACCTTTTCCTCAGAGAGGTTTAACCAGCTCCAACTTTTGTTTTGTTTGGTCATTGTAACCACTCTTATTTTCACCATTATAATTACCGGTGGTTCCTCGAGCCTGGGAAGAAGGAGTGGGGTGACGCACTCGTCAAAAGAATATTGATTTGCCTTTTCATGATAGTCTGTTGAAGAGGACTTATACCGAAACACCCGCTTACATTCTGGTAAAAAAACAGTTTTATTGCCTGCATGACAGATTATAATGTGTAACTGATACTTATAATACTCCTTTGCTAACTGAACTTTGGCAAATATATTGTCATGAATAGTGCTTATTGACCCCAAGTCTCACCAAGATACACACGGTTTCTGTGATTCTTAGAATTTTTCTTAGAAAATTAACACGAGTCAATGCGATGCCCGCTGTTTCTAGGAGGAATTTTCGCCCTTCGGTTGACTTATTATACTTTATTTGGACATGAGATTGTTCTACTACCATTGAGCTCCACTCCTGCCCTGAACATATATATATATTTTTAAATTGTTAAAATTTTAGTGGCTGTGGGAAACTCATAATGACTCTAAAATTCAAATACACATCGTCGAATATGTCAGCTATGTCCTCTTTTTGATCTCCATCTTCCTCATGATTTTATATATGCAGTCAATAGGGTATCCATTTCCCATTGCTAGATATTCTATTTATTCATTTCTGCTGTTATAGTTAAAATCGTTTAGTGTGGTTGTAGTCATCAATATTAATACACTGTGCTATATCTGTGGCAATGATTTAGACCTATCTGGTTTTTCATGACCACCATAGATATCATGCAATCTCTTTTACACAATTACAAAATATTGACGTCGATAAACCGTTCTCTGTTTATCGAATTTCAATAGCTAAATAACAAGATTTATAGGGAGATGAAAGCAAAATAGTGACAACTTGATAATCGAATTCTAATAAAGAGCTGCTAGGTTTTTTCTTAAGATGGATTTCATAAAAATAATATTTGCATTTAATTAATAAACCTCTCACTTCTACTGTGATCTTTTCATTATGTTACTAACTTCTGAAAGTTTTTTATTAAAGACAATGAATCGTCTTATGAAAAATTAATTGTTTGAATAATGAAGCGATCAATTTATCAAACTTCTTCCTTATATTTTTTTTCTCCGCAGATGTCCCTATTTACTTAATGTGGCCTAATGCAGGGGACATAGTCATACATGGGAGATGCAAAGATCACTGCAATGAAGGACTATCACGAAAATATGATGTCCATGTAGGATAAACCGGAAAACCTAAAGTACAAAAAAAATGCTAATTACATTTAGTAATCAAAATTATATCTAGATTAAAATCACAGTGCTTGTTTAAGAATCTACCGATACCACCTGCCTCTAAGTTAAATCCAAAAATATTACGAGCAGATCAAATTCTAGTGAATATAAATCTTGTTTAGTAAATGCAAGAGGGTTTATCATGCATAATATAATTAACTATTGTATGTAATTTAACTTGCTTTTATTCACCGGAGCCCATAACTTGATGCCCAAGTAACAAATTGAAATATTGATGGTTTTTTAAATTCTGGCCTTGTTTTTTATGTACTGTAACACTGAAGTATTACCTTTAGTCGTCTAAATCATCGCTCAATTCAGAACATTATAGCCCATTTGTTGTCTGTCAGGATCAACGTAAGCCTAAGGCTGAAAAACATCTGCGCAACAAGTCCCCCCTACTAAACCTGCAAGACCGTCCGGCTTTGCGTGCACTAACTCGAAATTGCCTAACTGTGCTGTATGTTTATGTGATATATTTGTTACATATGGAAACATTTTCGCTAGGCCACCCGATGAGACAGAGTGATATGACGTTTTGAAAGTACTTGTTCGATATGAAGAAAACTATAACGAGAAAAAATAAATATGATGAATTAACGAAAATTGCGTTGGCAGAACAAAGTTCTAATTCCACATGATTTCCTTTGGAAGGCGCGATTTTTTCTTTTAATTCTTTGTAGACTAATTAAAATTATTTTAACATTAAAATGTAATGAATTGAACTTGTAACATTATAATATTAAAAATTAATGCACTAAGATAGTATTTGTCTTCATCATTTTTAATGTGTTAATAAATAAATACTTCTTAATATTTTATTAAATTTTCAGCCTTACTTGATTTGTAATTGTTGGCCTTCGTACTACTTTATAGTATGTTATAATTAACAAGTCTAATTTTAAATTCAAGTACATTAAAATATGTAAATAATTAATAATTCTCATTTCCCAATCAGGAAAAGCGTTCTGTATTAATGAGTTAATTTTATAATCCTGCACTGTTCAGAAAATTATAATTATTTTTGACTGGCTGAATTATTGTGGGCCATAAAACCAACATCTAACCAATAGTATCTCGACTGAGTAAATTTTTATGTTCTGAAAGGTCTGAAGAAAACATTACATAAATTAAGCAATTAGGGCAGTGTTGAAGAAGAGGCTTTGAGATCAAACCGAAGAAGATTGTTCCAGTATTATATATTTAGTTGAGGAATTGAAGCCTGCAAATTATTAGGCACGATGAGGATGCTTCCCAGGTCCAAGAATTGGCAAGGGTCAAGTTGTTATGGTGCGAAATCGCCTTTAAAGAGAAGATTAAAAAAAAAAAAAGTAACGGAGCATTTTTCTTTTTTCAATGTATAACCAAAATTCCAAATATAAATTCAACTGTCAGGAAGTATAATTGTACGTAATCTTTCGTCACGTAAGGTCTTCTTCGTCACAAGTAAGTGACTAGTTCGTTTCTGAAAGCTCATTTAATTATTACTCTTGGTGAATTAATTACAAATTCCTGGCTGTGATGGTCTTTGATGTAGTAATTATCTTCAATATTGTTGACTCAGTTCCCAGATAGGTCCTTTGACGGTAGTGTAGACTGATATTTTGTTCGGAAAATGATCCTGCCATTCTCTGAGAAATTTTCAATATCTGACTGTCGATGTCACGTAGTGGAAGGGAAATAAAATATTAAGCAGTCTGCCTGTTCCTCTTGCACGGCCTGTTAAAGACAACACTATGTCGAAAGTATTAGCATAGTAAAAATTAAAAAATGCTCAGGTGATCGAGATTTTTCAATTATTAACCGTTCACTCCCTTTACTATTTTCAATAAAAGCAATATTACTTTTTTTTGTTAACCCTTCTCACTCATGATGACTTAAAAAAAAATAATTGGATAAAAGAAAGTATTAAAATCAACTCTCCATTTGGCATGACCAAGCCTTGAGGTGCTTGAGGCCTGCATTTTATTTATTCATGTTTTGAATTTCTCTCACAAACGACAATACTGGAGGATACATTTATGCTGAAAGCTCCTTTCCAAGTTAGACGTTTATACATTTGTTTAAACTATCACACTTTTTTCTCATATTTTGTATTGTATGATTATTTGGTCATCTGACTTAACTTATTCCACGAGAAGGGGTATCATTTTATCTGAGTTTCAAGACCAACCTTAAAAGGCAAGCCTTACAACCTTATTCCTAATTTGACCCTTCTGCCACATCTATGTTCCCTGTTAACAGATCCCAGTTGCAAACTCCAGCTCATATTTACTGCGCATATTTGAAATCTTGCAAGCTCTAAACTAACTCCTGCAAATCCCGTTAACTACTATATACTTCTAAACTTTTCCTTCGCCTTCATTTAAACCTCACGCATCTGCTTAAACGGGATATCATTCTTCTTTTCCATTACTTTTTTTGAGTGTACAAAAATTTGTTAGTACCTGTGAAAGTTTGTAGATATAACAAACAAATATGATTTGTGGCTACGTTTTCGTTAATATTCTTTCGATTCAATTTAACCAGTTATGAGTTTTGACCGGTTAAGTTTGTAAATCTTATATAAAATTATGATCACATAATTATATATATATATATATATAATTTTAACCAGGTATGTATGTAAAATTTATTTAGACCTTATTCATATATGGTTCTAATTTGTTTTTTGTGTGTTTGTTTTAAGAGAAAATATCCATGCAATACAAATACTATATCGAGATATTACCTTGCTATTGAAGTTAAATGTACTGTATGAGAAACTGTATTGCTGTATACATTATTTTTTTACGTAGGTTTGTGATTTGTTGTATTTTTAATTCAAATCAATTTATTTCCAGTATTTACTTAAGAAAAATAATCATGTGTTAGATAATATGCAATCCTAACAAAAACTAACATTGGTCTTGGTTATGAATAAAATGTTATGGAAGTACACATAAATTTTAATTTAAGAAAAAATTAAACCTCAACTTAAACGCTGTAATATGAATTATTTTTATATTACTTGTTTTGTCTTCTTTTCTCTTTTATATTTTAATCAAGGGATCGCTAAAAAATAAACGTTTTTAAATACAGAAATTCGTCTACCTCTCTATCTCTATTTAGCCTGAACAAACGTTTTATAAAATCAGTTAACGGAAACATGTTCCTCGGATAGAGAACATCAAGTAGAGGCAGAAATCTACCCAGAGTTGGTTCATGAAAGCAGTGATGGGATATATTAGAGATTCAGGAGGGGTATGATGGATAGAAGGAATCAATATAAACATCGAAAAGGGTAAGACGGTGGGAGCCTGATGTATAAAACATACAGACTCAACAAGTGACAAGGGTGCGGGACATAGTAGCTGCCAAGGGAGACCCATTACCTACACCTCTGCAGCAGGGCCTCACCTCGCCAAAGGAGAAAAATCAAACAAGGACGGACAACTGAATGGTTCCTTTCAGAGGCGAGACTTGTAGTCACTCGAATATTCAACGCCTAGTATCTATGCCTTTCATGTTCACAGTACTTTTAAATCGACGAATTCCAGTAAACATCTCAAGCCTTAAGGTGATAAGTTGGTTTTGAATTCATTTAATTCAAAATTCATTTTAAGACATTTTTTTCACTTTGATTTTGTTAACATAGCTGTTATTAATTAGTAACTCCTGGAATGTCTTATGAATTGTCGTAAATATATTATAATTATATTATGATTATTATATTGTAATTACAAAATGGCATTTGTCAGAGTTAAAGGTACTTCATTATACTTTTTCAGCAATTATTTAAAGCCCATTTAGGCACCATTTTGTGGGAAATCTATCAGGACTTGTTCAAGAAGATTTTTAGACAGCCATTTTGCCAGATCATAATAGAACGTTTGTGTGCAATCGTTTCTCAAATGATCAAGTAATTATTTAAAACGTTTCAGATGGTATCAGACAAATGATATGAGTGTATCTTATACATATTTTGTTTTTCGCTTACAATGTTACAAGCGAGGAGTTGTTTATTTGCATTTTCCAAATAGAATGGATTATAAATTTACGTTAAAATGTATAAATTCCTACCTAGTAAAAATATTTCCTAATTGAGATGGTAATTATTAACGTATACCTTAAGAAAAAGTAAAAAACTAAAACAATAATGAATGATCGCCGTACATAAGTTAAGATTAAGACTAGACAAATGCAAAATGATTACCACATTCAACCTTGAACTAGGACTAACAGTCACGTGATCCTACTTAAACAAACAATAAATTGTATAACTGAAAATAAATTAAAGTACCATGTTTAATTACAACGGGTTATAATTAATTACCTGATAGTTAAAAAAAAAGTATTCCCCTAATATATACGTAGGATATCAGATTAAATGCCTTGTCACCCATAATAATAATATGTAATTTTGAACCGTTGTACAAAGATATTAAAACTGTCATTAAAATCGTATTTCCGAGTGTAAATCAACCCTGTGATTTCCTTAGAGGGATGATCTATTGCATAGTATGTACCAATTAGTGCTATAACTATGATAAAAATATAAGTAATAAAAAGTAAAAGTGAAAAATAAGTTGTATTAAACAGTTAAAAAAAATAGAGCATACTGAATAGTTAACTAAATTAAAGGACTATACATGCTGAATAATAATAACTAAAATAGGTATGGGGATTAGTGAACATAAATTAAAAAAATTCATAAAATCAGAATTGTGTATCATTTTTTAATATGTATTTAATTTTTATGCTACTAAAACTAATTCAATCAAAATTATAAAAGAAGAGTATCTAGTAAGATATCTGAAACCCTAAATTGTGTGGTAGACTAAACTTAAAATTTTATACAATTTTTATTAAATGTATCTGATGATTATTGTGTAGAAATCGGTATTAGTTATAAACAAATGAAGACAATTTGATGGGCCACCTTTATTGTATTTATCTTATATAGGCAGTGGTTGAGTGAATAAAAGGTTATATCTCCATTTTATCAACTGGCACGTTTCGATTCTTAAATATTTTTAATTGAAATGCCATACCGAACATGAAAATAAAGGACACCAGGAATTTATACAAACATAGATAGCAAATTCCATACCATATCTTTTTAACAATCGGAATCCAAATATCCCTGAAAACTGATAAAATAAATACACAAAATAGTCTCCGTTTCTTCAATTTTTTCTTTTTTTTAGGATTCTTTCAACAGGAATTAATAACTTAGATAGTATGCTTTTTAATTGTCATCCCATTTTTCAATAGTGAAAGAAAAATATGTAAGCCAATCTTTAATCGATAATCAGATATTAAAAGCATAATCATAATGTTTATTGCTATTCCATCTTCTGCAAACTATCAAACTCGCGAATAAAAATATGTACGTGTGAAATACTTGATAATGCAATGGTTCACAACTGGGCATCTCGTACAATATGTGTAAATATAAATACCAATAAATTAGACAAATTTAATCGGATTTACCAAAATCAGATGATATCATAATTTTTGAAGGAATAATACTACTTTACGATTTCTAATTTCAATATAATATAATTTCTAATTATACATTACGATTTTTTTCATTTCACTAAACAAACAAAAGTTGAGCTTGTTCACCTGTGAAAGTTGTTTATTATGGTTTAGGTGTCTGATATTGATATCCCCGGTGATCATTCATTTAATTTATGTTTTATTTTTTATAGGTGTACTATAGAAAACACTGAATGGCGAAATTTAAGAATAGTAACAAATGATACTCCTAGAGGAGAAACTACACAAAAATAACTTTTAGAAGTAGTGGGACTAGAAGTAGTAGTAGGGGGAATAAGCTTAATAGATTTATGTCAATTTAACGTCCATTTGTCTGAAACGTAAAGACAAGGAAGGGTTTGGTTCTAATTTCCAACCAGTAAAATTCATTAATTAATTTGTGTTTGTTCCACGCTATTATTAATGGAGTGAGGTCCATTTAATCGAGCTCGTTCTCATTTCTCTTAGATGTACAGATAAAAACTTTATTGGCATTTTTTACACATTCGAATTAACAATTATATACATGGTTTGGTATTTCTTCTCACGTTATATTTTTCATAACCTTAACAATGTTAACATTTTCTATTAGCAAGGAAAATAAATTATATAATACTAATAATACATACTCAATAACAAGATAAAACAATAATAAATAACTTTGTTTATAATAAATAAACCCTTCATTAAAACTATATTCCAAATAATGCTTCCCCGATGAATGTTACTGGGACGTTTTACTGTTTAAATGTATACACGCTGTTCTAATGTTTGCAATTGAAAGACAGGTAACAGTTGAGGTATTGTCGTGTTACCTGGGAACACTTTTATAATCCTCATGCCCTGATTTTGGGTTGTTTCCTGTAGTTTGGTTAGCTGGAAGAAGTCCATAATGGGGGGGGGGGGGTGTCAGAATGGAGCATATTACTGATATGTATAGAAATAGCTTATTTTTAGGTAAACGTTTTGATTTTTTTTTTTATGTAAAGAAACATTTTGTAAATGACCCAGATAACGTTGTTTATTTTATTATTAATATATTTTATAAATGGATTTTATTTAGTTTTAAGACAAATTACTTTACAGATCTGGAACACGAGATTGGGGTGTTATTAATGAGGTGATTGTAGTCTAATAGGGTCTTCTTTTTGTGACAACTATTAGTTAGTTATGAACTCGTTAATTTGTATGTTCCATTTACTGAAAAATATATGTATGTTCTTCTGAGTCTCGCTTGCAACGGAATCGAATTATGTTAAGGTGTATATAAAAATTATCATAGTGTCACCGGCGTACAGATCTTTCTATTTTCGGATGTTTTGGGAGGTCAACACTGTGCAAATTAAAAAGAGTTGGTGAAAGAATGGAACGGAAAGAACTTAAGGAAAAGACGTTACAAAATTAGTAAGTTTAAGATTCAGCTAAATTTAACTAAGTGTCTATTAGAGAGAAAGAGGGAGGTTGATATTAGTTTGTATGTCATATGGTCCGAACAGTACATAAAGCCTTTTTTATGTTCAGAAGGATCATGGCTGTATGGTGTTTGTCATTAAATGCTTTAGTTATGTAATCTATCTCATCTTCGTAGATCCATAACTAGGCCACTGATTTTTTTTTTTTTCCGAAACAGATATGCCTTTTGAACGGATAGCATTTCAGTTCAGGCGGAAACTTCCTCATTTACGAAACAACCTCGTTGAGAAAGTAAAGTAAAATAACTTGTAATTATGGATGATATCATTAATGGAAAATATAATTGGCTTTAATTAGTTGCTCGGGCCAGAGCCAGCCAACTCTACCGCAGATGAAAGTGACTGATACCTTATTCAATCCCTCAAGCCACGGAGAATATGATTCACTATGGAATAATTCAGCACGATGAAAACAACTTGATGCAAAGAACGGATTCTAATTATAGTTTTTGCATTTAGTGAATCTAGTTAAAATATAGCTCATAACCAAATATTTTACAAACAGGCAGAGTATTCTATCCCACTTATGAGGTAGAACATTATGGGGTTAGTTATTTAATTGAATCATTGAGCGTTAGAATCAGTGCATGACAATGTATATGAATTATGTGTAACAATTCATATACAATAAGAAATTTGGTAACTCTTTTAAGTAGCGAAGCCCTGTGGGTCACATCAAAGTCAGCAGAATTTACTTTACCACTCAAAGTTTTATGGTTTATACCGTGTTCCCTTTTAAATTTGTTTATCCAGCACACGGACATTCTGAAATAAAAGCTACGTTTTACTTACTCTAAAGCTAGGTGAGTACCAAGATTTTCCTGTTTTCTTGTAAATTTGTTTATGTTCAAATTTAAAATTTTATCAATAGGGAACTCCCAAAGTATAAAAAACACATTTAATCTTGTTGAACTTCCAGTCAAAAAAATAATTTATTCTTTTTTTTTTTTAATTATAGCTGTGAATAGATAATTATAATAAGAAAACATAGTGAGGCTTATGATCTATTGATGAAATAATGCCACTCTTGTAAGGTTCTTTTTTCTTACATAGGTGGGTTTAGTTTTAGTAGCTGCTTAGTGTTCTTCCACTCACATATTTATTTTTATTTTCTCATCGATTAACACAATCCCATTTATCGATTCACAATTTTAGAACAGCAACTAGTTATTAAAAAAAAAAAAAAGAGATTTAACGATAGGAAATTATTTTTAATTCCACAATTTTTATTGTGATAAAATTACAATCTGCCTTATTGGGCAATAAGTAATTGTGGTCAATGTTCGGATTCATACCATATTTACAATTCTTCATTCACTCGCTCATTCATACAGTATTTATACAGTCCATAGGCCTCCCAAATCTACATGGTTGTCACCTCCCTCTCATGCGAAAGAGAAAGTGGTGCCTTGAGCAGACCCCTACGCTCCTCCATCAACGACATCGCCGGATACGAGGCATTCGAGGCTGACCAAGAGCGTGAGAACCAGAGTCACTGAGGACACGATTATAGAAACTTGCCATTGCCAGAATTTCCACTGTCACATATTCATAGCAGGGCATGAGGCCACTAACAATTTAGTCTCCGAGAAGGATTATAGGGATGTGTGGCGCAGTGTAATGAGTACTAAAGGATTAGGGTGGTTGGATAGGTTTGGATGGAATTTCATTACCTTAGAAGGGATGAGTTCAAGAATGTGTGGTATGTTATGGAGGGTTTAGTTGTTGATGTAATAAAGGGCATTAACTGTTGTTCTCAGACCTTTTGATTGAAAGGATTGGATACGCTTGATGTTCGACTTTTTTGCTGACCCCCATAGCTCTATTCCGTATGTCCAAATTGGCTTTAGTATAACTCTGTAAATTAGTAATTTATTTTCTATTGAGAGATGGGATATCCTTCAAAGTAGTCTGTATAGTCGTCTAAAAGTGTCTGTTTAGTTCTTGTATTTTTAGCCTCACGTGTGGGTTCCATATGAGTCTTTTGTCGAGGTGGATGCATAAATACCGAACTTTCTTGGATACAGGAAGAGGGATGGAATTTAAAAAAAAACCAGTGGACAGGACTAGTGGCAGAGGGCAATGGTAATGTTGCTTCATTAACTTTGATTCACCATACACCATCTCATCAAAGTATTTTGGAAGGTTATTGAGTGCTGTATCGGGGTCTAGCTGACAGGTCAGCAGTATCATCTGCATATGTTGCTAAACAGGTATTGTGAGAAGAGGGGACATTAGTGGTGAAGGGCCCAGGACACTGCCCTGTGGAACTCCTGTCGGAAAGTATTGTTAAGAAAACGTCTTCTATACTGACAAAATTGAAAGTTGTTAACTTTTTTATTGCTTCATACTAGCATGATAATAGAAGTAGTACAGAAAGTGTAAGAAAACATTTCATCAGAAATTATCTATCGTTTGAAGGAACTGAAATATCTTGCTGACTTCTGTCCAATTAATGAAGACTCTACGTCCACAGACGGTTATTAGAGATTCCACTTGATAGAAATTCCCTATAAAAAAAGCCTGTCCAGTTAAGAGAAGTGCCCGTCCGGAGAAATTCAACTGCCTTACGCCGTACGCCTAAAACCACAGACTATCGCTAGAGTCATAAAAGTGAACATAAGGTACTCAAACCGCTGATAATACAACGCCGGATTGAGAAGGATGCTGATACAGTGGCTAGGCTGGGGATCAGCCGAGGATTACCCCCTGCCACCCCGGCCACCTGCTCATGGTGTGTTCTACCGAGGTCGAAGTTTTGTCTCTTTGGGATCTTATTTTTTTAAATATCGTAAAGTCGGTAAAATATTCGTATTTAGGGTTCGTGTGTTAATTTTTTTGTGTTTAAACCCTACTTCCATTTGATTTTATTCTAAATAATTCTATCAGTCCCTTTTATGTGAAATTTCCATATATTTTTAGCAAGCACATAATTCCAAGGAAATGGTGGTCTAAAACTAAAAGAAGCGAAGAGAAGACTCCTAGAGTGAGAGGTAAGGTAGAGTGGAACGACCTGTTGAGAAGTGAATGCAATTGGCGGAACTTCAGCAAGACCCTGTGTTCCACTTATGAAATTGCAGTAACTAATAATAATCGTTATGTACTGCCATAGGATGCAAGTATTTATATACTTGCCGTAACAAAAAGTAATCATTTTGAACATCTGATATCCATAAAATGTTTTTCAACCAATCAAGTCGAAAGATAGAGCAGTGGCTAGGAACGGGCTTTGTTCTATAATTGCAAATTGTACTGAGTTCCTCATTGTACAGTTTGTAGGTGGTCCTGTACAATAGAGCTTCAATGCAATCTTGTTCGACTGTATAATTCGCGAGATCCGACTCGTTTTTTATATCGAAAGCATACTTCTAAAAGCTTGTAAGTCCAATTCACTTCCTTCATAAAATCTTGTAAGTGCATAATGCTCACTCATTTAATTAAAAGCTCATAATGTTTGGGGTTATTTTTCCTACAAATGTCTTGGGTATTTGAAGACACAACAGGAAATTCTTTTTTTTCTACGCAAATATAGTTTTTGTTACCTGTGTGAGATTTGTTGTTATGATCTTACAAGGTTTTAGAGGTAAGCCGTCGATATAACTATTCTGTGAGTATGTTTATATTAGAGTTAGTGTAGAGTCCAATAGAGACTTTTCATATTCTTGAACATATTAGGACAGAAAGGTACTAAACTATTGCATATATGCATCTGCTACTGTCAGATAATTTGTTAAAAAAAGGTTTCAACAATCCCTTTTAAATCATCAGTGTATCGACTAGATAAACGTTTCTATTATTTTACTCATCATTTTTTCGATAAGAATAAATTAGTATGGAAATATGCATTTAAACATTGTGATCACGCGATTCGCGCAAGCATTTTAGAAAACTTGTTGATTGCCTACTATTGTATGAAAGTAGTAAGGATTCTTATACAGGAGGCAATTAGTTTTATATTGTAGTCAACTTAGACAAAACAACACTTTACAACAAGGAACAGCCTGAAACAATGACCTGCTCCGACGACAACGACTTCCCTGAAGTTAAGAAGAGCAGCGCTGCCAGCGTTACTGGCCCGAATGACCTAACACATCATTATTACGTGGAGAGAAAGGCCGAGCCAGCGCTTCCCAGCCAGTTCATGGTGCATCACGTTTTTATTAACAGCAACCTCACATCGATGACAGAACAATCGGTTGAACAGCTTCTAAACGACGTCAACTAGTAGAAGCTTAGAAAGGATTACTAAACTTCATATAATCCTTACAAAGACTTACCATCCTAGGCTGATTCCTGGTGCCCTCTCTCAAAACACCTTCGTTCTTTTTTAGGAGTGCAACTAACCACCATTTGTTTGTGTTACAAATGCTTAGAATGAGCACAGTGTTAGCAAGTAAATTAGTATCGGGTTCAGTCAGTAATTTTAAATAATATTGAATTCTAAATGTTTTTCATGCAATATAAACTAATTTGACCGAAATATCCGCGATCAGTGGCTAGATTTAGACCAACTTATTTTTTTCTCAAAAAACATTTATTTTGATATATTTAAATTTACAATAATCAGAATGTGTAAGTGACTAACATAACCTAATAAACTTAACCAATGTATTACAATTTAAGAATATATTAAAAAAAAAAGAATTTTACGTAGGATATAAAGTTGAACTTCAACTTCTTGATTGACACAATGTATTTTCTGTTTCTTTTATTTTCTTAAATAATTATAAAAATTATTAAAACTATCATTAAAATCGAGCTTCTTTACCTTAACCTGGGTCTTTTTGTGGAAGTGATGCTTCTAATAGAAACAAATAGCATCGAAGTTTTTCTTGAAATAAAATCTAAATCGACGACCTCGGACTCAGCATGAAAAAAAACATGTATCAATCACTATGTGTCAAAAATTCATCAGTAAAAGTATTAATTTTTCAATAGATCACAATCATGTTATTCAGTATGAGACAATGTCAAAAGGGTATCTTCCAAACAAACAAGAAAAAATGAGTACCAACTTTTCCGACTAGGAATATTGGGAAAATAAAACAGCAGCGAAACTGGCTAATTGAATATTTCAAGACTTTGCAAAAACTTAGACTGAATTGCCGGATCAGATACTAACTTTCCTATATATAATTTACGTAATTCATACTTGGATAATGTTAGCAGTACAGGTAAAATACAGCTTCCTATATTTTAATATGTTTACATATAATTGGATCTAAAATATTTTTTTTCTCTGTTTATAAGACTGTTTCATGAATGTGTACCATTTTTTTTACCATACAACTACCATTTAGAAAGAAAGGACAAACATTTAACCACTTGCATCATGCTACTTTACTTTTAATTCTTAATAAACTCCAAATTACCCGTCATACAACGACGAAACAAATCGATTTGGAGTTAATCAAAATTAATTCGTGACAAAACTTGCAGTTCAGCTAAAAAGTCTAACGTAAATCGGCTACAATCATTTCATTTATGAAAAAAAAAATTACTGCGCATAACCGCTCAAGCACCGGACTTTATGCAAATAACAAATAAAGTAAATAAATATAAACTATAATATTTGATTGTTATTTACTATGTTTCGACGGTTCAAAAAACCTTAAGATGATTGAGAAAGTGATTGTGTCATAGTAGGTATCATTTATAAGTTAACTTGACTAATAAAACAAGTTGATTCAATGATCAGTTGATTCAAAAAACATTTTCCTTATTAGATAAACACTTTTTATCTATCGGAAAATCTTTTTTTTTTTAGATGCATTAAATTATGTGTAAAGATGGCGAAATGTTATAAGTGACTTTTCTTGACTGACATTTTTTTCACATTCCTGAGTCTATAAGTACTAAGAGCTTTGAGATAGTTTAAACAGCTTTGAAATTTATCATAACACTAGTTTTACCTGAGTGAGCGTATTACCAATGGTTGCCTAATACTGATAGTCTCTTTTTATAGTACTTATATATCATACTTTGCAATGTGAAAAAACTCTTAGAAAAAGTGACTCAGAAATAAACAATTAAATTGTATTTTAAGTTATATATTTATAAAAAATTAACAACGTGGAAAGTAAAGGAATAATATTGAGAGATTGATGCCGGAATTCGGGTCGGAGTTTCTGCTTCACTTTCTTAAAAACGTATTCAATGTTGTGAGAAAAATGCTTACCATCAAGATCATTTTGCTTATTTTAAGATCATGAGTTAAAAAATATATCTTTGAGAAAAAAGTTTATTTTATTAGCTTAAGCATTTAATCAACATCTAAGCATTTAATTACCTCAAGTATTGCGTTTACTACTAACAAAAAAACGTAAAGAGCTAAATTACAAATAGGTATCACGTATCGTATATAAATATACGATAGGCTTTACTTTCTAATAGTCACTGTTAAATGCCCGTGATTGATTTCTATGGTGATATCCACAAACTATGAATCTTACATTCAACATCACCACAAATTACAGATCTTTCCTTTTATCTATATCTTTTGAAAAATAAAAAAATGTTGACGGGAAAAGTTCGAGAAAAACATTCAACAACAAAAATTCCCTTATCTCCTAACAAGCTAGTATCTCCTTGAGTTGGTTTTTCCACGTGGGTATGAAAGTTAAAAACAGAAATCGGATATTTAATACTTTTCAAGCTAATTTTAAGATGATGTTTATTTTCATAGTTAGTTTCTTCACAATTTATAATTTTATTTTTAAATAAATCTTTGGTAGTTGAGATATTGAACAAATAAAATGAATTTTTCTCAAAAATACCAAGTAGTTTCATCACAATCGCTAATTCAATTTTTATAAATATTTAAAAAAATAGATATCAGCTCATAAAAGTTGTAATGAACGTATTACGAATATACGTGTATATTATATGTTTATTATATTTTGTGTAGTACGAATGTATGTAATTATGTATTAAATCATGGAAAATGATATTTAATAAATGAATAAGAATAGTTTTCACACACCACTCATCCGGTGGGACAATGTTTAACTATGAAATTCCATGAAATTAAGGTGAAAACTTCATAAATGTCAGCCAAACTTGAATTTTTGGAAGAAACGACGCCTAACTTATCCTCTGGTATGCCATAGATCAAACATGTCTTGTTTAGAATGCCGGAGAAAGTAATGTTTCCTGAGAAGAAGAGTTTTTCCGCCACAGAATTATTTTTGGCTACGTCATTGTTAAACCACATGAGTGATATGATGTAGTTTCATACACTAACACATATGTAAGTATAGCGTACAATACTAATTTCACACTAAAAGTCGGCAGGTCAGAAAATGAAACGACTTAGTTCATAAGGCGTTTGATGCTACATATGCAATAAATATAATAATAAATAGTATAATGTATGCGTCACACATAAATAAAATTCTCCGATCAGGTATACTTTCTGGAGGACATGAAAATTGTAATTGGAAATTTTTTGTTAATAAAAAAGTATTAAAAAACTTTTACTATGAAATGAAATAAAAATGGCGATGCCACCGATCTTTGCAACTACTTCTAAGTAGTTGGCTTATACGTAATAAAATATACATATAATTGAAAAAACAGAAAAAAATCATTTGTTACAATAGAGCCTTTACCATAGATTGCCTTCAATATTGGTGTATCTTAAGGGGAATGTTTATAATGCCAGAAATCAATTGATAAAAAATGAGTTATGAAAAATAATTCAAATGAGTAAATGAGTCGGCGGCTCCAAGGATAAAATTAGGTAGATGTTTTTTTGTGACTAGGTTTGAAGAGACAAAGGCCTTGTGACACAGGTAGATAGGTATGCTTTATATTTTATATGAATGGGGGAATAGCAATACAGCCTGGCCTCAAGAACAACACATTAGCTTAATGGCGATGTACTCACTAGTAAAGTATATTTATAAATATATGTATTAAGTATGCACAAAATATGAATATTAAGTATATACATGTTAATAAATATACAAATCAAACTACAAATACTACTCAATAATAACATTGCAATGAACAATACATGTACGATAACATATTTAACAGTTTTAAGTCAATTTGACAATTTTGATTTGAATGTTGTAAAAAATATATTCATTATTTTAAAAGAACACAATAACTTTAAAATAGAACAAAACTACTTATTCAAAATTAACAATCTACATTAAGAAGGTTTGTTAAACAATAAAACAACTAGACCAGAGAATTTCAATCTTTGATTTGGAGATAATGTGAACCGTTATTCTTGAGAGCATTTATAATATCTGAAAAGTTTATTTCTGTAATACCTGTAAAAAATAAAATATTTTTCAGTTAAACGTTGTTATACAGGGCGCAATACGATGTGGTGAAATGTCTCTTCAAATGTGCATGAATGTTTCATATTCATATATACAGTTTCTATGTGTATTGATTACATGAATTTTTTTATTGTGTATTCCTCTGACGGCCATATTTGGGCTAGGCAACGAATCATGGTGAAAAGTGTCTTTAACTCTAAATATAAAATGACTCTATGATAAGATTATCTGGATCGTAAATTTTTAGCTGAAAACAGAAGTTTTCCATGATCCAGGCATACGAGGCTGGTGACTTTGAAATAAAATGGATAATAGAGGTATTACGTTTTTAAATTGATTTAAAAATCTTTTGATAGAAAAATGAAAATTTAATTCGTGACATTTTTGTGCTAATAAGGATCCAGTCATATTTCATACATCTTTATTTATTAGTTTTGGTTTTTGATTGTTGCAACTTCTTCAGTCCAATATGTTCTTGCCTTCGGCGAGCTTACATGTTTGAGACGATCAGACCCCGCTTATCTTCGGGTTCGTAGTATAGCCTTACTTCTTTCAACGATGCATATATACTTTATTTAAATTTATAGAGTACTTAAAGGAGAAAGTCTGTTCAGATGATATTCTTCTTCGGGTTTCCTTGTTGGGATATCGCTATATTTTTTCGTTTTGATTGTTTGCCGTACTTACCTTGTCTTCATATTACAGCAATTTACGTCACCTGTAGAGTTTATCTGACTGTTTTAAAAGAAAAACCCTTAACTTTAAAAAACGTTTTTGCAAATAAGTGAGGTGACTAAAATTATACGAATTCAAGGGCATACCTAACATTAAAAATATTCAGTGGTGGTCCTGCGGTTCTTTTTATTTTTCACAAATCATGGAGAAAGACTATTTTCAACAAAAAATACTAAAAGAAATAAAAGTCACCTTCCCCCGAGGGATTTGAACTGCTAACGTTCATATCTCGCTCAGCAGATATGCTGTTTATTTATTTGCGATTACTGTAGAAATGTAAAAAAAAACTTCTAAAGTCAATGTGTTTAACCTTGATTTCTAAAGACAATCGATATCTTGGAAACAGATTCGAGATAAAAGCGTATCTATATGTTGTTTCTCTATGCATCTCTTTTCCTTGCCTGACAAAACGATCGTTTGATGAACAAGTCTCATTTATTGTCCACTCATGAGATTATTCTCTCATAAATGAAATACCCACCTGTAAGTTGTGGTATTTACATACAACCTTCACGAATACATTGGTTTTACCCATTTTACAGATGCTGTAGGGAAGAAGTGCTTACTTCAGAGTAAACAGGCAGTCGGAATGATTCTTGTTTTAAAAGTAATGAAATCCACAAGCATCTCTAGGCTCCTTTTTCTTACTTGCATGCAATACGTACGTTGTAACATACTGTATATGAAACTGATTTCATTTAATCAGTAATGAGTCTAAAACAGTGCTGCTGAAACAGTAAAATGTACTTAATGACATCATTAGGAACTTACTATAGTTTTAATAAAGTTAAAGATTGTTTGTGCTAAGGCTTTCAAAAAACTACCTTCTAATAGCCATTATCTTTAAATATCTTCACTAACCCAAGACGTGGGATGTTTGCAAAGACTAAAAATTAAATTTTACCCTCGAAATCCACTGCTTCCGAAACATAATCTGATATTTTAGTATTTAATAACCTATGTAACCATTTTACCTGAAAAGTAGTTTGTTTCTTAGTGGATGGGAAGATTAATATTAGGAATCCTGTGATAATCAGTAGTTTATTACATATTTTATTTTTAAAACAACTTTATAGAAACCATATTTGTATCATATTTATATTATACGTGTTTGACGCCGGTTTATTTTGCATCTTAAATCGAAATAATAAAATATTTTTGTGCCCAAAATTTGTTTTTTTTTCAACGGTAGCAATGGTAAAACTTCAATATTATTACTAAATGCTAAAAATTACTTATACTTACTAGACTGCTTCTATTCTACTCAAAATTAATACAACAAACTAAAAAAATATGTAGAGAGAGTTATTTAAAAATGCATGTGGTTTAGGATTCGGGACTTACCAGCGAGGAGGAGAGATAGGTCCATCCCCTAGCGAACCGCGGACTGACTAGCGGGTCCCCGCTCGCAAGGAGCATGCGCTTATCGAGTCTGTGCACGCTCGGCGTGAATTCGTCAGTTCGCCTTGTCCAATGTTTGCCAAATCTGTCTTGTATATGGGGGCTTCAAAACAAACGTGTCCGGTTTTTAATGAACCTAATTTAGAAGTTCTTCTGTCCCATAAGATAAAAGTAGCACTGAGTTGTAAGATTTGGCCGTCAATTCGCCGATCACGAAAGAATGCTTCTGTACTAAATTAAACTGTTGAAGGTTCCTTTTTAGTAAATATGATTTGTATAATAAAAAATACATCAACTTTTATACCATGCATATATACAATATTTAATAATTAAAAAATAACGATTGGAGTCTAGCAAGATTCCCGTTTTAGTCCTTCAGATGGGTACATGTTTCAACTATGTATGATAATTAAAAATTACATTTTTGAATGCATAATTAAATTCAATATTCACCTAACTCCTAATTTGTATTAAGTCATTAATGTTTTGCTACTGCAAGAAACATCATGGTGTAAAAATACGCTCCTTTCGTGATTGGCAAATTGACCGCATAAACACTGCTTTTAGGTAGTATTTAATTAACAAAAATATAACAAGTACCCAGGTATAACAAGGTAGAGTATGCTATAGAAAATTATATAGATTTTCGCCCACTATCGTGTAACTAGATACTAGAATTATACATTAACTTTCTCAAAACTAAGGACAATGATGTAGGGAAGACTGCTGCCGACCTTGATACTGTTTATTAATGAATGACGCTTCAACATTCAAAGTCTCCCTCCTTACATCAAGGTCCTGATGAACTGAAAAAATTACATGTAAATAAGTTTACGTGTTACATGGATAACATAATATTTAAAGTTATATTACTATAAATTTCTAATTTATGGTTTCTAGTAAATGGTTATCCATACTGCAGTTTGGTTATAAAAAATAAATCCTTGATATTATTTTACACTATCGATTTGATAGGGTCATGGTTTGAAGTATATTTATAAAGTTAATAGTAAACATGCAGAAAAGTGAAAATATGTTGTTGTTTTTTATGATCTCTTCAGTCAAATCTAAATTGAGCCAGAAATCCCATAAAAATGAGGCTAATATAAAGTACTTCCCGACGTTAGATACATGATTTATTTCTTAGTACTTTCTACAGCTTTTCTGCAACTCTATAAAAAAAACGGAAGATGACAAAAACTGCTGCAGCGCATAGAAGTGTACCATCAGGCTTACTGCCGTCTTCATATCTGTTTTAAGATGTGTATTTAATGTATTATTGTTCCAGTGTACTCCGGAAACGAAGTATTACTACTAACATGTTTGTTTATACTAAATGTGTGAAATTGTACGTAGCTAAAGTACCTAGAGGTGCCAAATAAATCGGCGATTAAAAAAAATTAGCTATCATTCGTAAAATATACTATTTTTTTTTTATTAATTAAAAGGTATTAGCCACGTTTTTCTTAACAAAACGTTTTGCATTATTAATTTCTGCGGTGAATAACACCTTAGTCCACCATGATCTTGAAGGTAAAAGGTTTTAAGAGCAAAAAGCGAACATTACGACTTAGAGGTATTTAAGTTATAAATACAGTTATTATAACAGCGCATTTGGAAAAACACGTTGCAAAGTTTTAGATGAAATGATTTTCAAAATGAGCTAAACATTGTAAAGAACCTCAGATTGCGATTTTGTTTCCCTGTTCAGGTTTCCTTTGACTCTAAAGTTAGTAAGCTTGGCATTCCCCATCTAAGCTGATGAATATTTCGGCAGACAACATGTTTCTCAAGCAAATTTATATTATAAAGGAGGAAAGAAGGAATAAATTGTCACTTTAAAGGGGAAATTCAGTCTAAAGGATATTGCTAAACATAAGGTCCGAGGAAAGATAAACAAATTAAAGTTTTAGAATTGTCCAAACAATCGTAGACACACATTGAATGAAATGGAAGGCAACATTTGTTTTATTCTATTTGCAGAAGACCAGTTCAAACCGAGGCTTTTCGACAACGTTCCCTAGAAGGGATTGTACTGTCGAGTAAATAGGGGAATTGGCGGGAAAGGTTTACCAAGAATGGAAGGTGGACTGAATGTGCTACTTCACGAATTCGCTTATGGGTAGTTCGCAGTACTTTGCAAACACTAAATTAATTTCGTTAAAGGACAAAAAAAAACGAGCTACTACTCAGAGCTTCCGAGTCGATCGGTTCATTTCGGAAATAGAATATTTTATCAACCTCGTGAATAAACAGTAAAAATTTTCAGTTTTCATTATTTGATTAATTGCAGCACTGTTGAATAGCTGTTGATTATTTGGGCCAGCATTCGTATTTTTCGAATTGGATAGAATTAACGCCACGTGCCGCCAAACCTATCAAGCTCTATTCATTTGAGAGGAACTAATTAGGAAATCATTTTTTCCGCATTTTCATTTTTTTTCTGTCAGTTAGGAAACTTTATTTTGTTTTTTTTACATCAAACAGAAACTGCTGTGATGTTTACACATTTCAATTTGATAGAATCTTATTTTTAATTAATATACACTAAATGCCTTGGTTTTTAAATTATTTATTTCAATCGCTTGCTTCAGCCTGTGAACTCATAGGGGTTTTACCTACTTACGGACACAGTATACCTCACTCCATACGCAATGGTATTGTTCGGTCTTCTCAAAGTACAAAAAGCACAATTAGAGCACAATTTTGACACCAACACTGTCATAAATAATTGGCTGCTGACATAGTAGGTAGGTGCCTCGCATTAACTATCAAATTAACTCTAGGGACCTACTTCTAAACTGTATTTGATGAGCCCGTAACTACACTCTTGGATTCTAATGGAATTCGAAACCACGGAATATAAGAGATGAATAACAATCATTTTAAACCGAGAAAGGGTATATAGAACGATACGAAACAAGAGTGTTAGAGCACTCTATTCTACGAGAGACTAAACTGTCTGAACCAAACGTCGAACTAGATTGATCATCAGCGATTTCATTGGGTTTGATTGGATGTTGTAATTGACGGTCGCCGTGTTGTGTTGCTCTTCTGAAAATATTAACAGGTCGCTGCGACTTCTATTTTCATGTTAACCTACCTAGGGCGTACAGGAAATCAATTAAATGCAGTTCGTTAGCTCCATCCGGGACTCTCCATTTGTTGAAGTGAAATCCACTGGCAATAGCATTACTCATTTTAGAATCTATATCATTAGTACATTTACTATCTCAAAAAGCACAACTGGTCACGTGACAACTACTTATTTATTTTACGTAATTACTTCAGCGTGATTTGGAACGATCAGTGCTGAATTAACGGTTTTAAATATTTTACCTTGTAGGATTTCATTAATCAGTCTAACGACCCAAACTACCGTTCCTTATGAATGGAGTATACCTTCATTTTTTACGATCGCTATAAAAATTAAGACGTTCACGATTAATAAAGAATAAGCTGTCCATAGCAAAAGCCATAATTAATGAACTGACTTTTTCAAGATTAATTGTATTGGTTCTCAGAATGAATGAAACAACAACCTCTTGTTTTCAAAGTCGTTGATCTATAATAATTTGAATCAAATTCAGGGGTCTCTCTCATGATGTATTAGTTTGTACTTCTTTTACATGATATAAAGGGACTGTGTACAAATCCCAAGACAGACTGTAAACTTTTTATTTCATTTCAGTAAACGGAAGTGTTCTCGATAAGATGGTTCTCTTTCCCTGGCTTTGGTAAAATAACTTGTAGCAAAAATAATTAGTAAATTCATGGGAAATAAATTGTTTTTTTTTAATTTGTGAATTTATTATATGTGTCAGAAATATAAAGACAATTAGTATCATATCATTGAAATAAATTATAGCACTGAAAATAATTTGAAATGAATCTAGATTTGATGAATCGAAGGATTTCCTTCTACTGATTTATTGGTAGACGTTTTAGTCTTGTTTTAAGTTTGCTATTTAAACAAGTAATGAGCTTAAATATGAGGAGCTGCCATTAGTTTAAGAAATTCAGAAAGTGTCATTTCGCTCCAGATAGCTTGTTATAAGAGATTTATTGCCCATGTTTTCTCCGCTCTCCTCGTCTCTTTTCATTATAATCTCCAGTTTACAAAATTATTCTTTGCTAGCAGTGAAAGGCAATTTCCCAAATACATGAATCTTAGGTGCAATGCCATCTTATTATTATCATCTGTCATCATTTCATTATTCTTGAACAGCCGTTCACCTGACATTTAAATGCTCAACACATCAATGGATTTTAAAATACTGATGTATTTATGAATTGCAACTATCTGGACTTCTTGGACTTATTTGAATTTTGAGACGATATTTAGTGACGGTAGTTTTCAGATAGACAGTGGTTCACAATTAGGATATATATTCACCCAATTAGGAAATTGTAAACCTTGTTCATAACACTTGTTTCCAAGTGTTGGGAAAATGGAAATAAAACTTGGCAGGAGGATCAAATTTTATTAAAATAGAAGAGGAAAATATAGTAATATTACAATTAAATACATAAATAATTATTAGTTAATATTTTAAAAGCTATGGGTTTGTTGACAGAACTGTTAAATAATAGTAATCGTATATAGTTAAAAAACATAATAAAATCAGGTAGTAATAAGAGTAAAACCTAACTGTTCTAGGGCTTACTGGTATTAAAAGAAAATTAAGTTTTTTTAACATATTTTCACTTTCAGCTATATGTGAAAAATCTTGGTCCTGGCAAAAAACTTTCCTACTCTACTTTGCGGCCCCGAAGGAGCATTGTTGGCTATCTATGCATACTGTTCAGGTTTCATTATGTTTCAGGTTTAATTAGATACTTGTTTAGGCCACACATATATGTTGTAATGATATTTGTATGATCAAATTAAATTTATTTATTAGAGTTAGGATGATTCTCAGAAAGGACTAGTTTTCGGTTCAAATCATATTTATAGAGTGTCTACAAGTGTACACAAGCTTGAATATTTTCGAAAAAACACTTTTTGTTCGAATATGTTGCCAGTAAATAGCAGATGGACGAAATAAAGGCTGAGTTTTTCATATCCTCGCCAAAACAACACGTCTAATACTCTCAGTGAAAGTCTTATTTGCATTAATAGAGTGTGGTTTTCAGATTCTTTAAAACTCACCTGGTTGCTTCCTAAACATCCTTTTTACCCCATGATTTCCACAGATTAAGCAAGAGCATTAGTTAATAAGGTAAGAGATTCAATTTCACATTAGAAATGTCTAAATGTTTTATTGTTGCATCGTTTAATTTGATATCGCAAAATTAACACCAATACTAGAATACTTTTTGGTTTGATTGCGTTATTAAACGAACTATTTTGTAACTTGTAGCCATCCAGTGTACACAAAGCAGAAAGGCTTGTGTGCAGTGAAGAAGCGGTAGGACGTTAGGAGAGCGGAGAAGAGACGGTAAGGAAATGAGCCGGGCTATGATAATTACAGCTAAAAGCCTCGGAGGGCCGCGGTCGGGTTTCTGTAGGGCCTTTGTCTGGCTTCTGCCATCACATCTGCCAGCCTCTTATGTAAGGCCTGGTTCGATATCAACTATCCTTAGCTCCTTCAGTTCACAATATTACTGAATGAAAACGCCGCTCCCTTTTGATTGTCCTTTCTGGTAAAAAATACTCATGTATTCTACTGAGGTTAATTACAGTGAAATTCAAGTCAAGTGTGATACATCTCACAATTAACGGGTTTTTAGTAAATTTTTTGTTTCATAATGAAAGCCTTCTAAATATCTAAAGCATAATACATCTACTAATCATGGCATAAATGTTTGATACTCTACGTAATGTGGTAGCTTTGATTTATAGCACCTCTCGTCAAGTAAACCCTTTATGCAAATTAGCGATCATCCTACTAGATGCATGTGGGATTGGGAAAAAATTACGAATGCACCTATAATTATTATTTATTATAGTTATATTAAGTAATTATAGATCGCTTAAGTCCCAAAAATATTGGATACTATTAAGCAGGAAGACACGTTCTTTAAATTTTTACCTGCTCAATATGATAGAAAAATATGCATTAATTACTTTTTTTATCTTATATTTACTACTGTTACCTTTACTCTACAATTACATTTACCTTATTAACATTTACGGTGATGGATTACAGTATCATCTGAGCGATCAATTTGAACTACCATGCAAAATATCATCCACATGAATGTAGGATTGACCTCATATGAAAATATATTATTAGTTCAGTTAAGCCCCAAAAAAAGTTACAAATTACTATTCGTGATTGTCTTTGATTTGTGGCCCTGCCTATTCTGATTGGTTTTATTTCTAACATCATTAGGAACTACCATGCGAAATATCATCAGCTAGTTGTGTTAAAGTTGCGAACTCGACCCTAATTTGTGAATTTTTACAATTATAGTTAGAAAAAGAAACCACAAATTACATATAATTTATCACCGTGTTAAAATTTTTAACGCGGTCAATTTAAAATTATAAAAAAATATTAACTTTAATATAAATTAACATTTTTTTTTACAAGTACTCATGTTTCATTTGAAACCGATTTGTTTCACATCTTCCCAAAATGGATTTGGGGTGTGACCTCAATGGGAAAATTGCTCAAGTACCACCTTACAATGATAACACCATACTCCACTACAAATTATAATGTTTCAACCATGGATCTAGACATGTATATAATTCCTTTATTGTGATAAAATTACAATCTGCCTTGCTAGGCAATAAGTAATTAAGATATACTATCATTCATACCATATTTACAATTCATCATTCACTCGCTCATTTATACAATATTTACAGACAGCCCAGAGGCCTCCCAAGTCCACATGCGAAGAGAAAGCGGAGTCTTGGGAAGTCCACACGCTCCTCCGTCAGCCGTGTCACCGGATACTAGCCAGTGGAGACTGACCAAAAGCGTGAGAACCACACACGCTCAGGACATGATTGGAGAAACTGGCCATCGCCAGGACTCCCACTGTCACGCGATTATAGCAGGTCACGAGGCCACTGCCGTTTCAGTCTCCGAGGAGGATTATAGGGATGAGTGGAGCAGTGCAATGACTGTGCTACAGGATTAGGGTGGTTGGAAAGGCTACTGTGGAATTTCATAAACTTGGAAGGGATGAGTTCTAGAATGTAGGGTATATCAAGGTCGTTATGAAGGGTTTTGTTGCTGACATAATATGGGGCATTTACTATTGTTCTCAGGACTTTTGATTAAAAGGACTGGATACGCTTGATGTTCGACTTTTTTTCTGTCCCCCATAGCTCTATTCCGTATGTCCAGATTGGTTCAAGTATAACTTTGTAGATCAGTAGTTTATTTTCTATTGAGAGATGGGATGTCCTTTGAAGTAGTCTGTACAGTTGTCCAAAGTGTCTGTTTAGTTCTTGTCTTTTTAGTCTCGTATGTAGGTTCCAGGTCAGTCGTTTGTCGAGATGGAAGCCTAAGTACAGTACTGTCTCGGATACAGGGAGAGGAATAGAATTAAAATAAACTAGTGGACAAGACTTGCGACAAAGGGTGAAGGTAATGTGGGAACATTTTGCTTCATTAACTTTGATCCGCCATTGGTTAGAAGGTTATGGGATGCTATGTCGGGGTATGGGTTAGATGACAAGACCGCAGTGTCATCTGCAAATGTGGCCAAGAAGGTATTGGGCGACCATGGATCAAAGTAAATTTAATAATTTGGCAAATTCGTGACCATAATTGCTTCATTGGGCACTCCATATAAACCAGAAAGAAGCCATATAAGAGATCTCTTTCAGTAAGTTTTTAACGATCTAATGACAGGAGGTTACACCATTTGGAAGTGTTTATATCACATGATGGATATTATTTATCATGTTAGCACATTCGCTGATAGCACATTTCTAATGCCGAAGTAGATTTACAATTCAAGTTTATACTAAAATTTATGCAATCACTCAATACGGTGAAAAACCATGGGAAATCTCTGATCAACAGTTTTTTTTTTCTATTTGTATTTTAAACAGCTCATTACTTTAATGGAAAACTTTAAAAGATGTTTACAGTGAAGTACCAGAATATCTATTTGTTTTGTGGTGGAGAATTGGAAATATTTGCCCAGGAACGAAGTTGTAAGCAGAAAACCTATTTGTCTTCCGACTGGAACGTGCGATGCCGTGTTGGGTAAAGTTACCTCTGTGAGAAGACTAGTAGGGAGTGAGGAGGGGGGGGGGGGAGGCAACAATTTACCGTTGACAAGGGGTCGGGTGTACGCAACAGGGAAAAAACCGCCGACATCTACCAACTTTACTCCGCTCAAACACGCAATCGCGGTGATTAGTCCATGTAAAGTCGTCCATCCCCGATCCGTGCCGAATGGTCGGGGTTTAGGCCGGTATTTAATGGCTCAGTAAAATCCACAACACCGAGGAATCTAATCACCCTCTAGGTGAGACTGTAACGAACGTATAGGTCACCGTTCACCGAAATAGCTCTTAAAGATTAGTAGTAAGGAGTTATTTAAATGCCTACAGTGGAACCACATGAAACTAAAATTATAGATTATAGGCAACTTTATCAACTGAAAGGTATGCTCATTTTAAAATATTTCGTTTGTTGGACTTCCTGCGTTAATGCTTATAATTAGTAATATTGTAATTACTAAAGATAAAAGAAATAAAGTGATATAATTTTTTTTTAAATCACCTTGTTATTAAAAATTTTGGAATTCAATATATATTCTATACAAATTAATCTGTTTACAATAGGACAATATTATATGTCCTGTAGCTTGACTACATTTTATACTATTTCTAACAGTTCCACATTGTGATTTTCGATTGTTTCAATAGTATAAGGTACTAACGTCTATAACAAATTTTGAATTGGAAGCTATTTAAATTTAAACGTTCTGGTCCTTACTCCCATAAAACAAATTAAATACTGAAAAGAAAAAATATATATAAAGCTAAATTTGTCATAATTTTTTTTTTTTTTTTCTAAGCTCTCTAGTTAGAATTTTCGGATGAGGGATAAATATAAAATATTTAGGGTGATCGGATCCAATTTGTCATAATGCCCTAATAGGTTTTTTTTTATGTCTAGCGTATTCAATTTTTTTTATGGGAGTGAGGATCAGAACATTTTAATTTAAATAGCTCCAAATTAAAAATTTGTTATAGAAGTTTGTTTCTTAACTAACAGCCAACAAGCGAAATTATGAATTATGAATCCATTTTAATAAAAAATATATAGGTAGGATACCTTCATCAAAGTAAAAATAATCCATGAATAGCTGTAGTGTACATATTATAATATATATTCTTAGTTACTAGTAAATTAACTATTTTTAGTACTTTTACTAATTCATGTAAAACTGCTAAAATTATAGTATTTTAAGCAGTAATAGTAATCATGGAAAGATAAGACAAATCCTTAAGATTTTAGACATATTGGCCTTCTTATCTCCCTCTGGAAAGTATTTGAAAAAATACTATAGTAGTATAATAGAATATAGAGTTAATAGAATATTTAGTCCCACTGAGCAACAAAATATTATAATACGGAAGCAATTCGGTTTCTGAAAAGGATATTCTACAGTTACTCAACTGAGCAGGATAGTTATGAACATAAGAAAAAAAATTCAAATAACGAAAGCAGTGATCGTCTTTCTGGATATTCAAAGAGCTTTTGATATGGTTTGACATTGAGGACAAATTTAAACACAGTTCGATAAGAAATTGTAACAAAATAGCACAAGATAATTTATATTAACTTTTACAAGTAGGAACAGTGAAAGGGTGCACGGATTGAATAAATTAGGGGAAGAATGATGAAGAAACATATATAAAATATGGGTATAGAATTTCCATTGGAATGGAGTTTTACAGGCTTGAGGGACGGACTAGGAGAGAATGAAGGGGAAAGATCTATGGGAAGAGGCATTTTTACAACCGATATCAAACAGCACAAATCCAGTGGAAAAACAATTCTCTGAACCGCTTTCAAATTAAAGTCGACTCGGCAATGAATGAACAATAGCTAATGATACTAGCAACAAATTTTAAAACGTTTTTCAGTGCTGGAGGTAATATCTGAACAAAAAGCTATTTATTAGACCAAATTAATTGCACTCGGCATGTGAATTGGCCCGGGTTCGTTTAAAATGGCTGTATTTTTTTTTGGATTGAGGCTGCTTCACAGAGGCAGTTTAACGGTCTATTGTCTGCTCAGATATTGGAACTACTTTTTAACCTCATCGTTATTTGTATGTCACCTATTGAAATATAATTTCATGTTTGTATTGTAGCTATGTTTTTTAGAGAGTTGATGAGTACTCAGTTAAACCAATATAAGACTTTCATGGCCAGCGGTGTAAACGACCTATATCTCTACATTCCACATGATTCTCATTATAATTTTCTAGGTTGATGTTCATAGTCAATTGTGTGATGTTAGTAACATTAAATTTCTTAGAATTTATCACATAGCATATAAAATGATTATTGCCGGTTATGAATTATTAGCAGAAAAGTATTTTGGTTATCACAATATGGTAAAAGGTATTACTGTATTGTACAAAGATAATAAGCAGAATTATTTAGTAACATATATTGCTTACATCATGCTAAATTAAAACCTTTGATACCTATGATACCATTCAACAGTTGCTTCTATCCCAAAGGTTTGATCTTGCATTTATAATTTTTGCAGTGACAACTATTATGCAATATTCTACAAGTCATAATAATTTGTTTTACGGCTGCAGTTGTAAAGATAATCAGGACAATTTGAAGTGTGTAATGTACGTGACCTTGTATTCTGATTAAGTGACAGTGAAAAAAAATCAGTTATGCTCCCCAAGTTCTTAAGGTTTCTCTCTAATCACTATATAGAAATTAAAGGGCTTTCCTCCATACCTTACTACTGGATAGGCTTGATAACGCAAATAGGTATAATGGTATTCCCCGAAATTTATTGGGGAGAAATTAAAAAAATCGTATTTGATGTATTTTCAGCCGATTTCAACAGAAAAGTTTCTTAAGTAAATAATTTTGCTATTTGACTTGTTTAAAAGACGATTTTCAATTACCGTGATGGTTTATCAAATTTATTAAAAATAACTCTTATTCCTATTCTATCCTATGGATATTTTTTCTTCATTTTCTACTTATTTTATTTTGGTTTTATACATATTATTATAAACAATTGTAGTGACCACTAACTACATAAGATAAATCACCCTATATAAGTTACGTCTAGCGGTACGGCAATGTTAAGCCTAATACCTTGTAGCCTAGGGTAAACAAACCCGTAACGTGTGTATAGAGGATCAGGAGGAAAATAAAGCCAGTTATAAAACAAACCTTCTTATTATATCATATACCTCCTTATTCATTCCTTTTTCTCGATCGTCTACAGCTGGGAGACGATTACTGGTGCCGAAACCCGGGAACTACGAGTATTTTGGTAAACAACTGTGAGTAAAATTTTAATTTATATATATTGTAAATTAAGTTAAACAAATGTAAATAACATTACCAAACCATAAATCATTGTAAATGTTGTAAACAATAAAGACGCAGCTGCAAGCCAATTAGTTGTAGGAGCTGGGCCACCCGCTCCCGTAGCAGGTACTATAGCGAACCAAACAAGGGCTGGAGACCCTTACCGGCGTCAGGTATCAGTGACTCAGGCAAGGGCTGTCAAAGAACAAAGGCCACCACATACTAAGCTGGCATTGGGTACAATTAAACCGAAGCTGATTGGCTACTTACGAAGCCAGCTGGGTATATAAGACCCGCGGTTTAGGGCTGTAATTCATTCTCCCGACGACTAGCTACTGATGACTTGCGTCTGCGGTGATAAATTACCCATAGTGTTTCCTCTCGAGTGCAGAGCATATATGATCTAAAAAATAGCAAAGAAGTGTCTTGAGAGAAACCCGCCATAGAAAACTCGCCTTTGGAATCCGGACGGATTTCGCCTACCCTCAGATACCGAGTGTGAATTCCTGGTCATTCCTAGACCACACAAACTACCTACACTACCTACCCTATACCTCTTCTCGTAAACATAGTGCATTGTCGGGGCACATACCTATCAAATATGGAGTCAGATAGTAAGACCGTCATGAAACGATTGTCCAGGTCATAAGCCTAATCAACCCTCACTTCGTCACCAGGGCTAGGGTAACTAGGCACCCCCCTCGTGACGACCCGACAACAATATATATATTAGATGTAAATAATAAACAATTTTAGCCTGTAAAAATAAAAATTATGTGTTTTAGATAATGAAAAACATAAAAAAATAAATATAGGCAAGGATAATTGAGGGTGTTAGTTAGAGTTGATTTCAGAGCTAGTTCTACTTATATAATGGAAGCTAAATTTTATATAGTGATAAATCTACAGAACAAATCCAGCGATCCTATTCTGCCTAGAAAAGGCAACCCATCGGTTAAAAATAAATAAGAAATACCTCTATTTCTACAGATTGTAATAGCTGTTTCTTTCAAGACGTACATTACTTAGCATCACATTTCAACCGCAAGGTTTTCCGCTAAGCAAGCTATGACATTCATGTGTCTACTTAATAGTAGAGGCTCCACTAAATAGAATTCCAACCACACTATTGGCTAATAATGGTATAATAAACAAATACTAACCAGTGAAGTAGTCTTAACTGTCACAAAATGAAGGATGACATTCACATAACAGATGTCACGTTTCGATTTTTCCTTGGGGATCTGCACTTACGCTTGTGCTTTCTATGATTTTTTGCAATGTTTTTACTTTATGTCTCACGTGAGTTTGTGCATTAATACTTTAAAGGTTGTATGTTTCTAGTATTTTATATTCCTTTGTAAAAAAAAAATCGTTCCCTGAAATTTCCAGTTAACTAGCAACATTAATTATTTTTGTGGATAATAAAAAAATTCTGTGTGCACACAATGTAGAACATAATAGAACCCCCAGCCGGCTACAAAATTCAGCTCCACCGTTTGATGTGGCAACACAACGGGGAGTGAACTAAATTGTGCACTGCGTTCGGTTGCATAGCCCGACCTCTGCATTTGATTGTATTGATTCCCTCACGGTATTTGCTGCAAACCTTCCTCGCATCCGGATAACATCTGTATGGAATCTCTTGAACAACTATAAAGAAATTTAATATCATATCTAGTTATCATTAATTATATCATATCTTCATCAATATATTTATACATAATTACAAGGGGCATTTATATAAATATAGTAGGAGGTAATAGAAGAAATAATGTTAGGTATCATGATAAAAAATTACTCAAGGAAAATGATCTAGACACGTATCGATTACCAATGATATTACTTACATATAAAACAACCATAGAAAAACCTTCGTTTCCCTATTATAACCTATGTGATAAAAGTGTTTAATTATTCCTTATCTTTGTTGAGATAAAATTGCAATCTGCCTAATTGGGCAATAAGTAATTGCAATCAATATTCTCATTCATACCATATTTACAATACTTCTTTCACTCGCTCATTCATGCAATATTTAAAAACAGCCCAGAGACATCCCAAATCCACATGGTTGTTACCTTCCATGCATATGAAAGAGGAGGCTGAGCCTTGGGAAATCCCCCACATTACTCTATCAGCCACGTCAGCGGATACAAGCTAGTGGAATCTGACAAAGAGCGTGAGAGTCAAAGACGCTCAGGACTTGATTGGAGAAACTGGCCATTTACAGGACTCCGGCTGTCACAAATGTATGGCCGGTCACGAAACCACTGCCGCTTTATCCCCCGAAGAGGACTATAGGCATGTCTGTGCAATCAAGGTGCTAGGGGATTACGGTGGTTGGATGTGTTTCGATGGAATTTCATGAACTTGGAAGGAAGGAGTTCAAGAATGTAGGGTCGTAGAGTGTAAGATAGTTATGAAGGTTTTTGTTTCGGTCGTAATAAGGGGCGTAATTATTGTTCTCAGGACTTTTGATTGAAAGAATTGGATACGCTTGATTTCGATATTTTTGCTGTCCCCCATAGCTCTATTCCGTATGTGCAGATTGGCTTTAGTATAACTTTGTAAATTAGTAATTTATTTTTTATTGAGGGATGGGATGCCGTTCAAAGTAATCGGTACAGTTATATATATTATAATTAATGAGAGTCAAAGACGCTCAGGACTTGATTGGAGAACATATTATATATATATATAATTAATGAGAGTCAAAGACGCTCAGGACTTGATTGGAGAAACTGGCCATTTACAGGACTCCGGCTGTCACAAATTTATGGCCGGTCACGAAACCACTTTAATTAATATATATATATATATATATATATATATATATATATATATATATAAGTTAAAGCCAGAGGCTAGTTTATGTTGTAAACTAATACGATCAAGGGAGGTAAACAACCCATGATCCTATGTAGGTCGGATTACTAAAGACAATAAAGCAGTCTCTTTACAGAAGTTCGAGAGTGTAGTTCGTTTCCCTCTTTCCTATTCTTTCTTTAAGCTTAACCACCGACGATTAACTGTTATACATATATATATATGTATCAAATGTCGTTGAGTCACTATGTACATTACCAAATGAATTTGAGTTGCCATTTTATATACACAGACTTTGATTTAAAGGGTAAAGTTCAATACCCGACATTTCATTAATACATAAATCTGCAGCGTCTGTCAAAAGAAGGCCGCAACTATGAACAACTGCAAATAAAGACGCTATTATTGTAGCGAGGTGGACCAGTTCTGATATTGCAAGTCTGTATGCACTTAATTGTACAGGATCTTCTGGTTGTTTATGAGATATAAAAAGAAAATTTAATAATAATAATAATGATTATGTGGCAAAATCAAGTGTAAAATAAATTTCCTATTCAGCAGCCGCGAAAACTTGCCAGTGCCTCGCCCCGACCCTAAACCTCCTTTATTGTGTGTTAAGGTCGGGGTACGTCCAGGCCTTATTATTAAATTAAAGTTTCACCCTTCCAGGCCGTGGAATCCTTGAGCTACCCGGACTTTACACCCTCACTTAAATAAGAAAATTCCCAGCCACAGTTTTCTTTTCGCATTTTAACAATTAGAAAACTTCTAGGGGAATATTATAGTATTGTATACAATTATAATAATTTTCAACTGCCCAGCATTCATTTTGTTGTTAAACAAATGGAATGACAGAAACAATTTTCTGTTGTAGCGATTTTTTTAACAAATAGGGGTAAATAAACCTTTATTCAATAAACGTTATGTTTTGTGCGTATTGTGGGTCTGAAGTCTTATAGCCTTTGTTATTTTAAATTTTTATTTCCCTTTACTACAAACACATATCAATTTTTGTACTAAAAATTGACATAATGAACTAGAAAAACACAAATCCATTATACATTCTACAACCTGTTAGTGTTATTACAATTTCAAACATATATATATTTATACATTCATAAATGATTTATGTGCAACAATCTATCGGACGAACTTGTTCTTTCTTCAACTAGCCAAATGGAAAAATGGATTGACTCGATCCAATAATTGAAGTAACCTATGACATGGTGAACGAAAGGCCACATCGCGTAGACGACCCGTTTGTGTCACCCACACCCTATTCGTGGATTTGTCTACGGCAAGCCTTAACATTTATTAACCGACTCAATTCGAAAATCCTGGACCCTGGTAGGAACCGTGTACCTCACGCAAATATAATGAGGCTCCTACGAGCGTCCGAAGACCTGACTACCTCTTCAGGTTATTATCTATTATACCGACCACTTCTTTATTCAAGTGGCTACTTATTTCCTCTAAGGGGATGAGTTTCCCCTCACTTAACACCCATTAATAGAATCTGTACATAACCTGTAGGAAATAGGATCTGTAGTTAGTTGTGACTCATACTAACCAACACTATTTCATATCTTAGTACATATTTAATGACTAGATTCTTCTATTTTACTAAGAAATAAAATGCAATGTTTCATTTGATACGGCTTTGATTAAAGGCATAATAAAATATTTCCGATTGCCCAGCATTCCTTTTGGTGTTAAACAAATGATTTTCTGTTGTAACGATTTGTTTAACAAATAGGGGTAAATAAAATTCAGTAAACGACTTATGCCGAATAAAGTTATTGCTCTCAAACGTTATGTTTTGTGCATATTGTGGGTCTGAAGTCATAATGCCTTTCTTATTTTCAATAATCATCAAACTCAATAAGCATAATCAAATATTTTACTTATACGGTAGTCGCCCTATGAGCCGCCTTGCGATTAGAAGTTATAATTAGACTTTTTAAATTAAAAAAATGTCCACTGAAATGAAATTGTGTAAGTTAATTATGCAGCATACTGGGAGTGGATGTGTAGGAAGATAGCGCAACAAAGGTTCCCTTTAATCTGCTGCTGCCTGAGAGGATTTGCAGCAGAGCTTTCTAACAGGCATATGTTGTGCCTTCTTTTCATGCCGCAGACCCATCAATTATTGTAATTGTGGGGCAACTTTATCTCTAGAGAATGAATTATTTAAATTGTCAGATCCAATTTGTATACAGATATTGGTCTAAATGTAATGGATACTCACAATTAACAAATTTACAATACTAACCACTTTTGCATAGGTTGAAAACTTATAAGAAACAGAATGGCCTATACTCATAAACCATTAAACCCACAGAAAAGCTGGTGTTAAAATTCGTAATATGTTCACATTTTTAAATGTTTTTACTTTTATTTGACTACATGAGTACCCAATAGCCAAACCGAGTCGAGTTGGGTCCTCTAGTACCAAGTTACAATGTAGCAGACCGAACCCACCTCTCTCTCATTGGTACTTTCCCGTGGTATCCTGTTCGAGTTATTATTATTGGATTATATTTTCGTGTTTGTGATTTGGCGTGTAACAACATGATTATAGAATAATAGCTGTTGCCAGAATAGGTCATAATGATGTAATAGGATAATATGTGAGAAAATAATGTATTAATATGGTCAGGCTGATTGGATAACAAAAGGGCAGTCTATTGCGTCATTTCTGAACCCATTTTGAACTCATGTATTGGGCTATGGTTGGTATGGATCCAAAATTTAGGGTTCGTCATTCAAACTGCAAGCTTCAATATAAACATAGTTCCTAGAAATCATCTTTTGACTCGACAGATACCCTGCGACATTTCCTAAGTTTAACTATCGCAAATAGCTCATGTAAAATTAGTGATATTTTAAAAGATAGAAGATTTTAAAATTCAAAAGTTGAGAAAATAAAATATATCTGCTACAACCGAGAGGGTTAAATACAAAGGGTGTAGACCAATCGCTTGGGGCTCACACATGTTGCAGTGGTTAGCGGAACTGCACCAGATGTGCAGTTTACGGCTTCAGATCCCAGAAGTTCATGTTTTTGTTGTCCTCACATAGAGTAAATAAAAGTGTTAACAAAATCAATGAAAAACAGAAACAGTAGCCCTAACCTCTTCTACCTAACAAATAACGTTAGGGAAATATCCGAATATTGGTTTTAACTCTGCAATAAACAGTGTTCTTAACCTGATATTTTATCTACGCTTTCTTATTGATACTCTTTTGCATTGTAACTGTAAATTACATTTTAAAAAAAAAGGAGAGAGTTTATCACATTCAGCTGTCATAAAATGTTCTATGGACCATTTAGTAATTATTCATAAGGCTTTTAGAGGTATATATGCATATTCAATTAAATCGTGAGTATTTTATCCATGACCGAAGCATAAACGAAAAATCAGATAACAATATTTAACTGGATACGATGATGTTCAATGTTTTAATTAATGGCTGGTAATATCGAAGGAGTCATTAATTAAAATTAGTATTAGTTTTAAATTGATTCTGAATTAAATTACCGAAAACATACATTATTGTTAGACTCATATTAAGTCAAGATTACAATTATTGACGAGTTATTTGATAATGATTATTAATTTTTCAGCTTTAAAATCTATTAGTGCTCGACATCGAATTTGATTCGGCTACGGCGATGGTACTGCAAAAATGCAAGGATAATTGAAATTTTAAAAATCCTATTTCGCAGTTGACCTGCAGGTTGATGTCCGATAGTTTTACAAAACCACACCTACTTTCGGTTAGTTGGTTTACATTTCCTGCATGCTCTAGGTGTTATTTATGGTGTTCTAGGTATGGCCATAATTGTGAAAATTCTATGCGGCTGAGAATCTAATTTCACTTAATTAAAAATTCCCTTCCTTTAGTCACCAAAGACCCAGGCAAGGGTGGATGAAGATGATGCATTTCCTTCTACGAGTTTCATTAAACCGTAAGATGATGCTAGATACAATCTAATGATCGTAGAATGGTGTGTACTGGAGTGGACGAGTCCCCACCTCAGTATTAGCAGTATATAACCAACTCCGGCCGACCCCATGAGCACATTCACCCCAACAGCGAGATGAAGGTAAGTGAAGTCACTTTCACAGGGAGCTTCTTCTTCCCATGAGCCAAGTTAGAAGAATATCAGGTGGTAATTTCTAGGCGCTAGACGAGTAATGTTTAAATTACTGTCGATTCTGATCTCAAATCAACGCAAAATTTACACCAATTTAATTCTTTACCTCATCTCGATTTTTAGCAAGAGTTTCCTTTCGTTTATCTTTCTCCATTTGATTCAAAATTATGGCTCAGCATACAAATGACTGACTGTTTAAATTACAGAGTAAGTTGGAATAATTCCTACCTCTTTCAAAAATGATCGTTATCATGCCATTCTATCTCAGCTTAGAACATTTGGATTCTTAGTTACTACCAAACTTTGTTTGATTTGGATAAAATACAAATGCTCTTCCTATGACTCAGTGATTGCATTTAATTTATACATTTTTTTTTTCAACTAAAATTTACTAATATAAATATATATTTATTTATAGTTGATCTGTGCTGTGGTATGCTTTAGCACACTGGTGCACCAGGTCTTATCAGGTATGTAAATTCTCGAATCGTGGAATATTTATACTGTAGCGTGAACAATAGCTATGAATCTTTTTTATGATACTTGAAGGTTGGAGCAGCGGAGGGAGTAGTGGTTGGTCTGGAGGTGGAGGCAGCAGCGGTGGAGGAGGAGGTGGATGGTCATCAGGAGGAGGTAGTGGTGGAAGTGGATGGCCTTCAGGTGGTAGCACTGGGGGAAGTGGTTGGCCCTCTAGTGGCAGCAGTGGTGGAAGCAGTGGCTGGAAGAGTGGTAGTGGAGGAGGTGGATGGTCATCAGGAGGAGGTAGTGGCGGAAGTGGATGGCCTTCAGGTGGTAGCACTGGGGGAAGTGGTTGGCCCTCAAGTGGCAGCAGTGGTGGAAGCAGTGGCTGGAAGAGTGGCGGTGGAGGAGGTGGATGGTCATCAGGAGGAGGTAGTGGCGGAAGTGGATGGCCTTCAGGTGGTAGCACTGGGGGAAGTGGTTGGCCCTCAAGTGGCAGCAGTGGTGGAAGCAGTGGCTGGAAGAGTGGCGGTGGAGGAGGTGGTGGTGGAGGAGGGAGCGGAGGACCTACTATCGTCAAAATTATTAAGATAATAACTAGCGGAGAGAGCGGTAGTGGTGGCAGTGGAGGTGGCAGTGATGGGTGGAAAAGCGGAGGAGGTTCAGACGGCTGGTCTTCAGGTGGAAGTGGAGGAAGCAGTGGATGGAAGAGTGGAGGTGGTGGTGGTGGAGGAGGAAGCCTACCAATCGTAAAAATCATCACCCTCGGTGGAGGAGGTGGCGATGAAGGCGGCTCCTCTGGTGGGGATCCTTGGAAGAGCGGAGGCAGTGGAGGCGGATGGTCTGCTGGGGGAAGTGGAGGAAGCAGTGGTGGATGGCCTAGTGGAGGAAGTGGTGGAGGAGACGACTGGTCGAGTGGCGGAAGCAGTGGAGGAGACGACTGGTCTAGTGGTGGAAGCAGTGGAGATGCTTGGTCAAGTGGTGGTAGCGGATGGCCAAGCAGTAGCAGCAGTAGTGGTAAGTGAATTTTCATTGTTAAATACTAAAACTTAGGGGCTATATTCATAAGAATGATTAAAATTTTGTTTCAGGTGGTTGGTGGTAAAACTACAAATAAAGCGGAGAGGAGATGAAACTATGCATTGAGAAGAATTAGGTTATCATGGATACCAATACTTCTGTATTTGTGAATTTATTTTACAAATGTACATCAAATTTAAAACCAAATAATAAAATAATGCTTTTATAATAAAATGGAGATTTTCCTTGGCAATACCAATTAATTCAAACGTGTCTTTGTCCTATCCAGTCTACCTGTTGTCAAAAATTATTATTATTTTCGTTTAGTCAATGTGGACATAAATGAATTGGCCAATTATCGAATAACATCACACTATATAAAGTTATTTTTATAGTCAATATGCCTTTAGAATGTACTATAAAATTCACTGTATGAAATGTAATGGCGCGGTTGGAGCAGTACCCGTCCATTGAACCCCCTCCCGATTACTTTCAAGTATTACTTGCTTCTCTCTTCTCGTTCTACTTAGACGTATTTCGTCTCCATGCGGGATACTTATGTTGACACATTATTTTTACCCGTAGCCCATAGAAATCTTATTTCAATAAGTATATTTTTATTTTGTTCATCTTCAAGATCACCGCCCAGCTCCCTAAAAGAGTTAGACTGAAGGCACAAAGACTATATGATAACAAATAGTCTATGTAACGTATCAATATCAATGAGTTGAGCAGTTTCTGAATCTCGTACAAACCAACATACGCTCAATATCCGGTGGTACTAGGGTATTATTTATCCCAACCCTCTGGCATACAAGAGAAGGAATAACGGACAGGTAATCAAGAGTATAAGCCCAGTATATCAACATTTACAAATGTGTTGATTTCACATAAAACATGATTATAAAAATATTTTTTATTTCACCTTCAGGACGTAGAATATAGGACATTCGCGGGTAAACCACCCTTGAGCTAGCAACATTAAGTTCTACATGGCCATCTCAAATCCACTCCACAGTATTAATAAACTGTCCCTGTGAAGTGTTGATCGCGATCGAGAAAACAAGTCACGAAACACAATTTGACACTATTGATGGTCATTTTCCCCCCTCCCGCACCATTCACACTTACGGGAGCTGAACTTAGACTCGAATAGCTTCAGGAGTATCATTATTCGACTCAGAGATCCCGAGAAGTATGAATGTATTCGCCACTAATATCGGTCGTTTACGATTATTTTTACACGTGGCCCCATTCCCTTTGGTGTGCTAGGGGTGACTTACCCCCCCCCCCCCCGTTCTTTTTTTAGATTGTAAATATGGTTCAAATCGCCCCAGTCGTTTCAGAGACGCATTAAATTAGGCAGTAAATTAACGCCAGTCAAATCATCAGTTAGAACTATTTTAAATATAAGAAGTCAATGTCTGTCAGTAAACCAGGACCGTATTAGTAAGTTTTCTTATTCATTAATACTTGCAATTTTTACTTAACATATGATATTCCATTTGGCGTTTCTTGTCCTTATTTTCAATTGATTTAAATTTTATCATCCTAATGATATTTATATTTTTTATAATTTAATTTCCAATGGACAAAACGACAGTCATACAAGAGATCGGAAATCGGCAACAGAAGGAGATATATTAATTAACTGCCCTTGTGACGTGTTGGTGATTAATCGTATATTTCACAAGCATATATATATACCGGGGGGGGGGACATTCGGCTTATTTTTATTTCGTTTTGATAATGTTAATCTCTTGTATCCTAGATAGTTAGTTTGAAACGTCAGTATAGGGTGATCATTAATATAATAATCAGAATGACAACACATGGCATACGCAACGGTTCTAATTGTATCTTCCGCCAAAGATATGTGATAAGTAATTATATATCTCATCGAACATGTAATAATAATACTATATATATATAACTTCTTTATTGTGATAAAATTAGTCTGCCTTGTTAGGCAATAAGTAATTGAGATAAATGTTCTCATTCATACCATATTTACTATTCATCATTCACTCGCTCATTCATACAACATTTACAAACAACCCAGAGGCCTCCCAAATCCACATTGTTGTCACCTCCCCCGCATGCGAAGAGGAAGCGGAGTCTTTGTAAGTCCCCCACGCTCCTCCGTTAGGTGCGTCTCCGGACACGATCCAGTGGAGACTGCCAAAGAGCGCGAATAATACTATTATTATAATATTATGAATTATTATTATTATTCCAACAATAATTCAATTTGTCAAAAACTAGCAAATTGTAATTTTTCCAATAAATATCTTGTACATAGCTTTTCTAATAAAAATACAATTATCATAATTTATTCGTAAACAAATGAGGCCTCTGTATACATGGAAATGGTATTAAGATTAATAAATTATGTTTAATCTGTAATTTCATAATTTTAATGCATTTACAATGAAAAATTACAATATATTGTGTGTTAACCGCACAATCAGAAATTACAGGTAATTCCTAACTGCAATTGGTAGTTTTTTTAATTCGCCCAGGACCGCTTAGGGAATATCTGATGCGACTACTCCTCATAACTGATAAATCATGAAAGTCGCAACTAACGCCACACCAAACTCAAAGTAACCATCTCACCATTGCAAGTTACTTTGTAGTCTGGCGATTTCAGAACAGATTGTAGTCATAATCCGTCAACCTAAAAAAAGGAATACAAAAAAGTGCCAGAAATGTCAAAAACTAGAAATCAATCAGAACCATCCGAATGCAATCAAATGTCTAATCGTTATTCAATATTAGCTTAGATTTGCGTTTGATAATCATAATGTTTAGCTATTTTTTATCAACATTTAAATATCAAAGTAAGTCCTCTTCCTTCGGTGCTGGCTGTTTACTATTACATAATGCCGGATTGCCTAAAACAAGCAGCTTTCATAATGGCCTTTTATATTGTCAACACTGTTGAGCAATCTGAAAATGCCAGGGCAGACAGGTGAAAGCTCAGATATGAGACAGTAAGACTGTTTAGACATACGAAAGATTTTATTATTGCTGAGAAGCAACGCACAACCTGCAGCTTAGCACTGTAAAGTATCAATGCCTCTAACGTTTCATTGTATTTTTAATCATTCAGAACAGAGAGTTTCTAAATTAATAAAAATAAGATATCCTCAAACTTAGCATCAACAATATGAGAGAGGTATTCACTGGATATCTCATGCCTTCTGTATCATATTTACTGCGCATTTGATGGTTGCGACGCTTGTCACGGTATTTAATTAATAATTAAAGTGAAAAAAATAATAATGAGACTTTAAACTCGGGAAAATTGTATTTAATAGAGCAAAATTGAGATTTTTATACATGAAATCTGTATCCCTAGCCTTTTTAATCTTGGTTTCCTTGTGCAATTAGGAAAACGAATTTCTCTACTACTTGTTAAAACGTCAATTATAATTAGACTATTTTATATACCCCTATATATACCTTCTTTCGCACGCGAGGGAGGTGACAGCCATGTGGATTTGGGAGGTCTCTGGGCTGTTTGCAAATACTGTATGAATGAGCGCGTGAATGATATACCTATTTTCACTCTCAGGGTCATTCATGAAAATCTTAAAACTTGATATTCTTCAATGTAAACCATTTATGCCCTGAACAACTCTAATAATAGATAAATAGAAGCAACACCGTGAATGAGGTATCCATTTCCCACTTTTCCGTCTTGCTCTTTGTATAGTCTAATTTTTTCATTATTATTACCTCATTCTGGATTTTCCTAGGGTGCTATGGTTAGAATCTGCTGTCAAATAACCTATATTGTATGTGTTTTTACGTTAAAAAATGCTTTCATACATGTAATGAGATTAAAATAAATCTTTCTTTAAATTAAAAAATATCTTTATAAAATAACGTCACACGAGTCTTTAGTAGAATTACTAATGAAATTTAAATACCTCAACAAACTATTTCAAAGCTTTTATTGTAATTTGTTTTCTAGGAATATGTTAGGATCATTGATTCAGTTAAAATGTTTGAAGTAAGTCCCTTTATCTCATCCACATTGATATGAAGTGCGTTTGTTATTTGTGGACGGTAGTTGTTTGTTTGTTGTTCGGTTTGTTTGCTTTTAATGTGTTTTGGGAGTGGAGACTCCTACAATCAGTGGACAGTGGCTTCTAATTAACCAAGTTAGCAAATGGAGGTTTTCCTCCCTTCCACCATTTCCACTTTCCTCTGTTATATCCGGGGTTGAAATACGTTTCTGTATAAGTTCAATCCTTAAAAAAATGATGTTCTAACGAATTCTAATATAACAGTAGTAAGATTATGTTTAGATAGTTTGTTTGTTTTATGTAGGGTCCTAATTTAATATCCTTAGCTTAAGCAATCGATTTCTCAAGTGGAAGTAATCTTAAATGTACCTAAGCTTATCTTTGAAAAAGGCTACTTAATGAAAGTGAGATATACAAAAAAATATATACCTCAAATATAATGACTGTAAAGTTAGTATGCAATATGTTCTCTTAGTAAAACGATTCCATTTTAAATTATATGAAGGCATGTAGTAATCGTTGTTTGTATGTATGTGTACATGTTTTACATTAACGATCGCATTAATAAATCACTGGTTCTGAAACATAACAGGTTTATTAAAGAATTCATAGACATTTGGTGATTACTATTAGTGAATGATCTAATAATCTATCCTCATTTCACCAACAATTTATTAACATGAATAAACCATAAACATGCCATAAAGAGCACCAAGAAAAACAGAAGTGAAACCTTCGTTCTCGTTTCGTCCCCACTTAAGCTTTCTCAGGTAACAAGTTATACAACTAATAATCTCATGTTATGATTATTTTCGCTTAGGTTAAGGCAATTTTCGTTACGGTAACACAAATATATTGAGACTACTTACAGATCAAACCGATCCTATCAATGGCCCAAATTATACCTTCTTTGTCAGTTATTAACATTTCTTTTAATTACTAAGAGAATTTTCCCAATACTACACAGTAAAATAATTATTTTTTTATCAAAAATATTAGTTTCACAATCATATCAGACAGTCTCATGCAGTCTTGTAAGTATTGTTGTTCAAATGTTCCTAGTGTTATAACTGACTCCAACATCGTCTTGGTTTAGTTTACGTCGAACTTGACATATTTTGGTTTCTTTTAAATAAAACCACAACTTGTGATATAAGTGTAAACAGCGTCCCCCTCCACAGCCTGAGCCAATATATACTCACCCTCCACATTTCTCCTGACTCATTCGTTACGAAATAATGGTGAGTCTTAGTACTATAAGCTTATCTTAGAGTCCAAGAACATAACCATTGCGCATATTTTATAATAATTTAATTGAAAATTTGAATTTTTTTCAGCTGATATTAACTATATTATGCTTAGGTACGATTATACAACAGGTCTTATCAGGTATGATGGCTTATACAAAGTTACGAGAATAATATTAAGCGCCTTAGTTGTACCATGTTTTACATCTTTTTTTTTTTCATGTAGGAGGAGGAGGGGGAGGGGGGTCTAGTGGAGGAGGCATAGGTGACCTGTTTGGAAGTTTATTAGGTGGTGGCGGTATAGGAGGCTTGCTCAGCAAAGGTGGTAGTGGAGGTGGTAGCGGAGGAAGTGGTTGGAAAGGTGGTGGTGGGTGGCAAAAGGGTGGAGATGGTGGCTGGAATGAAGATGATGGCTGGAATGGAGGATGGCCTAATGATCCACCAATTATTATCAAAACAATAACAGTCAAAGGAGACAGTGGAGGAGGAGATGGACATGGGGGTGGTGGAGGTGGAAATGGATGGCCTAGTGGTGGAGGGGGAGGTGGATACGGGGGCGGAGGTGATGAAGGTGGGTGGTCTAACGACGTAGGTGCAGGTGGATACGGAGGTGGTGGAGGTGACAGTGGATGGCCAAGTGGAGGAGGTGGAAGTGGCTGGCCAAGCGGAGGAGGTGGAGGTGGGTGGTCTAACGACGGAGGTGCAGGTGGATACGAAGGTGGTGGAGGTGGAAGTGGCTGGCCAAGTGGAGGTGGTGGAGGTGGAGAAGGTACGTTATTCACAATTAAATCACTAAAAGAATGTTTAAAATTGACTTTTACTAAGCAGTTAGTCTTCTCACGGCAAGGCATAGTTTGGGAGTGGCGGTATTCATATCCAAACGAATCAATTCCTTTATGAACGGAAAAGTATTCGTGATTGCTAACAAATTAATGTAAGGATGGCGACTGAGTGCGTTATATCTTTTCGTTTGGTGTTGTGCTATGAATTTAATAAATTGGAGATTAAATATTTACGCTCATGCCTTTTCTCTATTAGTCTATGTGCTATTTGAGACTTATCCATTGGTGCTTCTCTGCTGCAACATACTTGATCTCTCGAAGGCTGCTCACTTCTGTTGCCCCCTGTGTTTCTTAGGAGATTTATGTGTCCTGGATTATACTTCGAGATATCTTTCCCTGCAGGGTTCAATGTCCGTTGAATCCTTACTTTCGTCTCCTGTTCACGCCACCAAACTATTCCAATGTTCCATAGGGTCTCACTAATAAAATAACGGCACTAGTCAATTTGCTCGTAACTCAATAAATCGATATTGTTTTTTTAATAATGATCAAATAAATTAATATTATACTTTATTTAGCTTTTTTTTTGTGAGGGGTCAATATATGTATGCATATACACACACTTAATGTAGTTGGTCTAGATTTTAAGAGAGGTTTCTAACTGTTATGGTCGTGGAGATAAGTAGATTTTGTGACAGTCATAGATTACTACACATCACTTTGTACCGTAACTATTAGACGTTTTTCATATTTTAACTTACCCATTTCTCCATTTTCCAGTTTCCATTTCTGGTTCTTCTATTTCTTTTTCTTGCCGTTATTCTTTTTTACTTATTTTTTTATATTATGATTTTCATTGCTTAAAATGTTAATTTTTCTAAGGCCTTTTCTGAACTAATTAAAAAAAATGTAACAGAACTTAATCATCGAACATTCCTCGAAGCGTACCAGTTTAACGAATTACCGTATGGTGGAATTATAATGGAAAATGCTCTGAGACTTGGGCCGGTCGTTGATGGAGTCAACGACTAATTACACAGGACAACAGGTTTTCTGTTGTCGGGAATTTGAAGCTGATTTCATATGAATTTGATGCCCTAAATTAAAATATGGCATTAGTATTTGCCTAGGAGCTCAAATTTCTAAGATATAACATTTTAGTAAAATATACGTTACACTTTCTTAACTTGTCCATTATCCATGGATAAAATAAAACACCAAATACAGAATTTTAATTATTATATCATACAAACATTACTATATATAAAGATAGAGGAAAAATTCATTCATGAAACAAACAAGTCGAAAGCTTCTCTTCCGTGACATTCTTGAATATATTGGAACATTTGTTTTAACTCCAGCAGTAATATGGCATAATTTGCGTATCCCATCTTCCTTAGTAGCAAGCCTCTATAATTTAAATATCCTGGTGAAATATTTTACCTTGTTCTTCCCTGGTGTCTCTACTTCGGGAAAACGTGTAACGAAGTGGCTGTGTAAATAGTACATCTTAATATTCATATTACACACAAGGGATTCGAAACTGTTAAGCATCTCGTTTACCAGTTCAACAGTTTTCAGCTTTGCATTGCCCCGATAATATCAGACAACTACAACTAACGAAGTCCAGGCTTTTCGCTCAGGCTCATGTATCGAATTTACGAAGGCAAGATCCTTAATGAGTTGTCTTATTTGTGGGCTGGCTAATTTTCCTGCCTTATTTTTTTCCGCACTCAACTGAGGCATCTCTTCCGCTATATATACAAATCATGATCCATTCTTATCAAGAGCCTTTTTAAACTGCTTCATAAGCTTTATATGCAGTGGAGGAAAGATGATTTTCTCAGGTTCAACTAAGGGGTCATTAATGGCATTCTTTTCCCCAACGTCCATGTTTGTCTCTTAGGTCACTATTTTCTAGCCCTGTGGTATGTTTGGTCTCTTCTCTCCCAGAAGCACAAGAAGCAAGGATATTAGATGTATCACTTTGCTGTCCAACTTTACCATTTTTATGTCCACACGAATGATACTTTACTTTCTCTAAGACCTACCAAGCTATGGTGATTTTAATTTTCATTGAGTGAGCGATTGGTATTGAACCATATTTATTTATATTGTGTAGAAGGGCACATTTTCAAATTTGAGCTGTCAATAAATAGGCGCGGAATATTTGGGGAATAGCCAGAAAGACCCATTTTTTCTATGAGTCCTCTAATTTTATGAACAAATTAAGAGAAAAAGGATAGAAGAGTATTTTTTCTTGTAGTGTAAAAAGTAATTTCGGTTATTTGTTCCAGCAAATTTTTGTACTCTAAGCTGGAAACTTCCTTTGACAAGTTGACATCTCTGCTGAGGCCATTTAACCTATCCTGGTTGAAACTATAAGGAGTTGACAACAAGTTGACTATAGGGCAAATATACAGGAACCAATACTTGTAAATGTGATTTAGAACTGCACAAAATAGAGTTAAAAACGCCTATTTCGTGTAGCACTACGCGAACGATAACTCTGATTTAATAAAGTAGAGAAGAGAGAGCAAAACTGATTCCATATTTAGATTCAGCGCCGCAAATATAGCTAAAATCAGTTCTAAAATCTAGTCACCAAAAAAAAAATTGCCTATTTCTAGGCCTGTGTTATTGACGAGCTAATTATAGCATAGGTACTAAACAAGAATTTAAACAAACTGCAATTTATCAATAAATATCAAAAACATTGTCTATTTACAACTATGTTAAAAGTAATAGTTTTAATGAAATGTATGCAAACAACCAACAAATAGAAATAAATTCTTAATTAGGAGTTATCAATTAGCTTTACATTTCTTTTTTTAAAGATTTTGTGAGTTACTGATTTGTTAAATCGTTTCAGGTGGCTATCGGTATTAAATTTCGACGGAAAGCAATAAATGGAAACGAAGAGAAATAAGTATATTGAGAAAACTCAACAATTATTATTTAAGGGAAAAACTTGGTGATACAGTTGTGATTCGATAACGAATACACATCAGAACGGATATCAGAACGTGCTGTGTTCAAATGCTGGATTTATAGCTTTTATTTATCTTGAGTAATATACCAATACAATTTACACCAGTTGAATTGAATGCCTCAACTGATATTTATTAGTGAGTTAGGCAGAATCCTTTATGTTGATATTTTTAAGTTTCATTTTATTTTCTTCATATTGTTTTTGTTTAAATTTATTTATTTAATTCTTGATTTTGTCTTTTATGTGTATATGTATGTATATTTTGTATTATATCTTTTCTTATTTCATTTTTTTTATTTGTACATTTCATTGTAAATTTTAGTGGGGACTGATACTGATAAAGAACCACTTTATGTAAATAAATCTTTGTTTTTAAGACACATAGTTCTAGAATAATTATTATTATAATCCTTTATTGTGCTAAAATTACAATCTGCCTTTTATAAGGCAATAAGTAATTAAGATAAATGCTCTCATTCATACCATATTTACAGTCTAGAATAATAAAGATATTACTATTATTTGTCTGAATGTACATATTTCTAAAAATATATTGCCTAATACACAATTTATACAAAGCACTTATTTGATGCACTCATGAAGCTCTATTAATCCTTAGATTGTTAGTTTGATTTCACAAAAGTCTGAATTTTGGAAATTTTTAACTGTTTTTAGTTATTCTGTTTGTTTTAATCAATGTTTTGTTCTGTATTTAGCACTTTGAAAGAGATTAAAATGTTACCAAAATATTGACTGGCAGCACGCAATAAATCATACCTTTAATGAAAAAAATATTTTGGCCCTTGAAAGCCAAGTCTATCTATCTAAATTGTAGTTTCGTTGTCTTGTAAATTTAAGAGGGAACATTTGTCCTAGTAAATCGACAATTAGAGAGAGACATCAAAGTAAAGTAATATACATTTAACTATTTACTAAAATGTAAGATTTTTTCAGAATTAGAAAAAATAAATTTAGTGGAACCAATAAACGATATAGAAATTTTTTCAAATATTTTAACTCTGAGACTTTTATAAGAGTATTTTTAGCGAAAAAACAACATTTTGTAATAAGATTTACCACTTAATGTTATGATAAAAACAAGTTTAACAATGTTTCATTGGGTTATAAAGGTATCATTTACCGAGCGATGTTGAAAATACTTAAAAACGTACGTTCAATATTACTGCATTTTTATTAAAAAAAAAGAAAAAAAGGTAGTTGATTTTTGAAGAAGAGAATTCAAAAATATAACATTGTCATTCAATACTACTATAATACATACATTTATTCCGTTCAGTGAACGAGGACTTAAATAAGCTAAGGAAAATGACTGAAGGATTAAGACCCTTGACAAAAAGTGAAAATAACATAGGTGGGAGGATTGTCAAAAAGCCACGTCCATATGGCAGACTACATAAGCAATGTAATACCAGTTCTTCGAAGGAATATAACAATAACATCAGTCCTAAAAATGTGTGATGATAATAGTAATAATAATAATAGATTAATACTTGCCTCATTTATAAAAAAAAACTGATTGTATCGATACAAACAAAAAAATACATAGGAGTGACCTATGAAATGCACTAAACCACCCTTTTGTCCATTCGAGCATTGTAATCTGAATTTTATTTTTATTAAAATAATATACAAATGGATTATTGTTAACTATAAAAACAATTATCTTAGCTGATTTTGCTACTTTGACAAAACCCTTTATTATCGATAGTTTAATGAAAGTTAGGCCATTATCTTTGAAATCCGCGATAACAAGTCTACAAGGAGATCAAGTTTTAGAAACATTGCAACATAACTATCCCCTATTTTAACGAGAGGAAGAAGCCCCCACTCAAGTTTTATGTAAAGGGACGATAGTTTGCATGAATGGTTAAATTAATGCCCAAGAGATACCGACAAAAAGTTACCATATCAAACATTAAGACCTTAAATTTACATAATATGAAAAAAATATATTCATATTTTAAATAAGTCATAGATTAAAATTTGATTATTTTGATCTCAAGAGCTTGATTATTAACATTTCTTAATATGCATAAAAAAAACGTTTTCTCTGGGGTACTGAAATTTTTAATTGTGTATCACAATATTAGAATCATATAAATTAATAACGTACAATGATAAAAAATGGAAATAATTAACAGAGTAATATGATAGATGAGCAACTTAAAGTAATAGCGTATGATAGTAAGCAAACTGTTGATGAGTTAATGAGCATGCACTCATACTTAGATAATTGTGCTATACAAATGCTAATCAGTTTGGTAAATCTCAGGGTAGTCCTTCAGATTTTTAAAAAATGGGTCGATATGAAAATAAAGATAAAGATGTACATTTTTGCTATATTTTTACGCATCCATACAATCAATACAAGAAAATATGCCGTAAATTTATATATTGATTGTGGGAAAACTTCCTGTATATACAGTAGTTAGTTACAACTCAACTTAATAATGTAAGGTTATTACCATTTTCAATCAGTTTCATGATATTGACAACCCTGTGTTTGTTATCAGTGAACGTAGTATCCCAAAAGGATTGATAAACATTCTCCTAAAAGCGAGAAGATCATGATAGTTGGGTTACAACTGAGATATAGTGATGGTGATGGTATTGATCATCAGAACTAATGTCATAGGATTGATGTATGTAGATTCTACACACTGTTCGTTTATAATAACGAAAGAATGCTAAGACAATTTTCCTGCAGAAATACTCGTAAACGGCTCAGATGTTAGTAATTTAAAATGTTTTAAGAAAAAATTACAGTTCTGCTGTATAATTGTATCTTTTTTAGATTTTATATTAAATGAAATAAAGTTTTGTTAATCTGAAAAAAGGATAATTGATTATACCTTATTGTTAATTATGATAATTACGCACTGTCATTAGATTCTGACTCTGTCAAAAAATCTGAAGTCTTCAAATCGTATATTTGTATAAATGTTCCTAAAATTTTCGACCTATATTTGATGATTGCATATTATCTTTTTATTGTTCCATTTAGTACAAGTTTATGGGTTTCAGTGAACACTTTTATTTGACTGAGGATGCATGTCCTAAATTTGTCTGGTTTTTACAGAGTAAGCATTCCCTGGTCACAATCTATTAGTAGGGCTCTCCTATAGATATTGGAAAATTGACCTTCTTTTTATCCTTTCTTTTCTAAAAAAGAAAATCCCTTTACAATAGTTCGACTTGCTCTCCTTTCTGGTTCGTTTATTGTAGTGGGTTTTGACCTATACGGTTGAATTGTTGTTTATGATTCTTAAGTACTTTATCAAAAGCCGGTATCAAGCTACAATGAAGCTTCATCATCTGAAGAGTTTTTTGTATAATTTTTGTATTGAAATAGTTTCCAAATCAGGTGATTCTGCAGTGAAACGGCCTGGCCCTTAAAATTGTAGCATATTTCCACATATTTCCCACGAGATACCCTTATGACATTTAATTTTACGATCTTATGTATTTTTTCTTTTTTTATAATTATTTAAATCACGGATAACAATTTCTAATTTATTATATTTAAAACAATAATACAACTAATAATGATCATTGATGAATGTAAGCTTTAAAATAATCTCTTTCATAAATATGAGAGAAGTAATTTTTAAATATAATTATAAAGATATAAATCTAATTGAAGACTGTAAATAATTTGTATCAAATAATGTTAATCTGACTTAAGATTCGAAATTCACTTCTCTAAAAACATAGGAACTATTAGACTCAAATGCTCCAGCCAATAAGTGTATTTGGATTGGATGAATACGTTATAAAAAAAACGGTCAAAACAACAGGTTTTTTTTGCCCTAGCGCATCACTGAAACTCTTTATATACATGGTTATGGTACTTAGTTTTTTCATCATCAAATTTCCCGAAATTTTTGTATTAACTTTGAGATTACTCAGTACAACTGGTAGCACTTCTCCTCACCTCCATGCTTTCAATTTGGAAGATGGAGACTTTTGGGGCAATTGATACCACTGTGCACCGCCCAGCCCACAACCTCTGACAGCACTCAAAGGAATGCGCTGACAACTTTGATTAACACATGTTTCACCCAATAGTTCTAAATGCCTTTTAAGATCAGTCTTTCTAAAAGTAGGCATTGGTATATTATAATTTTTTCTTAATATTTTTTTAAATATTTGCTTAACAAGTCGCAGCAGTGGAGTGCGTGCATGGTCGAACTGGATTAAAAAAGCTTATATTTTGCTATATTAGTTTGTCATATATACGTTGTACAGGTCACCAGATTAACACCACAATAATATCGAAAAAAGTTTGTATAAATGTATGAGGCTCTTTATCCGCAAGTGTTGACATAATGCACTTGCCAAAATAATTAAGCATGTTTATTCATTGGCTACTGGTATTTCCCATACCTACAACCATCAGAATCAACACTGCAGAAGCAGTTTATACAATTGTCAACAGATAAAGAGTTAAAATTGAAATTAAAAAATGTCAAGAATTTTAGCTTCAAAGGCAAATTCTAGTACTACACTCGGTTTTATGTTCTGCATCAAAAAAGTGTTTCGTTGTATTTCCATCATTACACTTCGTCGAAAGAGGATTTAGCGTAGTAAAACGTTCAATAACAAAGAAAAGAAACAGTTTTTAATAGTAGAATACGGTTATTTAAGATTACTGAAGGCGAGCACCAAATATCGAAAAATCAGGGTCAATTTATTAAGCCCAAAACTCTTACTAATCATGTTATATTAGAATTGTTCATAATGTATACATGACATTTGTATGTCAATCTTTGAGCAATATATTAGTATCATTAATTTATTTTAATAAAGTACTATTAAATATCTACGTTTGTTTTTCAATATAGTATACTTCACCTAAGAGGAGCACCACTGTTTGAAAATAGTTGGAAAACTATGGTTTTACATCAGGGTTGGGCAACCCAAATGATCTTGTGGCCCACTTTGGTAATCCCCATATCAGATTTAAACCCACAAAAGACTTTTTTTGGGAGAAAAATTGAAACATAATCAGTTATTATTATTGTGTTTACTATTATTCTCACATGGAAACATAGATAATATAATAATAATAATACTAAAGGCGTCATATAGTCGCAAGAATATTATATAAAAATCAAAGTTAATTTTTTCTAATAATTCCGATAGTTAATTTTTGAATATATATGGATGCAGAAATAATGTATTTTATTAATACATTGGTTTTCACTACTTTGGCCATTATAAAATAAATATATTTTGTAAAAGTACGATGAATCTTGGGGGTCGGCCACCCCTGGTTTACAATATTGATTTCAGAATGGAAGATAATGCGTTTTCGTTTTTTTTGGAAAGGGTATGGAAAGTAATATTTTCTTCAAAAAGGGGTCACAATGCCAAAAAGATGAGTTCTGAATCAAAATATATAGTTTCATTACAATAATTAATATAGAATTAGATAAAATTTATTTTACCAAACAAACAATAACAGTGAAATGAAACACAACAACGTGATTATTTAACTAGTGCTAATCTACATGTACGTATATACTTGCAAGCTATATTTATATAGATGCTTTCCCGTCATTCTTTCCGAAGAATCTTATTTTACCTACAGACTACATCTGGCAGATCCCTATGAAGTGAAAGGTGCCCTCTGTTCCCATTATATTACACATCTAACGTCTGAACGATACAGCATATTTGGAAAGTAGGTTATTTATTGCATATTTCATAGCAAGTCGACCTCGAGGGCCATTATACATTTGTCAATCGCAGAGGAGTAAGACTTTCTTTCAGTCTTCTTTAGCTTGCAATGTTTATTTCACTGATTTTGTTTTTCGTTTTGACCATTTCTTCTGCTGGACTTTTGTGTTTAATTTTTTGGTTTATTTCTTATCTTGGATTTTAAATTTTAAGCTATATCTTATTTCTAATGGATTTCATTGTTTAGGTTATTTCTTGTTACTTCTACCTCATTTTTCCCCCTTTCGTAACTCATTTTCTTAACGTTGACAGTATTGAGAGTTCTATTATTTAATAAACAATTAATCAATTTGTTCGGGATTTTACATTTCGAACCTATAATGGACATTCATACATTTAACCTTATTTTATTTGAGTTCATTCATTCGTTTAGTTTACTCGTCATAAAAACATTGAACGTTTTTCATGCGGATAGTCCCAGTACCAGTAGGTAAGGCAATTTTATTAATCGGTCATGTCAATTGCTTATTCCTCCACTAGACGCCTCCCTAAGAGATAAACAATGGTACGGTGCGGGGTGCTAATGCTGTATGTAAAATGTCATTGACTTTTGAAAGAAAACGATGTATGGCTTAAAACGCTTCCTACTAGAATGCCATTTTCTTGAGGAAATTCGTTAGATTACAATGTCACACTCTACACCTGAAATGTTCTTCCTGTGAGAAAGTTATCGAGGAAGTGTAGCATTTTTTTCCTTTAACGCCCCAACTAGGAATTTATCAGGTGCCTTTTTTATACTTTGAATTGAGTTTAAATTAGCCGGTACTCAATTATCATTCTTTGGTGATATTTTAAAAAAAGGTAAGTGAAGGAATATACCAACGCCCTATTATTCTTCGAATGAGGTCCTAAGTTTTAAATTTAGGTTAATTTGAGAGATTTTCCAGCTTGGTTTTTAGCTTTGAAAGCGAGTGCTTTCTAGTTTTCGCCTGTAAGTCAAAGTGTCTAGAACCCGAGCATTGCTTGATTGACGATTTTCTTACCTAAACATTTCTCAAGCCTGGTTCCGCCACAACTTCTTAATGGTGGTGGTATTAAATGTGGCATGATCTGCTACAATTATACATACGCTGCTATACGCAATGAAGCCATTCACGCATTCGTTGCAATCAGTCATTGAGCTCTTTAGATGACATTTGTGTATTCAAGATCAAAATTATTCGTAATATCATATAAATACTGTAAGCGCTACTACGCTCAAATAACGACTGCGACTTCATGAACCTATGCACGAAAAATAAAGAAAAATCATCTGTATATAAGGAATGAATTTTCTAACAAATATCTAAATGTCTTGCTGCGTTTAAGTTAATCCATATATATTAATCTTCTATGATAATTCAAACAAATTTGAATTTTAAAAATAACAATATAACTTATATGGTAATTCTATGGTAGTTTAAATAATTAATAGTTCAGGAAATAAAAAGAACACAAAATTATCCATGCGTATGTTAAATTCAATTAGGTCAAGCAATGCGTTTAAGTTTTGAGGTAATCACTGATTATAATCTTTTACCGAATAGGCACATTGTCAACCTTTTATTTTATCGTCTTTAACACTTCTCTTTCTCTTTATTTTTTATTTATATCTTTGTATTCTCTTCATTAAGTTTGGTCAAGGTCCCACCGATAGTTTACAGTGAAATACTAAGCAGTCGTACGGCAGAAGTTGAACCAATCTGTTGTATTCGTACCAATGTCCAGATTCTCCCCACTGTCAGTTCCATTTCCCGGTGGTCTTTTCAGGCAATTTGCGAATTACCCCAGAGACGGGAATTTCTTTGTAAGATGGAGTGTGTGATGGATCTACTACCATCAGATATAGACTCAATGACCGCTAGCTCATTTCCAACGATACCAATTAATTAAATCTTGAGTTGATATATATTACTCAATATGATAAAATATTTATCTTGTTATCAGGAGGTAAATTAACAATAATTAACTGTTAGTCATGTTTTGATGGGTTTAATATTGTTCGGTCATAAAATCATACTTCCATAAATGTAAAATCAAATTTTATGTCTCTGGATCAAACATGAGACTTAATATCACCGGGAAAATCGTAATCGGTTTTAAAGTCATAACAATGTTTCTTAAATAAAAAAAATAAAAGAAAAAACTTTTGAATTTTATCTTGACACGGGCTAGAAGGAGTTCAAGAGTTTTACAGCTTAGACTAAGTAACAAGAGTTACACAGCTTAGACTAAGTAGCAAAAGTATTTCCCCATGGTCAAGGATCCATTCAATATGGCAATGCAAAAAGAACTAATATTCTAAAAAATATTTTGGGAATCAACAATAGAATTCACTACTTACGCTCCACAGAGCCAGTCTTGAAAATTACATTACATTTTTTTTTCAGATCTTTGTTAAAAGCTATTTTTAGTGACAGAGATAGATGAATCAAATATTTTCAATTAGAAATACTGAACTGTTTATCCATTAAAATTAATTAACAACAAATTAATTAATACAAATTAATAACAAACTCACTTTAAGTATATTTGTCCATCGATATATTCTCTTCTGTTGTTTGTGCTGTAAATATTTTTTCAGTTTCTGCGTCTCTTGTTATTTATTTAAAATCATTCTGCAAAAATAAAAACATGAATCTTTTAAATGAAATCTCAAGATTACTGATCTTAGTAACAATCAGCTAGTAATAATAAGTGTAGTTAAATCAACAAAGGTTAGAAAGTACACATCTCGTTAGCTGTAGTAAAAACTATTGAATAAATAAAACTGAGATAAAAAATAGTTTTCTGCATGATAAAAATCTTGAAAGTAAGACCTCGGACAGAAAATAAGCAATATGAGAAGTTGGTTGTCAATTATAATCTACAGAGTTTTCAATTCATACCAATACCCTAAGACCAATACACTAAAAATGGTGTGTATCCAAATTGAATTAATCTGGAATACTAATCTGGACCTAATATCTGTTTTTATTACTCCAATTTTAGCTTATAAGTATAGTATTGGAATGAATTAAAGTGATTATGGTTTTTAATTATTTATTTTAGAGAAAACTAAACCTCCAAGATTATTCAATTCCAACAATGAATAAATACTATTCATACATACATAAGTTTTGAATTTTGATAGAGAGAACGGCAAGTTATATAGAACACTATGTAGAATTGTTTACGATGCTGCACTGGCAAGCTTTTGTCACACACCGCTAGGCCTAGCCACTGACTCTAAAACTATCTTGGTTGAGTTTACTTCCAACTTCACTCGTTTCAGCTTCTCTGCTAAACCACATCCCGGCCTGTGATACAAATGTTAATAGTGTAGTAACTTGGAGGAGGGTACCGCATCAGGCCCCCTCCTCAGCATGAGGCGATATATACTCACCTTCCGCACTTTTCTAGCCACACTCGAAAGGAAATGAAGGTGAGTCGTACGTTAAATGTCCTAGGACTCTTTAATATGTTTTTGTTTGTTTTTTTATGAAATATTCAGATTCTTTGTAATATCCCGCCAAAACGTGTTACTCAGTAATTAATAGTAAGTGCGTATAATTCATTATACAAAGCATATGTTGATATATTTGCATTACAAATAATTGACCAGATTTACGCTGAACTTATTATTCTTATCCTTCTTCCCAACAAAAATATTTTTCTCAAATAACACCTATTTACCATTATCTAAGTTAGTTTTATTCAAAAATAAGGTTATTTTTAGGTTTTAAAGATAAGTACATTTTTGTTTCAGATAAAATTAGTTACATTATTCTTGTTTATTATACAACAGGCTTCATCAGGTATGATCGTTTAATAAATATATATATACATTGCATTACTTGTATGTTTTTTATTACATTACTTTTGTGTTTTTATGTAGGGGGAGGAGGAGGAGGGTCCAGTGGAGGTGGCATAGGAGACTTGTTAGGAGGATTACTTGGAAGCTTGGGTGGCTTATTTAGTAAAGGCGGTGGAGGAGGAGGGGGTGGAGGAGGTCATGGAGGAGGTGGAGGAGGTCATGGAGGAGGTGGAGGAGGCCATGGAGGAGGTGGATGGAAAGGTGGGGGTGGTGGTGGAGGAGGCTGGAAAGGTGGAGGCGGTGGTCACGGAGGTGGCGGTGGCTATGGAGGTGGAATCCCAGCAACTCACGTTAAAATAGTAACCATTAAAGAAGACAACGGCGGAGGAGGCGGTGGTGGAGGAGGACATGGAGGTGGCGGAGGGGGTGGCGGCATAGGAGACTTGTTAGGAGGATTGCTTGGAAGCTTGGGTGGTTTGTTTAGTAAAGGAGGTGGAGGAGGAGGTGGTGGAGGAGGTCATGGAGGTGGTGGAGGGGGCCATGGAGGGGGTGGCTGGAAAGGTGGTGGCGGCGGAGGAGGTGGTGGAGGTGGAATCCCAGCAATCATTCAAATAATACCCATCAAAGGAGACACTGGAGGAGGAGGTGGTCACGGGGGAGGAGGAGGACATGGAGGTGGAGGCGGTGGTGGAGGAGGATATGGTGGAGGTGGAGGAGGACATGGGGGTGGTGGAGGTGGCTGGAAAAGCGGTGGAGGCGGAGGTGGGGGAGGACATGGGGGTGGTGGAGGTGGCTGGAAAAGCGGTGGAGGCGGAGGTGGCTGGAATAGTGGAGGAGGTGGAGGAGGAGGAGGACATGGAGGTGGTGGAGGTGGCTGGAAAAGCGGTGGAGGCGGAGGTGGGGGAGGACATGGGGGTGGTGGAGGTGGCTGGAAAAGCGGCGGAGGTGGAGGTGGAGGAGGACATGGGGGTGGTGGAGGTGGCTGGAAAAGCGGTGGAGGTGGAGGAGGAGGAGGATGGTCTGGTGGTGGTGGAGGAGGTATGTTACACATGATCAGTAATGAATTATAATAGATAGTTACATGTTTTCTTCTTCCCAATAAATGTTACTTGGATTTTAATATTTGTATCTATAAGGAATTATAATTATATAATTTTATGTATAAAGACTAGTAATATATAAAATGTTTTTGAGGTACCCATCGACCAATTAAACTGACCCAGTGCCCATCCAATGTCACTAATCTGAAAACTGAAAGGATATAATGATTTGGGGACCCTATACCTTCTGTAATTTATTAATCCAATTGTGGCTGTGTGTATAAGTCTAGTGCTCAAAATAACTATGTTTCCAGTAGGTTTTCCATGTCCACTGCTATAGTAGAATATTCGACTAAGCATAAAGGTTTAGCGCAGTATCTGGGAATCTAGCTCATCTCTCGAAGAATAATTCTTCTTCCTGTCCTGAGTCTCTCTAGTAAAGGTTTAGGTGTGAGTGGACTACCTTAAGATTTCTTTTTTCACGTGACTATACCATAGATCGTATTTTATCTATGACTTATGTAATATAAGCCTTATGCTTATTTTCCCCTAACTGATCATTTCTAAGTTTGGTGAGTGTTTTATTACAACATAAGTTTGTGCTTTTATACGAATACATTTGTGAACGCTAGATGGAAACAGGACCAATAAAATACCGCCAATCTTGAGAATAAAATATAACCATTTTTGTTCTTTACAACTGTCTACTAAAGGCAATATAATATAAATACAAGTGTTACAATTGCAAGTAATTCCTTCAAACCGTATACCTACTGATACCTACAGTTTCTTTGGTGATTCATGTAGCATCACTAAATTGCTCGTACTTATGAATGTTTGGATAAGCCAAAAACTGGTTCCAACAACCTTGGGTTGTTCTGCAGGCTTCATAGATCTCGAAGAGATGCGAACATTAAAAGTGAAGGTCACAAGGTTTTTTATTACCTTCTTTGTGATGAACGGAAAGTCAATTACGGGTATCAAATCATTCTGAGAGCTGGTGTAACGAATTTAAAGCACAGATTAAAATTTCAAAGACTTTTTCACACAATAAGTATTTCTATATCTCTTATCTAGGAACAGAATAAGTAACAGATTTTCGGATAGTTATATTATGCATGTATAAAGTAATAATGGTACATCCTTGTCTGCAAGAATGTTTGAATTTTAACATATTTCAAAACCCATGTGTCCTTCATGGCTGACTTCTTTCAGTCACGGAAATCATGACAAACTTATATATTTGAACCGACTGTTTCGTAAGTTTGTAAATATAACAATCAAATGCGAGGTAATAATTGAAGGAAAAAGATGTTCAATAAGTAGTCAGGCATCAGAAATGTGCCTTAATCAATACATTTTAATTTGATTGTGTTTTTTGTATTAATTATTTTATGAATTTCAGGTGGCTGGTAAATTATTTACCCAAACATATGAGCGCAACATATCCGAGAGAAGAACAAGATTTAGATGCATTAATCGTTAAATAAAACATAAATAATGATTGGTAAATGAGATAACATACTGGCGCAGGGATTCTGGGCGTCTGAACGAACCAGAAGGACATTTATTCAAATCTCGGCTGTGCAACTAGTTATGTTACTATTTCTCTTTGATCAATAATTATTAAAATGTACACCTATTGGATTGCATACCAAAACTGATATTTATTTCATCTGTGTCTTTGGATTTTATCCTAAATGTGTATAATAATAAAAATAAATTCAACAAGAACTATTTATGTAAATTTTTGTATGTACTCAAGAAGCTCTATTACTTCCTCGTTCGTTAGTTTAATAAGACCAAAACCTGAGTTTTGGATAGTGAAAATGAAAAGTGTCATGTATGGGATCTGATGATGTAGTCGGCCTCTATAGAAAAAATGTTTCTGTACCCAGGTACAATAGCGATATATCGTGACCTTTAAACTGTCGGCGTCAGCGGAACCTGGGAAACACACAACAGTAATAGACATTAAGTACCCCGCCAGCAATACTTGTCATTCTTGGACAAAGGATTTTCATAGGAACTCTATGTAAAAGAGGAGTCCATATGGTCAAGACTTGTGAGGGTTGCTACCCACCTGTTCGGCTCATAGAATCCGTGCAGGGCAAATGTGTGAAATACTTTTTTTCTATCCAAACAATTAAACCTAACGTAAAGAAGGGGTCAGTAGGGTTGACGTAGAGAAAAAGCTGGTGGGAATTATGAATTGATGAGGTGAATAACAGAAACCAAGAGAATTTTTTTTCTTTCTTTGAAGGTTTTTAGTGCCGTTTTAGTGCTTGGCAAAATTTTCTTTGACTTGATAAGATCTAAGGTCTTTAGCAATTGTCTTCGATTTCACCTCTGAACTCATACTTTATCAGGTCTAATCAAGTGTAGTACGTCTGACCTTATCTTGTACGGGGTCTATGCTGAGTGTACATTTTAAATTTAGAGAATTTTATGAGCTCAATAATTGAACATTAACTGCAGTTTGCATTATCTATGTACATATATAATTAATAGATCCCCACCCCTATCTTAAAATTTTTAAAGTTCCCCTTCTACCGGTAATTCCTAGTTAGAGCTCTAATTGCACCTTGCCATATAAACAAAGCAAATGGTTTGCGCCCATGCCAGCCTTTTATTTCAAATATTGGGAAGTTTATCCTATTTAATGAAAGTCAGGATCGCCGGGGAATTAGGCAGAAAATTTTGTGCGGTCAAGCCAGAAAAGAGAAAAGGGAAGATTTCTTAGTAAGTAAAAAATATTAGGCGTAATTTGACACCAGCTGACCAAAGCTAACAAAGAAAAAGTTATAGTCAAGGAGGCTGGTGCACAGACTGTTAAAGGGTACATATTTAATATAAAATATTGATATAGTTAAGGCTGATCTTGGTAAATATAGAGTTGTAGTCCATTGTATTTGTTTATCTACTGATTTGTTGAACACTTTGCATATGTTCATGCCAGTCACTTCTCCCTTCAGAGTACATAAATCTTTTTAGTATCCTTACTTTTTGAAAATATTGTACCCAAAGTTTGACAATGGGGCATTCTATTTCAGTATAGTTTGTCGGAGAGCTTGTTAAGCAAATTTCCTATATCAATGTGATTCAATATTGAAGGTGGGTTTGCCAATGTTTATTTGTTCAATAAACATTATTTTTCTTCATCTGATATACTCAGTATGGATAACGGCATAGTCGGCCAAATCCAGATGAGCAAAAGTGTTTGTTCTGACTGCTCTGGAATATGCGTGACCTATCATCTTTGCGGTCAAGACAGCAGCACATGCGACAATGAACTAATCCTGCAATCCACTCACCCTCATACAGTAAACAATTGCGACCATGAAAGACATCAGGAAATAGAGGCAAGGCCTAATATACTACACAGTGGCTCAATTTGACAGTGTATCAAACAGATTTCCTGACCAGCTAATTTGTTATTTTCAACTGTAGAAAGCAATCTATATGATATCATATGTATATATGATTATACTGTGTCATATTTTTCAGGGGGGGATTTGAGAAAAGGCAACAACACAAGAGATTTATTGATCAGTGAGGATAATCATTTGATCTTTTTTCCACAAAACCATTCCATCAGGAATGTCTATATGCTGTCTCCACTTACCAAACACCAAAGAAAATCAGAGGACATGGTTGTGACAGGGTTCGTGAAATTGTGTCCGTTAATGTCAACAATATGGATTTTTTTTACCACATCATTTGAAGTTTTTTGAAAACGCACCAACGTCAAGACGTCTATATTTTTAATTTCATACACTTATCAATTTCGTAGAAAAATATTAATTTTTTGCTTACTATTTATTATTATTATTAGTAACCTTTCTTTTTTTTGGGGGGGGGTGTATAACCGTGTACTAATTAAATAGGTGTCACTAAACTTAATCTTTTTGGATAGAGATAAAAGCTTTAATTTATATGTATATTTTATTTCAACTGAAGTAGACACAAATTTCCGAGTCCCTAGCTTTAAGAAGGAATCCAATGACAAGAACAATAGACAAATAGAGAAACTTAAAATAACATTGAGGTTTCTTATTTAGAAACATAATTGTTAAAATGGTCTGATTTAAATATATTGTTAAAAAATATGTCCCTTTGGTAGATAAAAATTACTTTTTATTATCTTTCCCAAGGCCAGCATCAATCAGCGCTATATTTCAATTAGGCTTACACTAACTGAAATGTTTTAAATTAGAATCTCTTTTGCAATATCAATTATATAATGATCCCTAACTGACTCTTCGTTAACATCACAATGACTCAGATCAGGCCAAAGAATGCATTGTGTAATTAGCTTTGCATATTTTGATGCACAATAACCTCTTAATTTTTGTAAGTATTTCAATTTTCATTTCCTTATAAAGGTATCATGCTAAATCTTATTCCGTATATAGTTTTATTGACTTTAATAAGGATTAATTATAATTAATCATTTATAAGGCTTAAAGTTTAGACGTTGACATTATCTATGTGTTCATTCCAACGAAGCTTGGATAAAAACCTTTTGCTTGCTTTTGATAAAAACCACAGGGTTTTTATTTTATTATTGTATTATTTTTCTCTAGTCAAATTGAATATTTATTGTGGTGGTTGTCTATTGCCACGATTTGTGATACAATTCAAATTTTCACTAAACCACTTTGATTTGCTTCTTTCTGTCCGTAAGTCAACAAATTATTAGTAATAATATAATTAAATAGTGAAGATACTTACTTCGACTAGAAGTAATATGTAATAAGTATTGAATAATAATAAAAAATAAGGGAAAGATAGTCCAGTGGAAAATACGTGAAGGTATTATTTTATAGTATTATAATAAAACATAATATACATTATATACAATAAGTGAAATCCAAAAGTAGAATACAATGATTCTTAAGTGCTATAAATTATGCAGAAATATTTTTTGGGCCACTTGAGATGAAAATACACACAGCTCCAGCTAGTTCCTTGTGATATTCACATCAGCTTGGCTCTTAAACTGTAACAATTAGACAAACAATAAATGCAACAATCATTATAACATTTGATTCATGCGGTGATACTTAAATATTAATATTTTAACTTCTTAAAAATATATCTGTGTCCAGTAAGCTGTTCAATGTATCTCTGGAGCTCTATGGACCGTTAATTAATACGTAATTTTAGTTAGTATAATTCAGTTTCAAGAAATTGTGAAATTATTTTTCCTTATTTAAATATCAATTTCGATTGTATTATTACTGGCGGTTGTTATATTGGCCTTGGGTAATAAAAGAAAGACGTTAAGCACGCATTAAAATTATTTATGGACGATGTTTCGACATATCTTGTAGACCTGACTAGAAGAATGTTGAAAATTGTTGTAAACAAAAGTACATGTAAAAGCTATTCATAAGTGTAACGTGAATAGTTTATAAAATTACACATTTATGAATTTTACGATCAGTTAGATATAATTAACAATTTGTTTAATTTGAACAGTATTAAAACATGTTTTCCACAAAATAGATCCTTATTTATATATAAATTGTATTATTGTTGTTATTCTTACAAATAACTGTTTGATTTGTATTCTGGTGTAATAGTAATTCTCACAATATTTTAAACATCTCCCTTTCTTTTCTTATTCTCCTGCCCTTTTGTTTTTTTTTAAATTTGTTTTTGGGACATTTCAATTATATTGATTCTTTATTGTAGAAAGGACCTTTTAAAGAGGGAGGAGTGGGGTCTTTATTTTACAGTTATTTAATTTTTTTATATATTATAGAATGGTTCTCGTTTGAAAGTTTTTTTTTGTGGTTATTATATACTGAGTAAACATTTATGGTAGCAATAAAAAAAAATTATTTATAGTTAATTATGAGTAATATGAACAAAGCGTAATTTAATGGTTACCTAAAACTATCATTTGTAATGTGTGCACTTAATAAACCCGCTGAAGCAGGTACAGGACATCCTCAAAGCAGGTATATCCCAGTAAGGTCTTTGGCAGGTCGCACCTAAAATAAAAAAAATTGTGATGTATTATTCAAGTACATATTGTAAAAATCACAGGATCATACATTGCTCTCTAAGAAAAAGTGTACTGGTGAATTTTCAATTTACATTATTAATTTTTAGATTATATTTGTTTTATAACCATTAATAATTCCCTCTTCGTGCTTTTTATCAATCACGATAGTGTCTTTTTTTTCTAGCTTGGGCAAGTTTTATTACTACTCTGGCACTACAACCTGAGTCTTGCAACTATCGTAATTTAACTGCCCACTTAATGACTTAGTATCCCACAAGTATGATTTCCTTCAAGATAAAGAACTAAATACTTCTTACTTTTCCATATAAAGTAAAACCAACGCGAATTATAAATAAGTATAATAAACAAATATTTTTCCTTTAGTTTTATGACAGCTGGTTTCTATGCCCAAACGCACATACCTGGAGTTTTTAACATTTACATAGGTATTCTTATAGTTCACGTATCAAATTGTTTACTGATTGGAGACGTGTTTTCACACAAAGTAGACCCTTGTATTGTTGTTTTTATTCTTACTAATAACTGTTTTATTTGTATTCTTGTTAATAGTAATTGTCACAATATTTTAAATACCTCACTTTCATTTCTTATCAACACTATATAAATATAAGTTCCAACTAAATCTAGATTAAACAACTAACCACAAAATACTCATACTCAACATACTCTCATAACATTGTTAAAAAATAATCATTAATATACAAATTTTCTATTTTGCCACATAAATTCGCGAAAATTTTATCTTTATAAAGAACAATTAAAAACCCTCGTCATCTGATTCAGCATGGGTGGTATCGTTATATCGGCTGAAAATAATCCCAATTAATGCATTCAACTAAAAGGTGTAGTGTACTTCTAGATTATTTTGTAAACCTCATCAATCGACTCCACAGGTACAAAAGCTAGGACTTAACATTTGTCAAAGAACAAACCCGTGTCTAATTGAATGCATGTAAAGATATAAACCAATTACACAAATTAAAGTTTACCTAAGACTCCAGTGTCCAAGCTGATCATGGCTACTAGCACTACTACCAAAAGGAAAAGAAAACTCATCGAGAAAACCATGTTTACTATGTCTCTGAGTGAGGAAGTAATGAGGACAACGGGGTCCCTTGTCTTTTATAACTACACCTTATCTATCGCGTCACAATTGTGTCGTTTCAGGGAAAAGGCTCATGTGTATCACAGAGTGTCTTCTTAGAACCGATGACAACGCTCGGTGATAAGGAAGTAATTACGACTTCAAACTGGGATTTAGAGATTAATGTTCCATAAATGTGTGGTGTTCTAAGGTCAGCCGGTGTCTAAGGTCTAAAAATAGATAAAATGGTCCCTATTGGCACGTTCCCACTCAGCAAAAGAAAAGTGACACTGAAAATTTACGCAATAGATTAAGAAGAACGATAATGATATCTTGCCTATAAAGCAATCACTGACCTTTAGTCCCATTTAAAGATTCAGTCAAAGAAATTGAATTATCAATACATAATTGCACAGATGAAGGTAAAAAAAAAAGGGTTCACAAAAATAAATCAAGTCTTAAACAACCACAGAAGAAAAAAATAATTTCAGTTCGTCATAATATATCTGTACATAACATAAATAATTAGCACAGGCCAGTGGAAGAAGTTGGAGCACATACTAGAACTGTTTTGTTATCTCTAACAGTCATTTGAGTCAGGAAAAAATTCGGATATACTTTACAAATATACTTTACGGATATACTTATGGTTTAAATGTCCCGAAAGGTCTCACTGAACAGTGTACCGCCAGTGTACTCTCAGGGTTTTGAGGCTCTACATTGCTTTAGAATATTGGAGTGCTCGATTCCTACTCAAAGTTACAGACTCTTGGAGAACCGTACAAATTAAGATTTACAAATAAATGCTATCGTGTGTCCCGCAAGTCCCTTGACCTCCTAAAATCGACTTGGCTGTACTTCCTGTGTCATCATTACTAATTACACCTTGCCATTCAAACTTCACGAATATGACCATGTACCGACCAATTAATATTCTCAGATGAGATAATAAAGAAAATGGTATCATTTTAAAAAATATATTTATATTTTTTACACACATTTAAAAAATATGAATCAAAATTATTGTTGTTCATTAAAAGAACTAGTGTTCTTTTAACCTAAGGCGTGAATTAAATAAACCATTGTAGTAGGACAATGAATGTGACTAACTATAAAGCATTATTAATGAGCATCAAAGTAACTCTTTGATAGAAATTTACATGAATTGAAGTGGTTAGCGATGCCGCAAAATCCATCTTTGAACGTGACCAACAACCTGCGGGTTCAGATCAGTAAGCTGATTGGCAGTAAGTGTCATTTTCACTACTGTCTTGAGTTTTTAAAAAAAAGAAGTGTTTAATTTAAGAATGCGTGGATATAAAAGCTTTTGTTCAAAAAAATGAGAATAAAAGGACCTATATGTCTGTCCTACAGCAAGAGAGTGGAGGTAGAAAGCGGTTCTATTTGTGATCCCCTCTTCTAAAATGAAGGTCCCCTAGGCTGAAGGTTACCGTTAACCCCATCAAACCGTTTTTAGTAACTGCTAAGTTGCGATTTTGTACGGTCCTGGCCCACTGTTGTTCCGTGTTTTTCATATTGCTAGCGTTATTTTTCATTTCGCTTCGCTACTTTATGGGCCTTACAAAGAGTTCTAATCAGTACCAACAATGTCAAAAATGTCAAAACTTTGTCTAGTTTTAGCAGAAATATTTGATAAAGGGGACCCAATAGTTTCGGAAGGAAGAGGGCTAGAAGGTTTACACAAGAGAACTATCCATTGCTACAGCAGCAAAAGCAAGTATTAGTGGTGCTTGTGCTCAACAATCTAACATAGCAACCTTCAATTTCCAAAAGCACTGTTTTTTGTGGGCTGGGAATTCCTCAGAATATTTTCAGAAAATAGAAGCCAAAAACAAAACGTGACCGAGAAAGTCTTGTTACAATCACAGAATTTAAAAAATATACCTGAAAATATTGTGGGAAGAGGAGACAGATAAAGTGAAGAAGTGAGTCTTCGCGCCCGCCATCTCAGTGACCTGATTGCTAGTGACGGTAAGTATCACAATTCAGGTTCTTTAAAGGCTTCTGGACAATGCTGCAGAAAATGACACTGTGTGAGAATAAACATGTGACAGCTGCGTTTCAACTTATCCCTAAGTAATCGGATGGGAATCAAGATGAATACCAGTTTTCCCTGGACGAATTATTAAAATATTTCAAAGTAGCTATTCCGTATAGAGAAAAAAAAAACCCCTCACAAGAATTCTGATGGAAGAATATGCCGATGACATCATTATTACAGCAGGATGTAATAGACAACCCATTACATGTTTTCGTAAAACTGGTTTCAAAATTTCGAGCGCATGTTGGTATGGATCTCAAAAAAATGTGAACAAAAAGAGCGCAATCGTACTGTTAAAGCTGTTGAAGATAAAATAAGATAAAGGAAAAAATAGAAAGGAAAATAGAAAATGTAAAACCAAAATAAGTGCAATTTCACATTCAATAATCTCTGCAAGAAGGCCAAGATCTTTTCTTTCATCAATGCAAGTAGCTAATATTGAGACTAGCGTAGAAGGACAGGAAGATGACTTCTAACAGAAGCAATTGGAAACACTGAGTGAAGATGAGTATACCCAAATGAGGGTAACCCAGAGCAAACTGCAAAGAGCATGGATAGTGCCCATGCAAACCCACAAAAACGTCCAAAACTTACACTTAACTTAGTTACTCCACTGCCCTAATGTTCAATGTGTAATGTTCTATGCATAGTGTTTAATGATATAGGTGTAATTGTCTATTTAATTGTTCTCAGCATGTTCTTCATTAAGGGTTTTCAATCTCTTATTACGACATACTGGTATTATTACTACATACTTTTACTTATTATTATTTTGTACAATTTTTTTTCTAAACAATTCGTAAAAAAAATTTTAATGCCTGACTATTCATTCACCTATACATCATTTATTTACTTTGCATGTATGTATTAGTACTCATTGAGCGCAGAATCAAACGCTCCACAACATTTAATAAGAGCTATTTTTTCTTCCAGCAGGTACTTCCTCACAACACAATTATGTCAAAAATCACTCTTATTACTAGCAAAAGTTGAAAAAAATTACGGAAACTTCGGGAGATCGAAGTAATTTTCATTTGTTGGTTTTTCGCAAAATTTTAATTTTATATTTTTTATAAGCGGTTCCTTTGTCTGGATGAATTAGTTTTCTTTATTTAAAAAAAGGAACTCCCTGTTTTCACTAAATTTGTTGACCTAACCACCAGAGCTCGCGGTGGGGGGGGGGGATTATACTCGGGCTATTCATATATGACCTAAACTGAAGTGATTAACTAAGTTTCCACCTTTAAATTATTTCCAAATTCAACTCCCTACCTAGTGGCCTAGTAGGCAAGACCAACTAGCCAACTGCAGCAGAGCGTAGACGCCTTTGTGCCTAATAATCATTAAGGAGAGAATTCGAATTGTTTCTCGTACTAATGACATCCTAAGAGACTGGTTGAATATTAATTAGAATTTTATGTTATAGTATGTAATATGTAGATTTAACCCTTAACCCTTACTTTATAGGAGAGGTATATTATTTTATTAGTGTTTTAAAACATTGATATTTAAGTGTCAATAAAGTAATAACTACTTACTTTCTTTTTAACTTTGACCTGATATTTTCATAGTAAATCAAATCACTTTTAATAGGACAGTGTGTAAGTACAACCAGGAAATTGGCTAGGTGTTAGAATAAATACTTATAAATATAAAAACCAAATAACTCTAAGAGACTGGCGAGTGGACTGTATTAGACTGAACGGTCCGGTTATGAAGACCGTTAGATATAATGAATGCTTTAGATTAAGGGTCTAGAATAAGTCATGGGCTCGATATTAAATTATATTTACAGAATGAAAAGGAAGATATAAAATATTATTATATTAATATAAATGAGTCGTTTTGAATAACATTTATACCAAAACAATGATACATAAAATGAAGATTTTTATCTTACTTGTGGATTTTGCTGCTGTGGGTTGCTGCAAGATTACAACTGTCAAGATTGTCTCTTATCTTGTAGACTGTACGCCTCCGTCCTTGCCAATCGTACTACCCCTGCCGACTACCAAATGGTCTTTACTCACTCATATTGGGAGATCGAGTAAGCGGAAAAAACATTTGTCTGCTTTTGGTCTGGGTGTAGTTTACAAGTCTGCACAACTTTTACTCTCTTCTGCATGTCTTGACAGTGATCATTGTTGCCACTGATTTGGTCACTACCGTCAGTGTCGCCACTTGTGATGGATGTGTGGCAATGATATTAATAGCCGTATGGGGGGGGGGGGGGGGGGGGTAAGACCAAAACTCAAGACTTTATGTCCATAAAAAATCGGTATTTTACTGGATTCTCACCATAATATAAAGCTCACACGTTCTAAAATGTGTTAAATTTTGATAATTATCTCTTCAAAGTTGAGATATATTGATTTATCAAAATATTTTTAAGTGTTTTCAGACGAATGATATTTTAATTGGTGTTTATTCTTCAAGTGTTGGTTTTTTCCTGTTTGGAAATAAACATCATTTTTAAAAATTGTTGACTTGAATGTTAATTTATCAAGACTGTAAATAAAGATTAATGGTCTTCGTGCACCATTGATATTTTTCTAATAGAATATAAATGTTTTGTCTGCAATCTTTGAATTTTCTGATATCAATCAGTTAATTAATAATATAACAAATAATGTATATAATTTATTTGAAATATGTTACTTAAGTGTACAGAGCTTGTAGTTCCCTATGCATGCAATAGCTTTAAGGATTTACATTGTTCTTAAAAGGAGGATGAGCAACCGGGCAAGGTATGATAGTTCAAATCTCGTCTGTGTCAGAACGAAGCGGCTAGAATTATGAGTGGTGTCAACATTTAGCTTTAAGGGAATACAGAAAAAACACTGTTTTCTGAAGAGTTTTTTGAGTAAGAGGGGGAGGGATCAGAGGGCTGACGATAGAACATAGACCCTTTCAACAGTTCAGTATTTGGAGACGAGAGAGACCTTGTCAGGAATGTTGAAATGTACATAGTACGGAGTTAGCCTGAGGACAAGAAGCTTGATGATGTATATTTATATATGTATATGTACTGTATATAAAGAAGTTATATATTGGGTTTTAATGGATTTCGTTGGAAAAATATTACTTTAACTGGTATTCATCTCAACATGAACACAAGTTTTAATTAAATGGCATAAAGGTATACAGAATCTATTTCCTCGTTGGATCTCTACTCCTACTGTTTTCATTCACCAATAACCGTGAGTGATAGAAATATAAACATCAACGTTTTAGACTGAAGGTGAAATAGATACCGTTACTTAATAAAAGCATAATCATGCTGATAACATTATTGATATAAGCTACTCAAAGGTTGCTTCCTTTTAATAACTAGTTATGTACTGCATTAGAATTAATTTTTACTGTTGCATAAGTGATTACGAAGTAAGTGACAATGATTAAGGGAAAATCATATACTGTAAAAAAAAATTTATTTATGAAATTAATATTTTTTGAGTAAATGTTCCAAAATAATTAAAAATGGCTGTGAAAATGCTTTACTTTTCGTAGTCTTCTGTTGGTATTTGACGGTATTCAATTGATATTATTACTTCATCGCCAGTCACCTAAAAGTTCTATGAGTTAACAAGTTAGTTTATCGAGAAATATTAGTATAATATAACCGATAAACATTAAGTTTTTATGAATTTTGTACTTACAAGATTTATCTCTTTACCTCTGATTAAACATTGAGAGAACAATTGTGTTCACAAATAAGTTCAACTATTCAATCAAATGAATAACCACCTTATGTCGAGTTAGTTTTATATCACATATTCATTACATTTAATAATGATTTCATAAGAAATGTATGTATTTCATACGGTGCTCTGGAAGATCACTGGACTCCAACTAATGAAACGTCTTTCATCGAATGTTTTGCAAAAACTAATTAGTATTAGTATAGGACAATAGGACAATAAATAAAAATTATGAGGTTTGAGATGGAAAAAAGTAATATCATGAGACCCTGAAACGCACATTAATTCTCGTAAGCCAATAAATTATTTTTGACGTGGCACTAGAAATAAATTATTCCCAATATACTGGATGCTTTTCTTGCTGAATTTTAAGCGAACCGCTAACATTTTATTTTTTATTACGAACTCAACAGTCTGTAAGTTTTATGCAAAATTTGATGCTTATCGAAATAAGAACTGAGTATGAATGGGATACTAAAATATAATGGGATCTATTTTTTAAAATAGTATTTTTGCAAAGTTACATCCTTACATTAAATAAAAATTTAAGAGAGTAAAATGGTTCAAATTTTTTTTGGGGTGCGGGGAGAATAGGACCCACTTATTTGATGCACATATCTTTATCGCTTTCGCTTTAGAACCCTTTGCAGGAGGTACCAATGTACATATTTTTCGATTTTATACGTGACATTTCTGAAAATGCCTGTAATTAGTAAACTAAATAGCAATCTAATATCTTTCAAAAAATAACGACCCTACAATACTCCTTCACAAATATTAATGTATTTATATAATATACCTTCGAAATTGTCAGTGGGATTGGCTGAGTGACATACTAATTAAATTAGTAACCATTTATTTCAGATAGTGATGCTTGCCGATAATGAATAGGTTCTCTGGTACAGTGTCAACAGAAAACGTAAAAACAGGAAAAATCCATTTTATAAATTGAAAATCAATAGCAAGTAATTTCATAATTAAAATTTTAACTCAAGAATGGTTCTCACCTCCTCCTCTACTTTTCCATCCACCCCCTCCACTTTTCCAGCCACCTCCGCCACCTCTGCTTATCTATCCCCCGCCACCTCCGCCTCCTGACTTCCAACCACCACCTCTACCTCCACAGCTACTTTTCCAGCCACCACCTCCACCTCCTCCAGACAAGCCTCCACCTTAAAACAAATGAAAGTAAGTAAAACATATTTATATTTATTTATTTACTATAAATATTTAGACACATTTTTTAGTTCGTAGTACATACATACCTCCCGAAATTGCATGGTGCACAACGGCACTTAAGCCCACTGTAGCTAAGATCAACTGTAAAATATGAACAAAACTAAGTTAATACATTTATTTGAATTATATTTGTTTGCTAAAATGTGCGTGTAATTCTTATTACACAATTTTAATTTGTGTTTTTGCAATGAAATAAATGAACATCAGGTCCTGTAAGACTCCTAGTCACTTCTACTTTATTTTTTAAGTCAATAACTTTTTTGTACTTTGTACTTCTGTACTTCAGTTAAAGTTACAAATTCACCACCTTTCTCCTATTCGGGTCTGTTGCGATATGTAGCGAAGCGCTAACTATATATGTAAATTACCCTACACTCTGGTTCATAATGTATTATAATAGAAATGCAAATCTGTGTAAACTTCTTGTAATAAATCATAGAGAGGTCGGAAGTCGTAGACAAGCAACTCAGAGGGTACGGCAATTAACCTAAGAGGATTAGCCACCTGACTGCTATAAATAGACCGGGCAGACCTTCAGTCAATTCTACCAGCCATAAAAAACACACCCTTTTACCACAACGGTCATAAAACTAAAAGGAAATAACTACCTGTGTATCGTAAAACATACCCCTGGCAGACAGACTCCGCCTTCCACGAGGGAGGGGGTTGCCATATTTATATCAGTAAATTTCGCCCTGAAAAGACACTCTGTCTCCTAGTCTCCATAGCCGCACGACTTATCACTTACCCCAGGGCCACCTGGCCCTGGTAGGCTCACTCTTCACTCTTCTCCAGTCTCTGCATCTCGAAAGTCGCGATCCTCCCGGGCCCCGGGAGTAAGCCCACTCAGCCTTCCGCTAATCCGCTCTTGCTAAGCCACACCTCTACGAAGGCACGTTGCCACACAGCCTCTAGCAGACCTCTGACGACTTGTACTTATTACGCTGCCGATCTCTCGCCCGAACTCTGAAAACTGGTCTTATTCTTTATAAACCTCTGAACCTCATCCTGAACACAGTGTCTTGTCGGGACACATTCCTATCAATAAATGGAGTCAGATATTAACGCCTACATGGAACATGGTCCATGTTATTACAATTGTTGACCTCCGACAATTGTTCAACCTTTCCCGACAGGGTCGAAAACCAAATATAATATTGAATACCATCTTATTGGTTAGACTGGTTGATAATATTTTAACGGGAAACTATTCATTCGGCATCTTGAGGATAAATGAGTGTGTGCTCGGATGGAAAGAGTAGCAAATCTGGTTAAGAAATATGAAGGTATTGCCAGAAGTAACAAGGCTTTAGCACTCCACTCGAACTTCCAACAAGTATAGCTACCACCTTTTAAGCGTTAACACTACATTCTATTCATGAGGCATGTATTTATTTTTGTTAAGAACAGATTAAAAAAGCTAAACAAACAGAAATCCAGAGATATACCCACAAAATTCTAAACACCATTAGATGAAATCGAAGAAACCGATAATGACCTTTATTTTTCTAAATATTGAAAAATCTGTGTTGTATCAAGGAGTGTTCGTGCAAGACCCTATTGACCGGGTACTTCTTTCTTCACCTACTTTATTCCATTCATGTGTATATTTCCAAAAATCAAGTTGAGATCACAATTAACTGATTTGTATACGGTAAAAATATTAAATTCTTAGATAAAATCACGATATAAAATATATAATGCATATATATAACAGAAAAATAGAATGAATATGTCGGGCTCAGATGATTAAGTCCCTAAGGTAGGAAGGAGACGCCCGCCGCGGGCTAGGGTCGCCTCTAGCCGTGGTCCGGCGAGCGCCTAGAAAGAGATAATATGAGGTGGACCTGTGGTCTTTCACTCTTGCTGGTGGCCTAGTCGGCGGGCAGCTTCATTCACTTTGATCTGACTCCATAAGATTTTAGAAGGTGTGCCCGACAGTGCACTATGTTCAGGAGAAGAGGAACAGTGTAGGTTTATAGGTAGTTTATGTGGTCTTGGAATGACCATGAACTCACACTCGGTATCTAAGGGTAGGCGAAAACTGTCCGGATCCCAAAGGTGAGTGTGAACCGGAGAGAAGCAGACTGGATTGCCGTGGGAGACGCTACTAGGTAAAGTTTGTAGGGCCACCACAACCGTCGTCCACGAGGGAGAGGTCTCTCCAAAGGAGGTGCTAGTTTTAGCGAGACGAAAACAGAGAATCCCACAAGGAAGGTGTGTGGTCTGACAACGCCGGACTAAAACATAGTGAGGTTAGGAAAGAGAGATGCCGAGGTAGTTGAATTAGAAGTCCATGGTTCGAGTAGAGCAGCTAGTGCCAGAGCAGAGAGAGGGAGAGCAGTTCTGTACGTTCTCCCGACCGTCACCAAGACGGGCTGGTTATATAGGCAGCCCAGCCGTGGTGGGGGGGGGGTTCCCCGATAAAACTTATTATCCGATAAAACTGCCACTTGGGGCAAAAGAATGTACTAGTGGTGGGACTCACCTTCATCTCTTTGAACGATTCTGGACCGTGGATGGGTAGAGATGAGTATATAGCCCCTGAGGCGCAGGTGGTGGGGGCTAAGGCATTCTGCTTCAGCATCCTGTGGCCATAAGTTGCTGCAATCTTAGCAATCAGGGTGACTCCCACTCAAAAACTTCACATTCAAAAACACTCCTGCTATCTTTTATTGGTCAAAACGTTTGTTCAGATGGAGCAATATCATATTTTAAAATATATAAATGTGAACTATCTATGCCATATATTACTAAAAAGATTATTTTTAACGTTTTGTCACTGAAAAAAATTACTTATGTTTCATTGACTCATGCAGTACTTGTCCAAAATTGTCGGAAATCCTCACTTGCAACTGCATCTGATTTAGATCATTAGAAAAATAATAAATGGCCTATGGTAAGGCACTAGTGAAACCCTCACATACTGAACTAATTATTCACTGAGAGATAGAGAGAGAGAGTAGTCCAAGAAATAGACGCTAAAAAAGGTACCTTACATTTTAAATGTTATTCTTATTATATTAGATATATAAATTATTATAATATATAGCTTTTTTTTTTATAATATAATTCTATTATCATAATATCTACATTGTGCGTTTTATTTTTTATTCAAGTTCCTTGGATTTGCTAAAAGAAGCACTTTTTACTTTCACCCCTACCTAAAATGAAATAAGCATAAATATACACTTTATTTTGCTCTGAAGTGTGGAGCATATTTACTTATATTTATAATATTAGTCTATATCAGTTTCTGTTAAAAATATATTAATGAAAAACTCGACAATAATTTTGAAAATGTATTAATTTTTACAAAACGTTAGTAATCAGAGATGCTGCGAACTCTTTAGATACTAGTTATATAAAAAACAATCACATGAAAATGCTGCAGTCAATTTAAGGTTTTCCTCGTTCGGTACACACTTGCAAAAGAAATTAAAACGTGTCCGCAGAACTTACTACTCTCTCCAGCATCTCATCACCAGCCAGGCCATATCCCTTCGACTGAAACTCCTCATATACAAGAGCGTCCTGAGGCCAGCTCTACTGTTTGGGACACCACTCTTTAGATTCCTACATGCCAGCACCATAACTCGCCTCCAGAGCTTCCAGAACAACATCCTGCGAACGGCACTGTGGCATACCCCTTTTCGTGAAATGAAGGCTTCCGACATGCACGAAAAGTTCGAGCTCCCCACCATCACCGAAGCCATCAGACGACGTCACATCAAGTTCTTCGACTCGATGAAGCACAGTCTAAACCCTCTCTTCCGAGACATGACACCACCACCACTACCGGCACTATGGCAACTCATAAGATCGAGTAAACCAGAAGAAATGGTTGACATCACGGCGCTCGGCCCACCAACAACAAGCCTCTAAGGGGCACCCTCACTGATATCAGACTAACTACGACTGCACTACATGCCTAGAGAAGATTCTAGGCCCAGCCACCAGTGGACTCTCACCACTGTACCGTAACAATCAACCTCCACCGAGGATTCCCACACTCCTTACTCCTCTCACACCACCTTCAAGCAGGTCCTCCTAGTACAAGGATCCGATCACCCAAAATATTTTATATTTATCCCTCATCCGAAAATTCTAAGTAAAGAGCTTTAAAAAAAAAAAAAAAAAAGGTTTTTATCTTAGATGCTTTAATAAAAATGTATGTTCAAAAAACACCCGAAATTTCAGAACGCCAAATGTAAACAACGTAGGAAGGCGAACTATTTTAACTAAAAGGTAGGAGAAAGGGTGGACGAAAACTAGGATTCTCAGCGATGAGATAAGGATCATATCTATGTGGTACATGAACCCATTAGAACTACCTGAACTTTTGTAAGGTAAGGCGCTTTTTTCATCCTGTAATGTTCATTTTTATGTCATTTCACAAGTTATTATTAGTTTTATCAATAGAAAAACGTATCTATTATAATTAAGTAACAATCAACTGTATATCACGTACTCAATCGATTTCTTTATTACCTAAGGGGAGAGGGTCAGTAAAAATCAGACCATGAAATGACCTGGCCACGTCCAGAATATTAATATATGAACGGTTATGAGCTTAAATCAGATAGTGGAACGTGGACCTCATACTTTTCATTCGCATCCACCTTTGTAGTATGCTCTTAACAGTCTAACTTAGGAAAGAGGAGGGAGGAAATAGGATTAACTTGGGCAGAGAGAGGGAGGAAGTTGCGCAGACTCCTTATTTGGACCCAGCAAGCAATTCTTGAGATGGCTGTAGTGTGGTAATTTCAAATTACAGTGTTTAGGTGAGAGGCCCTACAAATTATCCACAGATGCTCTATAAATAGCATATCCTCTTTCTAAACCTTCTTCAATGAAAGAACCCAAAAATTCCTTTATTCTTTAAATGAAAAAAAGAAACAAACTTTAGTCTGGGTATAGTCCGGTAGGAATGACAAGAAGGGGCAGAAAAGGAATGAATGAATATATTACGTTGTGATATCGCTATTTACATATGCGAAATTTACAGAAAAAACTGAAACAAAAACAAAAATGAATTGAAATAAAAAAAAACTGAATATATAATACATATAAGTTATCACGAGGGGGGAAATAGCATGGAAGCTTCATGGGATGAATGAAAAATAAATAAGTAGAATAATAACGAAGAACATAGGTTTTTTAGATTGGAGGGAGATAAGAAACTGCTTGAGTCTAGACTGAGAGATTAGGATAGTTAATGGATGACGAATAGCAATGGGAATAGATTCAAAGGAATTGGTTACAGATATGAAAAGAACGGTCAATGGGAATAGATTTGTGAGATGGAAAATACAATGCGGAAAGAAGGGATCTAGTTTTGCGGGATTTTATCTCTGAATTGGAAGAAGCTGTGAAAGAAAGGGGGCTTTTTAGTCATGATAGTATTGAAGACGAGGGATCCAAGTAAGTTTTGGAGGAAAGGTGCACCCAACCCATCTTGGAGTAAAATTGCAAAATGCAATAGTCTCTGGGGATCCCGTGTATAAATCTAAGAAAATAATTTGTCATCAGCCGCTTTGACCAAGCCTCGAGATTTCCAAAGAGACCACCATCTCTACATCACAACTGTAGTCACAATAGGTAGAGACAAGATAGGAAACCAAGAGCTTCTGCATATTAATTGGAACGAGATATCTGGATCGATCGAGGATCCGAATGGACCTGCGGATGATTTGGTTGGTGGTGGAAATAGTAGTCAGGTTTGTTGTAGGCCAGGCGAAACCTGGCCGGCCGCCCCGCCAGGGGCCTGAGTGAGTCGGCCTAATCGGCCGGAAGATCAACCCTGCTTACACAGGTAGATGGGGTAATGTGGCGTCGGTTGAGTCGGGCGGGAGATCGGCCTCGATCTCTCGGCTGGGTGTAGGTCCGTCAGTCCTCTGGTTCTATGATGTCTTTCATTCGCCAAGCTTCGGTGGTCCAGCAGTGCTTCCATCTGACGGGCATTGGTGGTGGCTGAAGGTCGGAGAATAGTGGGTTGTGGCTATGTCTTAGGGAGTCAAAAAATTTGATGTGCCTTCTCTTGATAAAATCTTGGATAGTGAGCACTTCGAATTTTTTGTGGATTTCGTCGGCCTTCATTTGGTCGAAAGGGGTGTGTTTGAGGGAGGTGCGGAGAACTCTATTCTGAAATTGCTGGAGCTTTAGGAGAGTGTTGGGAGTCAAATACTTGTAGAGAGGGGTTCCATACATCAATGCAGGTCTTAGGACGCTCTGGTATATCAGCAGCTTGAGGCGTACTGATAGAGCCGGGCTGTGAAGTAGATGTCCGAGGCTGAAGAATTTCTTCCTAACACTCTTTAACTTCTTTCGAGTTTAGTCAATGGCCAAACCGAGATTTTTGGCTGAAGTAGAAAATTTGATTTGTCGAGTATCAATAGTGCGGGTGGGGTTAAGCTAACTACTACTGATGAATAGATAAATTTGAGTGTAATTTTGTGAAGTCAGGGGAAAATGTGCTTTAGGAATTTTATGAGAATTCCATATGTGACCAACCAAATTAGTTCTTGATTTCATAAATGAGGAAATGTAGTCGAAAGGAAATGTAAGAGAGACAGAATTTGTCTGGGTGGACATTACAAGTGGTGTTGACTTAACAGGAGTTGAATTAAAGTAATCGAGAGAAATGTGACAAGCGGGAGAGGTGTTCAATGATAATAATTTGAGGAAGAGATCCCATTTAAAGCGAGGGTCCGTTCCAGAAGAAAAGACTCGTGGAAGAGTTTTAATTGGGCAAGGAGGATTTTGGACTGAGTAAGATGTTGAAGGGATTTAAGAGGGGTTCGTCTTCGGGGTGCCTGGTGCGGATAAACCTTTTCCTTATTGCCTACATGTAACATTATATGTACTCTAATGAGGTACGGGATCTCAACGCTCAATTAAAGCGACTAATGAATTGTTTATTAGATATATACTCGGGATCCCTGCAATGCGTTGTGCTACACAGGGTTTGGATGGCTGTATCTTCTGCTTTGGATCCCTTATCTTCAGTAATGTCATGACTAAAGCTATCATATCAAATCAGCTATCGAATCCCATAGTACTATTACTCCACCCTCCCGACCTGTATTTCCCTTCCCACTGATCTGTTTCCTTTGACTGTTCTTTTCTTAATCCTTTGAAAACTTTATTCCCATCGATAATCGGCGTTCATCAACTTGTCTTATCATTAAATCTAGACTAAAAATAAATAAATAGTATCTGCATCCAATCTAACAAATCATAATTCATCATTATTATTCCGTTTATTTACTTATTTTTTATAATCCCAAGAACCGTCCACGCTATTTTCTTCCCTATGTTTTCTTTGTTTTTTCCTACTCTACTCAATTATGTTTTTTGTTACAATCTCTTTCTGTTTGATCTTTGTGGTGATCTCATATTTACTTAACCCGTTTGTTAGTTATAAACTTATGTCAACGTAATGTTTTCTTTCCCCCCCCCCGTTATTTCAGCAAGGCATTCCTATTTTGTTCATCCTTGTTATTTTTAGGGAACATTGCAATAATAAAGCCTTTTATATCATTTTTTTTTTTTAGAATAAATAAATAAATAGGAATAAATCTAACATTATGATTTTCAAAGTCAGTTTGTGACAAGGATTGGTCTTTTTATCTCAACTCTACAACTTTTAAAAAACCATATCGAAAAAACAAAATATCAATGTTCGCTGACATAATATCACAATATTGCCAGCCATATCGCATAGACTTACTAAATAATACCCTTGAAACCGTTTTTAAACATAATCACTAAATAAATCCACTCTTAATATCTAAAAATAATATTTATTAATCAAAAACAAAATCTATAAGAAAATATTACACTGAAATCAACGAGTACCACATAAAAAACAGTAATTATCAAATGGCGTGCTATGTCTGATGACTAAGACTGACTGATGGAGGACTAACAATTAGCATGATTGCAGACAATATTTATTCAAAAATAAACCACTATTTAGCAAAAATCATATGAACTCTACAAATAAACTGTTAATGTACTGCCAGCTTATGAAACCATCTCAGTCCACAAAATAATATAACATTATTACATATGATTAATCAGGAAGTCAATATTTAAATTGCAACTTAATTGCACAATTTCAATAATTTATTATTTTTCATATGAGCATGCTACTCACAAGCACCAAGACAGGCATACTCAAGCACCACTTCACATAGTATGTCGCGCAGATTTTAGTTGTACATGTGAGAAATGTTGGAAAGTTAAGCGTTAGTGTATCTAACCATATCATACCAGATAATAACATAAATAATACACGGCTACTTAAAGGTAACTTATATAATTGAAAGATGAACTGTATAATAATTAGACTTTAACTGGTTCGTAAGTGATTCAACATAATATAGGATAAAATTCTTTCAAAATAAATAATAAAGTATTGTAAAAAAAGTTTATTTAAAAAAATAATATTTTTGTTGGCAATTTTCTAGAAATAGTTGCAATGGTTTGAAACTGCTGAACTGTTAATCGGGTTTTTTTTTCTTCCCTGTTGCTTCGGATTCCATTTGCCGGTATTCCTTTTATTTATCACCAGCCACCTAAAATGTGAAAAATTACCTCATCAGGTTCAATAGTATCAGGTAAGACAACAGTACACATTTTATGTGAATATGACGTATACAGTACATACATTAAATGTTAAACAAAGTTCGAATTCAAAGATTATTTTTTCGCTTATTTTACCAATCAACAATTGGATTTAAACATTACTATTTAAACTATTCACTCAAATTAATAAACAATTTATGTTCGGATGGATTAAGTTTAAAAAGAAGTATATGGATGTCATAACCAGTGTTGTCCAGTTTAATTAAACTCGGACATCTTTAATGGATTATGTGTCCTAGCAAGGGAGGTAATCCCCTGGGCATAAACCGACTTGTCCTACACAATTATTAATATATGTCAAATCCAGAGCATATATTACATTGAATATAATTGTAGTGGTTTAGGGAGAAGGAAAGGCAGTTATCGAGGAAGCACAGTATAGCATGCCATTCAGACAAGAAATATGAGTGAGGTTGGAGAGGTAATTCCCGTGTCGACAATCTCAGGTAATGTTAAGAAACCCCATCGCTAAAAAAAAATAAGGACAGAAATTTAGAATAATTAAACTTGTAATTATAGACAAGACGATCCCGAAAGGTGAGTATTTCACAGGACATTTCTTAATGTGTCGAATTCACCGTCAGAAATCCATTTACATTTGAATAATCCATACACAATGGCTAGCTATCAGACTTGATCCGTAAACTACATCTAAGAACTAGAACTAGCAAGACTGTTACCAGAGTCGCCACAACATTAAATTCATAACTTGTATTAATGGAAGAAAGTAATTGCCGTTATCAAATAGATTTGCTTGTAAGATGAAAATGTTGACAGGCAATATTTCTTTCAGTTATAAATAGAAAATCGTTACCAAAAACATTTCATAATAATAAATGTAGTTCCAAAACGGTACTCACCTCCTCCACCACCACTTTTCCATCCACCCCCACCACCTCCTCCACTTTTCCAGCCACCCCCTCCTCCTCCACTTGGCCATCCACTTCCGCCACCTCCACTCTTCCATCCGCCACCACCTCCACCGCCGGACTTCCAACCGCCACCACCGCCTCCTGACTTCCAGCCGCCTCCACCACCTCCTCCTCCACTCTTCCAGCCACCTCCACCGCCTCCACTCTTCCATCCTCCACCACCACCTCCATGACCTCCTCCTCCTCCTCCACCTCCGCTGAGAGTGATGATTTTTATTACAGTTGGAGTCCCGCCTCCTCCACTGCCACCGCTTTTCCAGCCGCCACCTCCACCCCCACCACTGCTTTTCCAGCCACCACCTCCACCTCCTCCAGACCAGCCACCACCTCCTCCTCCTCCCGACCAGCCACCTCCACCTGAAGACAGATAACAGATGAAATATATAAAATTATTAATTATGTATTACAATAAGTTGCTTTTAATTGTTTTTTACATTTATTATGTATACACATGTTAAAAAATTGTTTGTTTTTAAGGAGCATAGGCCCAGGATAATAAAACTAGTACTATTACATAACATTAACGTATATAATCATAAAAACATCCATACCTCCCGACATCGCATGCTGTACAACTGCACTTAAGCACACTGCAGCTAAGATCAACTATAAAATATAAACAAAATTAATGTAGTACATTTTTGAATTTTGATCGTTTAATACGTATTTTACAATATAAAAACAGTATACAATGTACAAACAATACTAGGATCTGTAATACTTTCCCTCATTAGATGAAGTTTTTCATTCAATGTCTAGGCAGAAAAGTGTTATTTTCGTTTAAGCGGCAATAAGTTGAATGTCACAGATCCAATAATTAAGGATTCAAGAGAGTGTTATATAAATTGTGCAATTTCCATGAACTGTTTATCACAGAAGGGTGATGTCAAATCACACTGGTTCTTTTTGAATTAAACTAAAAGTAAAATACGGCTGTCTAAACGTACAGGGTTGACTTTCAAACAATAACACCCCGTTGTCGTTCTCTGGTCGATTGCTCGGAAGTCATTAGGATTCTTACTGTTCTCTTGGTAACCCACCAAAGACGGATAAACGATAAGGCTTATTTTTATTATTTCCTACGTTCTTTATTCCGTTTGTATGTGTACACTCCACCCCCCCCCAAAAAAAATTAGTGTCTAAATCAATGTTCGAAAATATTATACCAAAAAAAGAGCGAATGTTATATGGACCGTGTACGAAGAATTAGATAAATAACGATACTACTGATTCTCGGATGAACCCCCTCAAAGAAAAAAATTACATTTATATAATATACACATGTATAAATATGTATATATTCATACATATGTATATGTATAGTACCTATATATACTGTACATATTGCTAGAACATCGTAATATTGATGGACTCACCTTCATCTCTTTGGCCGAGTCTGGTCTTTGGATGGGCAGAGGTGAGTATATACGCCCTGAGGCACAGGTGGTGGGGGCTAAGGCCTTCTGCTCCAGCATCCTGTGGCTATAAGTTGCTGCAATCTTAGCAATTAGGGTTACTCCCACTCAAAAACTTCATCCTTCCTTCTATCTTCTATTGGTCAAAACGGTTGTTTAGAGTAAGCAATATCGTAATTTAGAATATACAAATATGAAATATTTAAGCCATATATTAATAAAAAGATTATTTGTAGTGTTATAATAATGAACAAAATTACTTATGCCTTATTGACCGTTGCAGTGATGCCGGTATTGTCCGAAGTGTTGGAAATCCTCACTTACAACCGCATCTGATTTAGATCTGACCATAAATACTTTGGGAGTTGAAACTATTTGCTTCATAAGCACGCCTAATCCTTCCAATAAAAAATCATTAGAAATATAGTAAATGACCTATTGTAAAGTACTAGTGAAACCCCCCATACTGAACTAATTATTCATTAATTATAATAATTATTCAGAGATAGTGAGAGAGAGATAAATTGTGGGAGGGGGTATGAGAGAGAGAGAGAGAGAGAGGGAGAGAGAGAGGTGAGAGATTAGTTCAAGGAATAGACGCTGAAAAAGGTACCTTACCTTACAAAAGGTCAAGCAGTTCTTATTATTAATTTAAGACATATAGGTCGGACCCTTTATCCCGTTGCTGAGAATCCTAATTGTGAACTCCTCATTTGGACTTTCGCCGTGGCATGCCAAAAACCTTTGTCGCTATTAAATTTCGGGCGATATTCGATCATACTTTTTTGCCTTTGCATCTTAGAGAGAAAAGTTGTGATTCATGGTTGTACATTTTTAAATTCACTAGAGAATTTTTAGTATATTATTATTATTACGTTATTGTGTCCAATTACAACTACCAGGGGTAGAGCTAGTCAATCCCCACCCACTTTTTTTGGAAGTGGAAGATAGGATGCACTAAGGCCTTCTAGTTGTATAAAAACCCAATCTCATGTGTATCGTAATTTGTACCTGTTGTGGGTCCAAGTGTTCCGGTCATAGAACCGTTTCAACGGACTATTGGGTAAACTGTTTACGGGGGAGCTATTTACAGGTAAGAGGGTTGTGAAGCTGTAGACTGTATTTGCTCAGTGTATGATGAACATTTCATAGAGAAAGGGCCCATATTGAGAGGCTGTGTACGTAATTCAGCCGTACTAGTGATAAAGGTGGGGTGGCCGGCTAGACCCTCACAACCCTAACTGTGGCCTACTGAATTCGTGCGTTCTCGAGGGTACCTCCAATATTCTTCACGCCCAACAGTTTTTAGGTGTTTAAAAACATTGAAGTAGAGAGCATGGACTCTACTCAAACACCTACACAGGCTAAACCACCAGCAATATTTGTACGAAACATAAATAATTTTAAATTACAATCCTCTCAGTTAATGAAAAATATAGGTACTGGAAAATTCTCATGTCTCAATCGGTCTCGAGACACAGCAATATCTCCAGATACTCCAGATGCGTACAGAATAATTATAATATACTTAGAAAACACGAAGGCAGACTTCCACACTTACCAGCTAAAGCAGGAAAAGTCACTACAGGTGGTGATTAGAAACCTGCATCCAACTACACCAGCAGAGGAGATAGAAAAGGAGTTCCTTGGTTTAGGATACGAAATTTGCCAAATTACCAATGTGTGCCGTAAGGAAAGGCAAGAAGACGAAGCGATCAAAACACGACTGCCCTTGTTCTTTGTCAATCTAGAGCGAACACCAGGAGTAGAAAAAATCTATGAACTGACCCACCTGTATTACACAAGAGTAGAGGTCGAAAAAGCCGTAATTGCCAGCCATATGGTCACTCGAAATCTTACTGTCACCACCCTCCCAGGTGTGTAAAGTGCAGTGGGCAGAACAAAAGTGAATTGTGCAAGAAGCCCCTAAAATCGCCTACAATGAAGGCACCCCGGCCAGCTATAAGGGGTGCGAGTCAAATAGAATCCTCAAGTCCAGGCGCGAACAACGTCGTCGGCCAGAAGAAGAGAAGACAGCCACAGATAGAAGAGCCCCAGCCAGAAATTTAAAGTCTGCAGTATCTTTTCCTGATGCCATTCCGAACAGAGAGCAGTCACAGGCACTGCCCACTCCTCGTCCGCAAGTTCCTCTTTCCCAGCATTCCGTTTATCCCCCGGCAACCAGCAAACTCAATCCCATCCTCAACCACACATCTCGCTTATTCCTCCACCTTCAAGCTTTTCAGATCTCTTTAGCCTATTAACCTCATTCCTTACAGAGTTCAGAACCCTAATTACACCTCTCATTTCCCTTCTTACAAATCTTGTCTCCCACCTTATCCCTGTTAAACAAAATCCATAAGTGGATCCTTCCGAATCCTTACCCATTCTCCTTTGGAATGAGAATGGTATTCGCAACCACACTAAAAAACTGAGAGCACTACTCCATGACAAGATCATCGATGTAGCTCTCATTACTGAAACAAGACTTACGACTAACGACCATTTACAGTTGGACAGTACTAGACATATCAAACCGATCACACAGATAGAAGAGCACATGCAGGCACCACTGTCATTGTACATAACTCCACATCCCATCACACAGTTCCTTTGGAAGCACACGATTTCCTTCAGTCCACTCCAGTGTCAATCACCACCCTCACTTTTCCCCTTACTCTAGCATCAGTGTACTGCCCTCCCAATTAATCCATTTCTTATTTCCTATTCATCTCCTTTCTAGACTACATTGGGCATCGTTTCCGTGTGGGTGGGGACTTCAACGAAAAGCACCAACATTGGGACTCAAGATCCACAAAGCACAACAAGGACGTGCTTTGCTCTCTGCACTCACACGGAAACATTGCTCCGCTATCTTTCTTGACACTGGTCCTGGCAGATTCCACGGACCTCAAAGAGTCCCTGAAAACATCCCAGGACCTACATGATGCAGATCTTTCACTACTCGGTTCCAGAGGTCTGCTTAGGGGGCATCGTCACCCCACCGTCATCCCAAAATTAACTACTAAAATCCTTTACCTCTGTATCTCAAAGAACTAACCCAATCCAATCGCCGCTCCAAAACAGTGTGACAAAGATCCCAACATCCTGCTGATCGTCGCTCGTACAATCAGTACTGCAGATTGGTAGTGGCTATTGGCATCCTTCCATTCCGAGACTAAAACGGCAGTGGCCTCGTGACCTGCTATAAATACGTGACAGTGGGAGTCCTGGCAATGGTTAGTTTTTCCAATCATGTCCTGAGCGTCCGTGGCTCTTGCGCGCTTTGTCAGCCTCCGCTGGCTCTTATCCAGTGACGCGGCTGACGGATGAGCGTGGGGGGACTTCACAAGACTCCGCTTCCTACTTCGCATGCGAGGGAGGTGACAACCATGTGGACTTGGGAGGTCTCTGGGCTGTTTGTTAAATACAGTATGAATGAGCGAGTGAATAAAATTGTAAATATTATAATAATGAGATCATTTATCACAATTACTGATTGCCAAATGAGGCAGATTGTAATTTTATTATAATAAAGTTGTTGTGAATGTGTGTGCTGTGGGTGCAGCTATGATCATTCACCGGACACCATAATTTATAAACATGGAGAAGCCGATCAAACTGAATTGTTCAGTTTTTAAATTAGTTTTAAAATTTTAAATTGTATTGTTAATTTATTAGATATATAATTAAAGCAAGTGCAAAGCTATTGAACTTTTTAAAAATGACTTTATTAATTTACACTACAACAAAGTTTTAAATAAAAGATTTAAATGGCTTAAGCAGCTAAATGAACGTACACGAATGAATCACAGAAGTGAATTGCTTATCTCTAGGCGAGGAGGCTCATATATAGGATAGCAAAAGGACTGCGGTCAGCATTATGATAAGGAGCCGAGTCAGCACTCAACTCCTCCCTGGTGGAAAATTGGACATTACTCCTGGAATGGGATTGCTAGGAGTAGAAATTTGGTATGGGTAATAATGGTATAAAAGGAGGTGTTGTAGGAATAGGTTCTTTGGATTTCTTCTGTTTACATTTATAATAGATAATAATTCCTACAGTAATACTTATTATGATTAAATTAATTATAATACCTCCATGAATAAAATTAAAATCAAAGGTGTCTACTATTTCTGTAAATTGGGGTATAGTTTGGTTAATAGTTTCAATTTGAAGTTGGGTCATATTTGTGAATTTATACATTGGCAAGGGAATTAAATTATAATTATGGGTGTACGTTTTGTTTAATATGCAATCTTTTTTAGTAGTGTTAACTAAAGCTATATTGGGTAGGAATACAGATATTATTTTTCAGAAATAATAAATAATACACTTGAAACCGTTTTTAAACATAATCACTAAATAAATCCACTCTTAATATCTAAAATTAATATTTATTAATCAAAAACAAAATCTATAAGAAAATATTACACTGAAATCAACGAGTACCACATAAAAAACAGTAATTATCAAATGGCGTGCTATGTCTGATGACTAAGACTGACTAAATTGATGGAGGACTAACAATTAGCATGATTGCAGACAATATTTATTCAAAAATAAACCGCTATTTTAGCAAAAATCATATGAACTCTACAAATAAACTCTTAATATACTGCGAGCTTATGAAACCATCTCAGTCCACAAAATAATATAACATTATTACATATGATTAATCAGGAAGTCAATATTTAAATTGCAACTTAATTGCACAATTTCAATAATTTATTATTTTTCATATGAGCATGCTACTCACAAGCACCAAGACAGGCATACTCAAGCACCACTTCACATAGTATGTCGCGCAGATTTTAGTTGTACATGTGAGAAATGTTGGAAAGTTAAGCGTTAGTGTATCTAACCATATCATACCAGATAATAACATAAATAATACACGGCTACTTAAAGGTAACTTATATAATTGAAAGATGAACTGTATAATAATTAGACTTTAACTGGTTCGTAAGTGATTCAACATAATACAGGATAAAATTCTTTCAAAATAAATAATAAAGTATTGTAAAAAAAGTTTATTTAAAAAAATAATATTTTTGTTGGCAATTTTCTAGAAATAGTTGCAATGGTTTGAAACTGCTGAACTGTTAATCGGTTTTTTTTTTCTTCCCTGTTGCTTCGGATTCCATTTGCCGGTATTCCTTTTATTTATCACCAGCCACCTAAAATGTGAAAAATTACCTCATCAGGTTCAATAGTATCAGGTAAGACAACAGTACACATTTTATGTGAATATGACGTATACAGTACATACATTAAATGTTAAACAAAGTTCGAATTCAAAGATTATTTTTTTGCTTATTTTACCAATCAACAATTGGATTTAAACATTACTATTTAAACTATTCACTCAAATTAATAAACAATTTATGTTCGGATGGATTAAGTTTAAAAAGAAGTATATGGATGTCATAACCAGTGTTGTCCAGTTTAATTAAACTCGGACATCTTTAATGGATTATGTGTCCTAGCAAGGGAGGTAATCCCCTGGGCATAAACCGACTTGTCCTACACAATTATTAATATATGTCAAATCCAGAGCATATATTACATTGAATATAATCGTAGTGGTTTAGGGAGAAGGAAAGACAGTTATCGAGGAAGCACAGTATAGCATGCCATTCAGACAAAAAATATGAGTGAGGTTGGTAATTCCCGTGTCGACAATCTCAGGTAATGTTTAGAACCATCGCTAAAAAAAAATAAGGACAGAAATTTAGAATAATTAAACTTGTAAAGGTGAGTATTTCACAGGACATTTCTTAATGTGTCGAATTCACCGTCAGAAATCCATTTACATTTGAATAATCCATACACAATGGCTAGCTATCAGACCTGATCCGTAAACTACATCTAAGAACTAGAACTAGCAAGACTGTTACCAGAGTCGCCACAACATTAAATTCATAACTTGTATTAATGGAAGAAAGTAATTGCCGTTATCAAATAGATTTGCTTGTAAGATGAAAATGTTGACAGGCAATATTTCTTTCAGTTATAAATAGAAAATCGTTACCAAAAACATTTCATAATAATAAATGTAGTTCCAAAACGGTACTCACCTCCTCCACCACCACTTTTCCATCCACCCCCACCACCTCCTCCACTTTTCCAGCCACCCCCTCCTCCTCCACTTGGCCATCCACTTCCGCCACCTCCACTCTTCCATCCGCCACCACCACCACCGCCTCCTGACTTCCAGCCGCCTCCACCACCTCCTCCTCCACTCTTCCAGCCACCTCCACCGCCTCCACTCTTCCATCCTCCACCACCACCTCCATGACCTCCTCCTCCTCCACCTCCGCTGAGAGTGATGATTTTTATTACAGTTGGAGTCCCGCCTCCTCCACTGCCACCGCTTTTCCAGCCGCCACCTCCACCCCCACCACTGCTTTTCCAGCCACCACCTCCTCCTCCTCCAGACCAGCCACCACCTCCTCCTCCTCCCGACCAGCCACCTCCACCTGTAGACAGATAACAGATGAAATAGATAAAATTATTAATTATGTATTACAATAAGTTGCGTTTAATTGTTTTTTACATTTATTATGTATACACATGTTAAAAAATTTTTTGTTTTTAAGGAGCATAGGCCCAGGATAATAAAACTAGTACTATTACATAACATTAACGTATATAATCATAAAAACATCCATACCTCCCGACATCGCATGCTGTACAACTGCACTTAAGCACACTGCAGCTAAGATCAACTATAAAATATGAACAAAATTAATGTAGTACATTTTTGAATTTTGATCGTTTAATACGTATTTTACGATATAAACAGTATACAATGTACAAACAATACTAGGATCTGTAATACTTTCCCTCATTGGATGAAATTTTTCATTCAATGTCTAGGCAGAAATTTGATATTTTCGTTTAAGCGGCAATAAGTTGAATGTCACAAATCAAATAATTAAGGATTGAAGAGAGTGTTACATAAATTGTGCAATTTCCATGAACTGTTTATTATAGGAGGGTGATGTCAAATCACACTGGTTCTTTTTGAATTAAACTAAAAGTAAAATACGGCTGTCTAAACGTACAGGGTTGACTTTCAAACAATAACACCCCGTTGTCGTTCTCTGGTCGATTGCTCGGAAGTCATTAGGATTCTTACTGTTCTCTTGGTAACCCACCAAAGACGGATAAACGATAAGGCATTCAAAAGTATTTCAGGAAATAATCTTTGGTAGCACAAGAATGTATCTGTCCAATCCACAAATCGATTGACTATTATTTTCTCAAAAGTTTCAGTGAACGCGATGTGAAGTCCAGAGCTCTAGTGTTTTTATTTATTATTTCCCACGTTCTTTATTCAGTTTGTATGTGTACACTCCACCCCCCTAAAAAAAAAAAAAATAGTGTCTAAATCAATGTTCGAAAATATTATACCAAAAAAAGAGCGAATGTTATATGGACCGTGTACGAAGAATTAGATAAATAACGATACTACTGATTCTCTGATGAACCACCTCAAAGAAAAAAATTACATTTATATAATATACACATATATAAATATGTATATATTCATACATATGTATATGTATAGTACCTATATATACTGTACATATTGCTAGAACATCGTAATATTGATGGACTCACCTTCATCTCTTTGGCCGAGTCTGGTCTTTGGATGGGCAGAGGTGAGTATATACGCCCTGAGGCACAGGTGGTGGGGGCTAAGGCCTTCTGCTCCAGCATCCTGTGGCTATAAGTTGCTGCAATCTTAGCAATTAGGGTTACTCCCACTCAAAAACTTCATCCTTCCTTCTATCTTCTATTGGTCAAAACGGTTGTTTAGACTAAGCAATATCGTAATTTAGAATATACAAATATGAAATATTTAAGCCATATATTAATAAAAAGATTATTTGTAGTGTTATATTAATGAACAAAATTACTTATGCCTTATTGACCGTTGCAGTGATGCAGGTATTGTCCGAAATTGTTGGAAATCCTTACTTACAACCGCATCTGATTTAAATCTGACCATAAATACTTTGGGAGTTGAAACTATTTGCTTCATAAGCACGCCTAATCCTTCCAATAAAAAATCATTAGAAATATAGTAAATGATCTATTGTAAAGTACTAGTGAAACCCCCCATACTGAACTAATTATTCATTAATTATAATAATTATTCAGAGATAGTGAGAGAGAGAGAAATTGTGGGAGGGGGTATGAGAGAGAGAGATAGATAGATTAGTTCAAGGAATAGACGCTGAAAAAGATACCTTACCTTACAAAAGGTCAAGCAGTTCTTATTATTAATTTAAGACATGTAGGTCCGACCTTTATCCCGTTGCTGAGAATCCTAATTGTGAACTCCTAATTTGGACTTTCGCCGTGGCATGCCAAAAACCTTTGTCGCTATTATATTTCGGGTGATATTCGATCATACTTTTTTGCCTTTGCATCTTAGAGAGAAAAGTTGTGATTCATGGTTGTACATTTTTAAATTCACTAGAGAATTTTTAGTATATTATTATTATTACGTTATTGTGTCCAATTACAACTACCAGGGGTAGAGCTAGTCAATCCCCACCCACTTTTTTTGGAGGTGGAAGATAGGATGCACTAAGGCCTTCTAGTTGTATAAAAAACCAATCTCATGTGTATCGTAATTTGTACCTGTTGTGGGTCCAAGTGTTCCGGTCATAGAACCGTTTCAACGGACTATTGGGTAAACTGTTTACGGGGGAGCTATTTACAGGTAAGAGGGTTGTGAAGCTGTAGACTGTATTTGCTCAGTGTATGATGAACATTTCATAGAGAAAGGGCCCATATTGAGAGGCTGTGTACGTAATTCAGCCGTACTAGTGATAAAGGTGGGGTGGCCGGCTAGACCCTCACAACCCTAACTGTGGCCTACTGAATACGTGCGTTCTCGAGGGTACCTCCAATATTCTTCACGCCCAACAGTTTTTAGGTGTTGAAAAACATTGAAGTAGAGAGCATGGACTCTACTCAAACACCTACACAGGCTAAACCACAAGCAATATTTGTACGAAACATAAATAATTTTAAATTACAATCCTCTCAGTTAATGAAAATTATAGGTACTGGAAAATTCTCATGTCTCAATCGGTCTCGAGACACAGCAATATCTCCAGATACTCCAGATGCGTACAGAATAATTATAATATACTTAGAAAACACGAAGGCAGACTTCCACACTTACCAGCTAAAGCAGGAAAAGTCACTACAGGTGGTGATTAGAAACCTGCATCCAACTACACCAGCAGAGGAGATATAAAAGGAGTTCCTTGGTTTAGGATACGAAATTCGCCAAATTACCAATGTGTGCCGTAAGGAAAGGCAAGAAGACGAAGCGATCAAAACACGACTGCCCTTGTTCTTTGTCAATCTAGAGCGAACACCAGGAGTAGAAAAAATCTATGAACTGACCCACCTGTATTACACAAGAGTAGAGGTCGAAAAAGCCGTAATTGCCAGCCATATGGTCACTCGAAATCTTACTGTCACCACCCTCCCAGGTGTGTAAAGTGCAGTGGGCAGAACAAAAGTGAATTGTGCAAGAAGCCCCTAAAATCGCCTACAATGAAGGCACCCCGGCCAGCTATAAGGGGTGCGAGTCAAATAGAATCCTCAAGTCCAGGAGCGAACAACGTCGTCGGCCAGAAGAAGAGATGACAGCCACAGATAGAAGCGCCCCAGCCAGAAATTTAAAGTCTGCAGTATCTTTTCCTGATGCCATTCCGAACAGAGAGCAGTCACAGGCACTGCCCACTCCTCGTCCGCAAGTTCCTCTTTCCCAGCATTCCGTTTATCCCGGCAACCAGCAAACTCAATCCCATCCTCAACCACACATCTCGCTTATTCCTCCACCTTCAAGCTTTTCAGATCTCTTTAGCCTATTAACCTCATTCCTTACAGAGTTCAGAACCCTAATTACACCTCTCATTTCCCTTCTTACAAATCTTGTCTCCCACCTTATCCCTGTTAAACAAAATCCATAAGTGGATCCTTCCGACTCCTTATCCATTCTCCTTTGGAATGAGAATGGTATTCGCAACCACACTAAAAAACTGAGAGCACTACTCCACGACAAGATCATCGATGTAGCTCTCATTACTAAAACAAGACTTACGACTAACGACCATTTACAGTTGGACAGTACTAGACATATCAAACCGATCACACAGATAGAAGAGCACATGCAGGCACCACTGTCATTGTACATAACTCCACATCCCATCACACAGTTCCTTTGGAAGCACACGATTTCCTTCAGTCCACTCCAGTGTCAATCAGCACCTTCACTTCCCCCCTTACTCTAGCATCAGCGTACTGCCCTCCCAATTAATCCATTTCTTATTTCCTATTCATCTCCTTTCTAGACTACATTGGGCATCGTTTCCGTGTGGGTGGGGACTTCAACGAAAAGCACCAACATTGGGACTCAAGATCCACAAAGCACAACAAGGACGTGCTTTGCTCTCTGCACTCACACGGAAACATTGCTCCGCTATCTTTCTTGACACTGGTCCTGGCAGATTCCACGGACCTCAAAGAGTCCCTGAAAACATCCCAGGACCTACATGATGCAGATCTTTCACTACTCGGTTCCAGAGGTCTGCTTAGGGGGCATCGTCACCCCACCGTCATCCCAAAATTAACTACTAAAATCCTTTACCTCTGTATCTCAAAGAACTAACCCAATCCAATCGCCGCTCCAAAACAGTGTGACAAAGATCCCAACATCCTGCTGATCGTCGCTCGTACAATCAGTACTGCAGATTGGTAGTGGCTATTGGCATCCTTCCATTCCGAGACTAAAACGGCAGTGGCCTCGTGACCTGCTATAAATACGTGACAGTGGGAGTCCTGGCAATGGTTAGTTTTTCCAATCATGTCCTGAGCGTCCGTGGCTCTTGCGCGCTTTGTCAGCCTCCGCTGGCTCTTATCCAGTGACGCGGCTGACGGATGAGCGTGGGGGGACTTCACAAGACTCCGCTTCCTACTTCGCATGCGAGGGAGGTGACAACCATGTGGACTTGGGAGGTCTCTGGGCTGTTTGTTAAATACAGTATGAATGAGCGAGTGAATAAAATTGTAAATATTATAATAATGAGATCATTTATCACAATTACTGATTGCCAAATGAGGCAGATTGTAATTTTATTATAATAAAGTTGTTGTGAATGTGTGTGCTGTGGGTGCAGCTATGATCATTCACCGGACACCATAATTTATAAACATGGAGAAGCCGATCAAACTGAATTGTTCAGTTTTTAAATTAGTTTTAAAATTTTAAATTGTATTGTTAATTTATTAGATATATAATTAAAGCAAGTGCAAAGCTATTGAACTTTTTAAAAATGACTTTATTAATTTACACTACAACAAAGTTTTAAATAAAAGATTTAAATGGCTTAAGCAGCTAAATGAACGTACACGAATGAATCACAGAAGTGAATTGCTTATCTCTAGGCGAGGAGGCTCATATATAGGATAGCAAAAGGACTGCGGTCAGCATTATGATAAGGAGCCGAGTCAGCACTCAACTCCTCCCTGGTGGAAAATTGGACATTACTCCTGGAATGGGATTGCTAGGAGTAGAAATTTGGTATGGGTAATAATGGTATAAAAGGAGGTGTTGTAGGAATAGGTTCTTTGGATTTCTTCTGTTTACATTTATAATAGATAATAATTCCTACAGTAATACTTATTATGATTAAATTAATTATAATACCTCCATGAATAAAATTAAAATCAAAGGTGTCTACTATTTCTGTAAATTGGGGTATAGTTTGGTTAATAGTTTCAATTTGAAGTTGGGTCATATTTGTGAATTTATACATTGGCAAGGGAATTAAATTATAATTATGGGTGTACGTTTTGTTTAATATGCAATCTTTTTTAGTAGTGTTAACTAAAGCTATATTGGGTAGGAATACAGATATTATTTTTCAGAAATAATAAATAATACACTTGAAACCGTTTTTAAACATAATCACTAAATAAATCCACTCTTAATATCTAAAATTAATATTTATTAATCAAAAACAAAATCTATAAGAAAATATTACACTGAAATCAACGAGTACCACATAAAAAACAGTAATTATCAAATGGCGTGCTATGTCTGATGACTAAGACTGACTAAATTGATGGAGGACTAACAATTAGCATGATTGCAGACAATATTTATTCAAAAATAAACCGCTATTTTAGCAAAAATCATATGAACTCTACAAATAAACTCTTAATATACTGCGAGCTTATGAAACCATCTCAGTCCACAAAATAATATAACATTATTACATATGATTAATCAGGAAGTCAATATTTAAATTGCAACTTAATTGCACAATTTCAATAATTTATTATTTTTCATATGAGCATGCTACTCACAAGCACCAAGACAGGCATACTCAAGCACCACTTCACATAGTATGTCGCGCAGATTTTAGTTGTACATGTGAGAAATGTTGGAAAGTTAAGCGTTAGTGTATCTAACCATATCATACCAGATAATAACATAAATAATACACGGCTACTTAAAGGTAACTTATATAATTGAAAGATGAACTGTATAATAATTAGACTTTAACTGGTTCGTAAGTGATTCAACATAATACAGGATAAAATTCTTTCAAAATAAATAATAAAGTATTGTAAAAAAAGTTTATTTAAAAAAATAATATTTTTGTTGGCAATTTTCTAGAAATAGTTGCAATGGTTTGAAACTGCTGAACTGTTAATCGGTTTTTTTTTTCTTCCCTGTTGCTTCGGATTCCATTTGCCGGTATTCCTTTTATTTATCACCAGCCACCTAAAATGTGAAAAATTACCTCATCAGGTTCAATAGTATCAGGTAAGACAACAGTACACATTTTATGTGAATATGACGTATACAGTACATACATTAAATGTTAAACAAAGTTCGAATTCAAAGATTATTTTTTTGCTTATTTTACCAATCAACAATTGGATTTAAACATTACTATTTAAACTATTCACTCAAATTAATAAACAATTTATGTTCGGATGGATTAAGTTTAAAAAGAAGTATATGGATGTCATAACCAGTGTTGTCCAGTTTAATTAAACTCGGACATCTTTAATGGATTATGTGTCCTAGCAAGGGAGGTAATCCCCTGGGCATAAACCGACTTGTCCTACACAATTATTAATATATGTCAAATCCAGAGCATATATTACATTGAATATAATCGTAGTGGTTTAGGGAGAAGGAAAGACAGTTATCGAGGAAGCACAGTATAGCATGCCATTCAGACAAGAAATATGAGTGAGGTTGGTAATTCCCGTGTCGACAATCTCAGGTAATGTTTAGAAACCCCATCGCTAAAAAAAAATAAGGACAGAAATTTAGAATAATTAAACTTGTAAAGGTGAGTATTTCACAGGACATTTCTTAATGTGTCGAATTCACCGTCAGAAATCCATTTACATTTGAATAATCCATACACAATGGCTAGCTATCAGACCTGATCCGTAAACTACATCTAAGAACTAGAACTAGCAAGACTGTTACCAGAGTCGCCACAACATTAAATTCATAACTTGTATTAATGGAAGAAAGTAATTGCCGTTATCAAATAGATTTGCTTGTAAGATGAAAATGTTGACAGGCAATATTTCTTTCAGTTATAAATAGAAAATCGTTACCAAAAACATTTCATAATAATAAATGTAGTTCCAAAACGGTACTCACCTCCTCCACCACCACTTTTCCATCCACCCCCACCACCTCCTCCACTTTTCCAGCCACCCCCTCCTCCTCCACTTGGCCATCCACTTCCGCCACCTCCACTCTTCCATCCGCCACCACCACCACCGCCTCCTGACTTCCAGCCGCCTCCACCACCTCCTCCTCCACTCTTCCAGCCACCTCCACCGCCTCCACTCTTCCATCCTCCACCACCACCTCCATGACCTCCTCCTCCTCCACCTCCGCTGAGAGTGATGATTTTTATTACAGTTGGAGTCCCGCCTCCTCCACTGCCACCGCTTTTCCAGCCGCCACCTCCACCCCCACCACTGCTTTTCCAGCCACCACCTCCTCCTCCTCCAGACCAGCCACCACCTCCTCCTCCTCCCGACCAGCCACCTCCACCTGTAGACAGATAACAGATGAAATAGATAAAATTATTAATTATGTATTACAATAAGTTGCTTTTAATTGTTTTTTACATTTATTATGTATACACATGTTAAAAAATTTTTTGTTTTTAAGGAGCATAGGCCCAGGATAATAAAACTAGTACTATTACATAACATTAACGTATATAATCATAAAAACATCCATACCTCCCGACATCGCATGCTGTACAACTGCACTTAAGCACACTGCAGCTAAGATCAACTATAAAATATGAACAAAATTAATGTAGTACATTTTTGAATTTTGATCGTTTAATACGTATTTTACGATATAAACAGTATACAATGTACAAACAATGCTAGGATCTGTAATACTTTCCCTCATTAGATGAAGTTTTTCATTCAATGTCTAGGCAGAAACTTGAGAGTGTTATATAAATTGTGCAATTTCCATGAACTGTTTATCACAGAACGGTGATGTCAAATCACACTGGTTCTTTTTGAGTTAAAATAAAGTAAAATACGGCTGTCTAAACGTACAGGATTGACTTTCAAACAATAACACCCCGTTGTCGTTCTCTGGTCAATTGCTCGGAAGTCATTAGGATTCTTACTGTTCTCTTGGTAACCCACCAAAGACGGATAAACGATAAGGCATTCAAAACTATTTCAGGAAATAAACTTTGGTAGCACAAGAATGTATCTGTCCAATCCACAAATCGATTGACTATTATTTTCTCAAAAGTTTCAGTGAACGCGATGTGAAGTCCAGAGCTCTAGTGTTTTTTTTTATTATTTCCTACGTTCTTTATTCCGTTTGTATGTGTACACTCCACCCCCCCCAAAAAAAAAATTAGTGTCTAAATCAATGTTCGAAAATATTATACCAAAAACAGAGTGAATGTTACATAGTCCGTGTACGAAGAATTAGATAAATAACGATACTACTGATTCTCGGATGAACCACCTCAAAGAAAAAAATTACATTTATATAATATACACATATATAAATATGTATATATTCATACATATGTATATGTATAGTACCTATATATACTGTACATATTGCTAGAACATCGTAATATTGATGGACTCACCTTCATCTCTTTGGCCGAGTCTGGTCTTTGGATGGGCAGAGGTGAGTATATAGGCCCTGAGGCACAGGTGGTGGGGGCTAAGGCCTTCTGCTCCAGCATCCTGTGGCCATAAGTTGCTGCAATCTTAGCAATCACAGGGTTTGTGACATCAACTGCCAGCTAACATTAAACAACGCCGTAACTACTCATCGTGTTTCAATGTGCTAATAAAATAAATATATATATTATAACTATCATAGCGTCACGATGGACTTGAGGTGAGATGGAGGTGAGAAACCTCGGGGGTAGGAATGCCAAAATCAGCATCAATATAATACAGAACAATCGTTAGTTTTACGAACCATGACAAACTGTACCCTACAATGTAGTAAACATTACATTGCACACATAGTTACATATTCTATACGTACATATCAAAAAGGGATAAGAAACTTTTCATGACCCGTCACCATAACAGTACTCATCTGAACTCTTTCTTTCCAAACGTTTCTTTCGATCCCTTTTGGAAGTCTTTGCAGGACTTGGTCTAAAGATCAGGTTAGGAATTAACCTGACTTCATGCAGCCGTTTTTCTTCTTTTTTTTTTATTATTCATTATTCATTGTTTTTCATTATTTTATCTAAATAATGATTTCAAGTCAGCAACAAAAGACTGTAGTCTTAGCTAATGATGTGTTTCATATAACCGATTTTAAAGTAATATATTTGCATTATGAGACAATAAATAGCTTTGGCAGTTTGTAACTTAACATTTCAACTGCCAATGATGTTTTATTTCTTCCGTATTACAAATACAACCTTCAGGTACGTTTTCCAACAGATACAAAACTAAGAAAAGGTGTCTTTTAAATGTGTATTTTATCACTATTTTTGTCAATCCCAGATCTTGAAAATCTAAATTTTGTGCTTAATGAACATAATAATATTAGCAGTGTGTAGGCTTGGTGAGGAAACAACTTGAAAACAATTACATGTCAAGGACCTCACTTTCTGCTCTATTTAATGTTGAAGATGTGTTTCTGTAAAATTTAAAATGATGATGTTGCATATTGTAGCTGCAACACTATAATGTGGACCACCGGCTTCCTTTCACTGGCTCTTTCCTCAGAGACATTTGTAGCTTTAGAAAAAAATAACACAGCTAATCTCATATCATTGGCACTAATTGGCAAAAAAATTAGCATTTAAATTATATGTTGTATTAATTTGGCTAAATAGATGAATATATAAAGAAACGCCGCATTGTAAACTGGCATAATATTTATTTTTATATTTGTTTAGCTCAAATCCCATTCGCCTGAGGATCTATAATTTTATATAATTATCTGTACGTTTAAAGGAGCTATGAAGATTTAAAAAAAAAAAACTGTTACATTTATACAGAAACTTTGTAGATCTTCCCTTGATGAACATGTATCGTGAGATTTAATTGTTGATTTAAATTGGAAGAGTTTCTAGAATTAAGGTGAGTTTTCAGTCATGGTAGTACTGAAGAAAGATGTAGAATATTCTTGAGAGAAAGGTTTTAGGATTCATTTTTAGATTGGAATTTAGTTTAGTGGTCATCCAGGCACATAAAAGAGGTTATAAAGGGATCGACTGCATTATCCCCAACGTTGTTCTGAATGAGATTTTAGGTCAATTGAATTGGAAAGAATTTCGTGGATAACGGGATCCCTGATGAATAGAGAAGAAGGTGCTGACTGGTTTCTGGACTATGAGTGGAAAGGTTGTCAAGGGAAGCGACTAAGGAGTGCAAAGTAGCAGTAGATAAGAAATATCAGAATTGCTATGAGGAGTCATCGGCTAGTATGTAGCAGAATCTGATGTCGTTGAATGAAAGTGCAGTCAGTAAGGAGTGGTCTCAGTCGTTATATCAACGTATGTCTACGCATCTCAGTACATTTATATAAAACAAATCTGCAATAATTAAAAAAAAGGTTTTCGATAGTAACGAAAAAACGTTTCTAAAATTTCCATACAATCGCGAATAGCATGGATTTATCTTTCTCATCAGATATTTTATCTAATATAATCTTAAGTATGTTTAATAACTCCTATTCTAAAGAAGAGTAAATTCAAAACTACCAACTGCTTCTTATTAATATAAGTTTATAAGTTGATCACAGCCTCGATATCAACCTCTCTTTAATATATAACGTTCATTAATAATTATTATCACTCCTTGTAACATCTACTTTCTTTTCTTGATATCAGGATCTGATGCAGAAACACAAATTATGCGGAAACATTCATTAATAAATTATGACTTATCCTACAAATAAATGAGGATGATCTAATGACTACATTCATCAATCTAAGCTGATTCAACAAAAAGTCTACCACTTAGCTGGGACATTATGAATGTTCCTTGTTATAATTCTTTACTTTGTTCTTTTCAAACAATATATACATCGTTCATTTACCATTAAAGGGTGATGTTTTAGTCTTAATATTAATGCCGAAGGATTGAATAAGAGTTGGTGATCCACATAAAGAATATTGAAGTAAAGTAGACACCTCTGATGATAGACATCAACTGCAGCTCATGAGTGGTACGAATTGGAAGAGAAGAGACGACGGGAAACTGATGATGGCAGGAAGATGTAGAAGTTCAAGGGCAGATATGTGCATGATTGTATCGTTTTCATTCTACAATTCTTTATGTATTTTTTTAAAGAAGATGGGATGGTATATATCTGATTCAAGATATATCATTATGTACGTTATGCATAATCCACTATGTATTAATTGAATAATCTCCCTGAATCACGCCTTCGTGGTATATAATGATTTAATTTACGGTTATGACCAGACTAACAGAAAAATAATTCTTTATAAATGCTAAATTGATTTTTAACGAAATTATTTCCAGTCATCTAAAATCTGTTCTAACGAAGGATGTCCTACATAACTCCGTGTTTCATTAGGATATACAATCCGCACAACAGATACGGTCAACAGATAAATTCATTCTTTTAAACTTTGGTGAGTCCAATGTAACTTAGAACTAATGGGTCGCAAACATTTTTTGAATCAATTTATATATCTCATATTATTGTTTTAGTATTTTTTTTTTTTTTCCATAGCTCTCAAACTTATAAAATGTTTATAGGATGTGGGAAAAATAAAAGGAAAATTATTTTGATTGATGGGTGCCTTTCACTAAGGGGAGTCCCATTTGAAGGTTTTAGTGATTTTTTTTTTTTTTTTTTTTTCTTCATACTTAGTCCCTTTAAATTTACAGATAATTATATATAATTATAGATCCTCAGGCGAATCTATTTACAAATTATTTTGTATTTCCTGTAGCATCACTACATTATATACAGGTTTTGTTATTTTATAGAAATTATATAATGAATAAACAAGTATAATGATATACATTCTACGTGACTTAACTAAACTGACTAATAAGGTGATGGGGCTCATCTTTTTGATCAACCTTAAAACTAACTTACATACTAATTTCTTATCCTAATTTTTTCCCCGACAGTCTGTTGCCATCGATGCGGGAAGGGTGGCGGGGTCATAGTGTTAAACACTGGATTTGTCAGGTGCTGCAACGAGTCAAAAAACTTAATGTGTCTCCGGCGAATGTTTTAGTGAATATATTACTCTGAATATTATAGCACTAATATATTAATAAATATCGAGAGGAAATCCATTAGTTACTGAGTCGTCACTTGGTGAGTCTCGTGCATGCGCTGGACTACTTTTGCGGGTTTCCGTTCCCAATTGGAATTCAGTGAATACGTTTTGTACATACCTATGTCACACTAAAAGATAAAACTAAAAATTTACGTTAGCTATGATAAAAACTTATCGCTCAAATTACACAGAATATAAAATATATTCAAAGCATTCTGTTTCCGTGGCCTAATTTTTCAAAAACTAAATCTCAAAAGAACGTTTAAACGTTAATCTAGCGTCAAATATTATAGTACGTCAATCATACCAGGTGATGTTGTCGTTTTTATTACAGCAACTAGGTTATCAGTAATGGAATCAAATTGAGTTTTATGTGTCTAAATTAGGTATATAAGGGGTTAAGTGCGTGGGGGACTTCCCAGGACTCCGCTTCCTCTTTCGCATGCGAGGGAGGTCTCTGGGGTCTTTGTAAATAGTGTATGAATGAGCAAGTGAATGAAAATTGTAAATATGGTATGAATGAAAACATTACAATTACTTATTTCCCAATGAGGAAGATTGTAATTTTATCATAATAAAGTTGTTTTTAATATACTAAACAACTCAGCTTTGAACGCGTGCATGAGTAGGTACGATACGAAGCCGATCTTATTAAACCATATCGAATATCTCAAGGAACTTTAATCATATTACACCCATCTATTTCATGTGTATGCACTGTTGGTTCCTTTATTTTATTACTGTTTTATTAAAACACTGACTTCAGTTTTAAGTACTGTAAAAATTAGGGATGGTCTTAGCCAAAACAATATCGTAATAAGTGGATAAAATAGTTTATACCGATTCCAGATGGAGGGGAGCACATAAGTAAGTTTTATTAAACTAAACAGGACTCGAGTTTCTAAAGCATTAAGAGACTTGTAAAATAAACATCGTACAGAAAATCGTTTGCATTAAAGACCATGGTTCAAATTGATTCGGATATCTCGAAACTAAAATAAAACGCCTATTAAACAGCTCGGCTTTGAACGCGTGCATGAGCAGGTGCGATGCGAAACCGATCTTCTTAAACCATATAGAATATCTCAAGGAACTTTAATCATATCTCACCCATCTATTTCATGTGTATGCCCTGTTGGTTCTTTGCTTTAGTTACTGCAATATTAAAAAATTGACTTAGTTTGAAGTACTGTAAAAACTAACTGTTTTCATTTTTCAGGTGGCTATGTGTACTGACGAGATCTGACGGCTGACGATAAGTGTACAAAGAATTGGAGGAATGAAAAACTAATTTTGTAGATTCTTACAAACTTATATATATAAAATGTAAATTTTATAAATAAACTTTTGATACAAAAACTACGAGAAATCCTTGTCTATAGGAGTTTTCAGCTTACGCAAGTATTTCCTCATTAATGCTATTACTATATACTATTATAAGTTGTATAATGATTTATCAATAATTGAAAACTATTTTTTTTAAATCCCTGTTGCTACACTTATTTTTCAAGGTATGCATTTATTATTGTCTATTCTAACTATGTTCTGTTCATTCTAGAATTTTTTATCAAAACAATTTGATAATAAAATGCTGGAAACATTTGAAATTTTTACTATTATAGTCTATTAAAGTACCATCGATATTAAATATTTATGATCACAACTATCGCTAATTCAATTTCACCAGAACTGAGTGGCGCACGGCTAAAAACCAAATATTTTTTCTGGCATTGGAAAAAAAACACAAAACACTAAAACTGTAGTTACTCAAAGGTTTTTATTTAAACAAAATAAATATGCGGAATGTGTTACTTGTACTGGAGTTGATGAAAGGAGGTTACTTAAATCTAGGATGCTTTTTTAACTAAAAAAAAAACCATTGCTTCTCATCATTGAATGCACTCTCTCTACTTTGAGCACCTACTCTTTCTTTGAGAGAGGCAAATTACGTGGTTTGGTTAAGTATTTTGGATGAAAATGTACATTGTGCCTATGGTTGCACAGGTATTTAAGGCAAAACCTTACCTATAAAGTTGTAACAAAATAGTCACGTTGTGGTATTGAGTTGTCGTTTGAATCATAAATGAAGTTGTAAATTTTGATAACTATCAATAAATGTTATAATTAAATAATAACTGTTATAAATAAATCTGTGATAGGTCATAGCTTGATGAAATAATAAAACATCTTATTTTCTGTATCCATTATATGTTCATTAACTTAATAACAACTCCGCTTTCTCTTTGCGGTGGATTTGGGGGGTCTCTGGGCTGTCTGTAAATATTGTATGAATGAGCGAGTGAATGATGAACTGTAAATATTGTATGAATGAGCGAGTGAATGATGAACTGTAAATATTGTATGAATGAGAGCATATATCTTAATTACTTATTGCCTTATAAAAGGCAGATTATAATTATTGCACAATAAAGGAATTAACTTCTAAAAACTTAATAACCACTGTACTTTTTGTCTGAAAAATAAGATAGCTACACAAGTATTATTGAATTACAGATGAAACAACACCTACTTTCATAAACCACCTTTGGACGTCTGATAGATGGACTTTGCCACATATATATCTTTAAAGCATAATGTATTATACATTTAAGCATATAAATACTAATATCCCATTATATTGTTGTGATATTAGATATTGTGGAGTTTTTGTATAATGTTTAATCCAACCTTGAATCGGGAAGGCAGGTGAAAACAAATGAGAGTGGGAAGAAAAAACAAAAGACAGTCTACTGGTAGTTGTGATAAGAAAAACACACAGTATTACTCTCTAGTTATTAGCCAGTGATAATAATTAGTATTGTTGTTGATTGTGAGAATAAAAAACACACAGAGATACTGGTTGTTGTGATGATAGATGAACACATAAAATTACTCTCTAGTTTTAGCAGTTATAATGAGTTGTTGTTGTGGTTCTGAGAAAACATACAGAGCATTATATTCACTCTAGTTGGAATCAGCCTGATATATGTAAAAAGAAGACCATTGAAGAAGAAAAAGAATCAAATTAAAAGACAAGTAATTATAAAATTAATTAAGTATATTATTTATGTTTGTAAAATTAAATTCATCTTTTTGCCAGAATTATTTTTGTTGATAGAACCTAAAAGTAAATAGTTAATAAAATATATTTAAAGTAAATATTTTAATAATATATACTTCGTGTGACCAAAAGTACTTTTCTCTTAATCTGATGTTTCAGGGAATTTAAATTTACCTTAAGATTTAATACAAAAACTGCCATTTACAATTTTCTGTTATGCTTCAAGCAAGCATTTTTAACTATGTGAAAGAACAAAAAAATGAACTATATAGTTGTAAAAAAAATATTGTGTATACTTTCTTTAATGCATTCCACTTCATAAATGAATTTCACAATCCTATTTTTGAGATAATGGGTGTTTTTCTAAACAAAACCCTTATGTTCTTTTACTGAAGCTCCGATAACGCTAAAAATAATAACACACAACGCCGTAGAAAATAATAAAGGTTTATTTCATCACAATTTGGTAATTGAAAAAATCTTCTATCGTATCATTAAATTAATATTTTGTATTACAAGTAAGGTGGTGGACTATTTCAACATAATCATTAAAATTAAAGTTTTCAGACCTTTTTCGGGTTTAGCAAAATACGTCATTATATGATATGTTAAACTTTACTTGATTTGTTAAACTTTCTTAAATAATCCAACCAGAAATACTCATAATTGTTTGAAAATAAATACCTAATTAAAAACAAATTTGAACTCTTCAATAATTGAAAAATATTTCATATTCAAGCACTTTAATTCTCACAAAGTATGCGAGACATCAAGGATATCTTCCCCAGCGTAGGGCACACTCACTTCCAGCGATGAAGATAATACTACCACTCTTCCTAGTTATCATCGGTATATAAGATTCGAATTCGCTCAACAGTGGAATCACCGCAAATGTTTTAAGTTCTCGTTCCATATGTCAATCAGTTATGCTGCGATGACAAGAGAACTCTTCTGATGTGATAACTGAGGTCAATTAACGGTCTGGGGATTGGGATCGTTGTTTGGCAGACATGCTACGTGACATATAATTATTAAATATAATTCATTTTCGCTTAATTTCATTCAGGATATAAAAGTAAATACGCGTATCTTTACTTCTGCTGCATCACATAGGTAAGGAAAATTAATACTTTCTATTTTTGTACGGAGACGTATAGTAACGGGAATCGGCCTTTCTCACTTCCCTAGTGAGAGTGTGGATGTTGAGACACAGGTACCAGCAACATGAAATTATTTTCCACTTCCTGGGAAGAATTAATGTGTCGGCCGTGCGATACCGGGTTAGATCACTATTACTATGGGCTGATCTCCACAATTGCCTTACGGTTACTGGAAAAGCAATTTCATTGATCGAAAAACACTTTCATGTTAGATTCGGTAATAATGTAATCGTCATCAGTTAAATAATCTTTGTAGAGGAGAGTATTTTAAAAGAAAAGAAAGAAATATACAGATATTAAGAGTTATGTTACTATATACTGGGTGGGTTGTTGGGGAACGAGTGTCTGGGAAAACAAGTGGGAACTGGGGCTAAAGCTGAGACATATGTGTATAAGAGATGGGTAGTTCCGGGGAAATGAGATGGAGGTCCCGGAAGGAATGCGGTTGCTTACTTAAAAATATCAGTGACTTCCTTGAAGCATGAGGCAGGTATACACTAGCTTCTACTATTAACATTACAATATTATTAGCATTATATAATTAATGATTATAGTCAAATCATGTTATGCTTTAGCAAACTGTTCCGCGATGAAAAGGTGTGAGTTTAACTCCCAACACATATATCGGGTGATTAGATGTCGTCGAGAAATCCTTGTTTATAGGAGTTTTCAGCTTGCGCAAGTATTTCCTCATTATTGCTATTACTGCAAGAAGAACTCACAACCTACCGAGTTCGCTATAGCTCAGTGGCAAATCATGGACTATTGAGAACTGAATACTTGGATTAAAGAGTTCACGGTTCAACCCACTGTATCTTTGCCAAGCCGTTCTACGGAGTTTGGAGAGTTGGATGATAATTGCCATTGGGACGCTCAATTGGGCGAAGAAGTGACAGCGTACAAGCCTGCAGATTTATTTTTGAAGAGTGCTAGGTACATAGATACGCCAAGGTTTACCAGTGATGAAAGAAGACATTAGAGAGAAAGCGGAATCGTCCGATCGAGTTGCAATAGGAAGATGTGCAAGACATACAGCGAATGAACCGAACCCAGTGCCAAACGCTGCAAACTTCTTCTAAGGACAGTGCTTTCTTACAGAACACAGCGATATTGAATGAAACCAAACATAGCTAAATTTAAATTCCCCAAACCATCAGATTAAGAGAAAAGCATATTTCGCCATACGGAGTATATAGAATGGTATATTGTATTTTTATGCTTGAATGCGTAATATATAATGCTTCTAAAATATATGATATGTGACGAATTCCGTTTATCAGATGTCAAAAGGTGGCTTATGGATCTGGATAGAGAATACGAGATGTTTTATTATTTATCCAATCTATGACCTATCACAGATTTATTTATAACTCTTATAAAAGTAATAATATTTTGATAATTGTGATAACAATTTACAAGTACTTTTATTCTCTCATTACCAAAATGCGAATATTTACACAACTTTATAGGTAAGGTTTTCCCTTAAATACCTGTGCAATCCTAAACACAATTTACATTTTCATCCCAAGTACTTCAACCAATCATGTGCTTCCTCTCTAACAGTGATATAAACAGTTTCATCGTCCAATAATAAGAAGGAATAGTTATTTTTTAGCTAAAAAAGCATGCTAGATTTAAGTAACCTCCTCTCGTAAATTTTTAGGATTTCAGTTCCTGCGTCTCTCCATTCTGGTGATAATAATTTGTTTTTAAAATGGTACCATTAACTATAATAGTAAAAACATTCATTAAAATGCCATAAAAATTATGTTACTAACATTTTATTATCAAATTATTTCGGGAAAAAATTCTTGTCTCAGCAAACCTTGAGAAAAAAGTGTAGCAACAGTGATTGTTTTTTATATTTTTCAATTATTGAAAAATCATTATACAACTAAATTGTAAATAGTAGTTTTTTTTTATCAAAAGTTTATTTATAAAATTTACATTTTATATATACAATTTTTTAAGAATTTACAAAATTAGCTTTTCATTCCTCCAATCCTTTGTACACTTATCGTCAGCCATCAGATCTCGTCAGTACACATAGCCACCTGAAAAATGAAAACAGTTAGTTTTTACAGTACTTCAAACTAAAGTCAATTTTTTAATATTGCAGTAACTAAAGCAAAGAACCAACAGGGCATACACATGAAATAGATGGGTGTAATATGATTAAAGTTCCTTGAGATATTCTATATGGTTTAAGATCGGTTTCGTATCGCACCTGCTCAGGCACGCGTTCAAAGCTGAGTTGTTTAATAGGCGTTTTATTTTAGTTTCGAGATATCCGAATCAATTTGAACCATGGTCTTTAATGCAAACGATATTCTGTACGATGTTCATTTTACAAGTCTCTTAACGCTTTAGAATCCGAGTCCTGTTTAATTTAATAAAACTTACTTATGTGCTCCCCTCCATCTGGAATCGGTATAAACTATTTTATCCACTTATTACAATATTGTTTTGGCCATGACCATCCCTAATTTTCTTCAAGATCGTTATCATTACTCGTTAAGAGTCCACTGTTAAATAATTATTAAAAAAGTAAAGGTTAAAAGGTAAATAAATATTGAGCAACTATTATTTACCAATGAAAGCAGAATCATAAATTATCGTTGTGGAGATAAATAAATGATATTGCCGGATGAGAGGAAGTGGTGCCATGATCACCTAGACCAGAATATTATGGGTTCTTTTAAAACAAAAGTAAATTGAATTACCGAAACCCAGCTTGTTTTAAAATAGATTTCGTATTCTCATTAATGTATTGAATTACAATACATTGAGTTTATTAACATGCCCGAAGGCAGGGAGGTTTCCTTTCAAACAAGTATGGTCTTGGATAAACTTAAAAGCTTTTAGTTGGTTTGCTTGAAAGTGGTCGTAAACACAATACAATACAATTGAAGTTTTAAAGTTCATTTCTTTTAGGATAAAAAATGGAACTCAAAAAGTAAAAAAAAAAAAAAAGTGATAACACATAATACTTAAAATTTTTGTTTTTTCCCTCATGGATAAGGTCTCATTCAAGGCGGTAATGCTATAATAATACATATAATCGATAATGTTTGGAAAATCACTGATAGAAATACCTCAGTTCGCAGTACTGAGGTGATTTTAATAGTTTATGTTCAAAACTATGTTGGCTGTCATTTTTGTTAGGTTTTGAACATTTGTGATTTGAAAATTATATATGCTGGCGATTTTTCTGAACACAATTTGATGATCCTATGACTATTTCTCATTAAGACTATATACAAATGTTAATCCTCAGGGTTAATAATGGCTTTAATTTTACTTTGTGGACAAGCTGATTGTTTTTAAGAGAAATATATGACAGTCAGATATTTGATTCAAATTACTTTAATAAACAGCCATATTGCCTGTTTGAGTAGTTTGAATGACCACCTTTTTCAATAGGAAATATCAAAGAGAACATAGAAATGTTATAACTATTTTTGTTAAATAATGCTACATACCACTTCCACCGCCTCCACTACCATCCGACCATCCACCACTGCCGCCTCCTCCACCTCCATTAGACCATCCTCCACTTCCACCACCTCCTCCGTTGGACCAGCCGCCACTGGCACCACCTCCTCCTCCACTCTGCCATCCACCTCCACCACTACTCCCTCCACTAGACCAGCCTCCACTTCCACCTCCGCCTCCTCCGTTGGACCAACCACCAATGTCTCCACCTATAGTTGTCTTCCATCCTCCACCACCACCACCTCCGCCTCCTCCGCTGGGCCAGCCTCCACCACTTCCACCGCCTCCGCCTCCTCCGCTGGACCAGCCCCCACCACTTCCACCACCTCCGCCTCCTCCACTCTTCCATCCTCCACCGCCGCCGCCTCCATTGGACCAGCCTCCACCTCCACTGCCACCACCGCCACTCTTCCATCCTCCACCGCCACCTCCACCGTTGCCTGACCATCCGCCTCCACCTCCTCCTCCGCCACCACTCTGCCATCCTCCTCCACCACCACCTCCATGGCCTCCTCCTCCACCACCTCCATGGCCTCCTCCTCCACCACCTCCATGGCCTCCTCCACCACCGCCTCCATAACCACCACCACCGTTGCCTCCTCCACCTCCTCCAAGAGTGATGATCTTAATGATAGCAGGCTGAATTATCGCTTGCTGCCCTCCACCTCCTCCTCCATTACCGCCTCCACCTCCTCCGGACCAGCCACCCCCACCTCCTCCTTTTCCGCCACCTCCTCCAGACCAGCCACCCCCACCTCCTCCTTTTCCACCACCTCCTCCAGACCAGCCACCCCCACCTCCTCCTTTTCCACCACCTCCTCCAGACCAGCCTCCACCACCTCCTCCAGACCAGCCACCCCCACCTCCTCCTTTTCCACCACCTCCTCCAGACCAGCCACCACCACCACCTCCTCCTTTTCCGCCACCTCCACCACTACTCCAGCCTGAAAAGTAAAAAGAAATAGTAGGCAATTTTACATAGATGGATGATAATATTTGTGCAGTTAATGAATGTTTGTACCTCCTCCTGACAAGACCTGGTGCATTAGTGCGCTAAAGCACACTGCAACGCAGATTAACTGAAAAAAAAAAACCACTTTTATATACGTAAAGTTAATAACATTATTATAACATATAAAATTTTTCGTGTGTGAAAAAAAATAGCTTAGAATGTCCATAAATACGATATTAGCAGACATTAGCTTTTTTCATGCACGATTGAATTTCAATGAAAAGGGTCTTTAATTTAATTTAATGTAATATTGCGAATCCTTAAAATATTCTATAAAGAAGAATCTCACGACGACATCTAATATCCGATATACGAGTATGTATCCCTATATATAACTTACTAGCTGAACTCACAAATTCACATCGCGAAACAGTTTGCTAATGCATAACTCGATTACACTATCGTTATTGACGATTACTTATCTGATATGAATGCATTAATCGATCAATGAAATTGCTATTCCAGTAACCGTAAGGCAATTGTGGGGATCAGTTGATAGTATTAGTAACCCAGTATCGCACAGCGGACACATTGTTCGGAAAGTGGAAAATAATAGCTTATATCTGTGTCTCAACAACCACAACACTCTCACTTGTGAAGTGAGAAAGGTCAACCCGTTACTATACGTCTAAACGTGGAAGTTTTAATTTTCCTAACGTTTGTGATGCATTCAAAGTAATGATACGCATATTTACTTTTATGACTTGAGAAAAAATAGGCGGAAATAAATTCTATCTATTAGTTATAAGTCGCGTATCCAGTAAGGTGGAAAACGATCCCAATCCTCAGACCGTTTATTGAGCTTTAGTTATCACATCTGTAGATATTGTCTGAGCACTAAAACAAGCCGACATTTCAAACGAGCACTTAAAACACCTGAGGTGACTTCACTGTTGATTTGGTGTACTCCACAACGAAACGAATACGATTCTTAGACAGACTGATGACTAGAAGAGTGGAAAACTTACCTTCATCGCTGGGGGTGAGTGTGCCCTAGGATGGGCCGTGGGGTGGTTATATACAGCTACAGTTGCGGTGGGGGCTGCCCCACTGCCACGGCGGCTGGGCGTTTCCAATTTCTTAGGATGTTAGCCACCTCACCATTTGTCACAGGGAGATATCGTCTTGTTCCAGGTCGTCTCCTTGGCATTTCTTACAATTTAGAATGAAGGCTTTACAGCAATTAAAAACTAAATCTAACATGGCCCACTCTGTTGTACTAAAATGTACTTGTAAGGCATTAACAATTGGATCATAAATTAAAGCATAATTTTGGAAAGATAATAGGTATTACTAGAATTATTTGTATAAAGTAACCGCCGTAGGTGATTGAAGAATAGCAAATCGGGATCATAAAAGAGGGTCGGCAGATTGAGTCTGAGGTCCCTTCGTGACACGACGAACGTCTGAGAACTGCGATATACGTGGTGTCAGACAGAAGGTCATCTCTGATGCCGTGGCTCCACTGGGTTTGAATCCCGAAAGTGAGTATTTTCGATACACTTAATATGGATTAAGGGAATAATTGACATTAAAATATTGTACTCGTAATTCGTCTGAAGTGCCAAATCGTGAAAAAACTACACTTTCTATTCGTGAGCGACTATGAACGCATTCTAACTGTTTCATGATTCACGCCCCATGGGAACCGGGCATTACCTGCCTCAAGTGCGTAACATACACCCTTGAAGGGCAGTAATTACCTACCTTTTTTGGTTATAGGAAAACCTATATTCACGATTAACAGCCATCTAAAAGAGTATAAACAATTGAAGCATTAAGCAATTGAAGACGTAACTATTTACTTTTTTTGGATCGAATAACAGCCAACTTTGACTACAATGAAAGTGCTTGTTTTCTGCATTATACTTTTCCCAAAAAGGTAAATGATTTTTTACCTGAATAATTATATATATTCTAACGAGGGTAAGGGCGTCGAAAATGAAGAAACTATATACAAATCAAAGGCTTGAAAGAAAAGTTGGTGTTTTTCTTGTGAAAAACACAAATTGTAACTTATTTATTTAACACACATACGCTTTCGGCCAATCGCGCTGCAATTTTAAAGTAATTAAAATGACTCAAAACATCATAAATTACGATATGGTATGACATACATTAAAATTGATGAAAATACAACAATACATATTAATATATTACTTATCGATAAAAAGTAATATTTTATCTAGAAGATGAATTAAAGGGGGAGAACCCTAATTTTAACAATATACAAGAAGACTTGAAATGGGCTCACAACACCTTACCGACGCTGGTACGACTACACGCACGCTTAAATCTATTCATACAGAGCATGCTTGAAACCCGGTAAAGAGATTAAAAAGGACACTGATGAGGGAATTCCTTTAAATGTTCTGTAAATCAGTGAAATCAATTATCAAGCCAGGATGTGGTTCCAGAGTGGCGTAGGCCTTCAAAATGCAGATCATGCGAAAATTACAAAATCATTTTTACGACCGTAATCGTAATATATCTGTATCTATAACCAAGCCTTATACCTCATGGGAATTAGAACCACTTGGGTTCTTGGGGGTTCTGTTTCTGGGGTTCTCTCAGTTTTTGGGAACTAAAAGTAATATCAATATGACTGTTTTCCTCACTCAGTGCTTATTGAAAACATATGTATCATGATATAAAGTATGAAAGTCAACAAAAACGATACCATCTAACTGATTTTATAATATGCGCAACAACAACCAGATTTATGCTTGGGATTGGATTTAATAACATACAGTACATCCAAAAATAATTAATCATGATAAAGTCGATCTCTTAGGTATTAAATATGCCTTTGAACTCAATTACAATTTTTATGGTACATATATAAGTGCGTTGAGTAACATTCGTGCCAGTTTCTGTTAACTTTATCACGTCAAATATCAAAATCTTGTACATATGTGGGCTAGTGTGGTCAACATTCATCAAGAAAAAACATTTTACATTTAAATTATATCAATATAAAAATTGTTAAGTAACAAGGTTATTGGCTACTTGGTAAATAACAACTAGCTGTCCCGTAAACATATAAATATATAATATTTATGTAACTTTATATTGTAAATAATTAAAAACTAGTTCTTAATAAATTCGAATATATGCGGTTTACCTATGCTTTATGCGAAATGAAGTAAATAAATGCCATCCCCAAAGGGTTACTATAAGGAGAAAAGAGTTATATATTTATATGTTCAATGGTAAAATTTAGTTCGTATTTGATGTAGCAAATTTATGGTCGATAACAATTAAAGACCTTCTGAAAGATAAAGAAAGAACAAGAACCATTGGATCACTATAAGCAAATGTGTTGACAATCGTGTAGGAGCTTTTGTGCGTTCGAGTAAATTGCTCTTGAAATATTTCCCAACTGTAGGACCTTCCTCGCAATCATCAACTTCAAGCCATTATTGAGCAAGTGTACTTTATGATGTATCGCTGCATTTACTGCACATGCATCGGGGAATATATGTATTTATTGGTAAATTAGTAATGGCAGGTTCATTATAATTCAATTCAGTATCATTATAATTCAGTAGCTTATCTATTGGTTGAGGCAAATAGTTATTCCACCCAGTTATTTCTGATAGAAGACAAGTTAACAACTGAAAGAGAGGGAGAGAGAGAGAGAGAGAGAGAGAGAGGGAGAGAGAGAGGAGAGAGAGAGGGGAGAGAGAGAGAGAGAGAGGAGAGAGAGAGGAGAGAGAGAGGGGAGAGAGAGAGAGAGGGAAGAGAGAGAGAGAGAGAGAGAGAGAGAGAGAGAGAGAGAGAGAGAGAGAGAGAAGAGAGAGAGAGAGAGAGAGAGAGAGAGAGAGAGAGAGAGAGAGAGAGAGAGAGAGAGAGAGAGAGAGCGCTTATGGATATCTCAATTTCAAAAGGCGTACACACCTTCAATTTGATTCTCAGCTGATGCAGCATATTTTCATGATGTTATCGTGAAATAATTGTATTTTTGCAGCCCTGTATAGAAAATGGTGGCAACCTATAGTTAACCAGTCATTGCTGACATAAATTGAAGTACATAACAGCGTTAGTAACGATAACTTATTTTTTCATTTTTAAGACCTGTAACTGATAATGTAATAGTACAACGTTTAAATAAGAGCTAAAGTGTAACGCCTAAGGAAAAAAAATCCTTTTAATTTTGTTTTTAAGCCTAGTCATTCACCTGCAGTTAGGAAGTGGAATCTGTGTTGAGGTTTAGGAAGTTATCAGTCACGGTCCTAGTCAGCGTTCTTAACGCTCCTTTAAGATCTAAGGCAGCCTTAATACTTCCTCCTCACTTTTTTTTTTCTGCCAAACGTTACAATAGAAGAATTGTAAATGGCTGCTAAATATCCTATTGAAATGTGACCCATTTGAAATACTTAAATCAATAGCCTCTTATATTTATTTTTAATATTTAAATGATGTTTTTACATAGTTTTCATACAGAACTGTATATTCTATAAAAATTCCAATGATACAAACAATGTAGAAAGTGAAAAACTGTATTCGGAGTCGTTTACGGGACTAATCATAAGTTCCTAAAAAACATTTCAAGTAGTTTGAATCATTTTTACAACTACAACGGGAGAACAATCGGATATACTAAGATACAGACGGACAACCAGAAATACAGACTAAATTCTAAATTTTCATTTACCATTTAAAAAGAAAAAAAATTATGGTTATTTGCACAATTTCGTCATAAACTGAGACCGAGTAAAATTATTTCTAAAAGGTGACAAATATTCAAGAAGAAATAATGATTCGTCTTGAAATCCTAATTTTACAAAATGAGTACAACTTTTCAATGCCCACCAGTTCGAATATTGTGTTGCCATAAACATTATTTTATTTCCAGTTCTGGTACTAATGGGTATCTCTCTCTAAAGCAAGCTTCATCACTAAGCTATGAAAAATTAAAAAAAAATATTGTACATGTGAGTTATATGCAGTGATTTCTCTGCTGTTTAACTCAAGAAAGTAGCCTTTTGCGAACTTATAACCGAACAGGAGATGACGGACGAGTTACGTGCATTGTCTGTCACCAGGCTTTGTGTTTTGTTTTTGTTTTTTTACTTGCACCGTAACAGTTTTTTCCAAGAACATGAATAAGAAAAGGGATCAGTTTTGAAACTTACACAAGTCATTTTCTTATGCACATTCGTAAGCAATAGAAATCCCTACAACCTATTCGCTCTAAACTGTTCCATTTTTTAATATACTCTAAAATGCTATTACCATTTTATAAAATACTAGTACTGGTATTTTTATATTAAAAGTAAAAGCAACACCAAGTCCTCTGTAAGTCTTTAAATATTCACAACTGGGAACGCTGTCTGAAAGGGAAATGGAATTGTGACATGCTTCACACTGATAATTATCTTTCCTCTAAAGGTAACAATTTTTTCAATGAAAATTTACATAGTTTCATTAAGTTTCATCATTATTATGACTTTAAAACTACTTTATGCTTTTTACGAACAAACCCAAATGAACAAATAATAAATTTGTAATTTCATAAATAAAGACCAATTAAAAACGGACTCATGAAACATCTAAAACAATACATTTGTCTACTTCATAGATTACAAAACTTATTCTAACTTAAAGGCAATAAATTATAAAGTAATTACTTTTATAAATGTTTAGCGTTCATTGTTGACGATTTCATTATATGTAGAATGTGAATCAGGAAAATTCTCTTATATTAGTTTTCTCTGAAACTGAACAGCTTTCATCCAATATATTAACATCCTGTTCGTATGTGTATATGAATGTACAAAAGACTATCAGTAAAGTTATTTTGTATATCATGATATATTTTTTATATGATATATTCCACGGCCCTAATACTTTTTTTTTTTCACTGACAACTATTAAAAGAAGTGGGGATCAATACTATTAATAATAATAATAATAATTGATTTAGAAAAACATAAAATGTGGAATTTTAAAGAACTATATTTTGAAAATTACTTGGTGTGAAGAAACCGTTTGGTTCTTGGTAAATCGTCGTGAACATACAGTACTTTACAAACGTATAAGTTGAAAATCACTTAAAAAAACAAAAAAAGTGGCGAATTTCGTGGTTTTGTGGCTATCTCAGAGACTTCCGGTACCTGGGCGTGGTCGAAAACTTAAATCCATTATTAGGTCTCATAAATATGATAAATTAAAAAAAAAAATCAGAAACATTTGACGCAGAGTCAAATGTGTCGATGTGCTATCTGGGATTATCTTAGATGTAAGACACATATCCACAAAGGACTGATCTGAAATTTGTGAAACCCTTATCGTAAGGCAACCAAAATAATATTATATATATAAAATAATGAGTACAGTTTTTTTTTTTTTAATCCATTTCAATGAGAATTATACCTAGAAATTAGTAATAATTGTTAAGACTGCAAATATATATGAACTATGCATATGAAATATAAGATGAATATAACTCTGAAACATTTGGGATTTTTCCAGCCACCTAAATAGTACCCACTAACATAGTATAGTGATAGTGACATCATTGAGGAATGTGTGATCCGCTCGTTGGCAGGTTCCTTCTTATAGGCTGGGTCACCTAGTCCCAATGCTACACAGCAGTGCTTTTTCATAACAATATTTATCATCATTGGTCTGATCGTCTCTGCCCTTCCTTAGGGACAACACAACGTGAGAACTCATTAGTCCACCGTAAGTGTTCACGTCACTTTGATATTCGCACAGTAGTAAAGTCACTTTCATCACTTCCAAGTCACGAATTTGTCGGCATGGCCCAACTGAAGCCGGTCGCTCGCCAAAGGTACGCTTCATTCAACCTTAAACACTCTTATGCCTGTATTCAGTACTGTACACAACTTCAATCCTCAGGTTTGGGGAATCATCACCATGAGGAGTCACGTCGGCGAAAATGAGGTGGATGTAAGTATTATCCTTCCAATTATGATAATAATGAACTTTGGTAGACTGTAATCATTTTTCTGCTCTCCATCACCGACTGAAAATCGCTTCCCAAATTAATTGGCAGCCAAATCATAATAATTTAAAAAATATATAAACGAAATAATGGACTAATGATGGGAAGAAATTATATCAAATGACATGAAGTTGGCATGATAAACTTTAATGATTGATAAAAAAAAACAAAAAAACTGGTCCTTCTTTTAAATAATACTTTATTTTATTTTTTATACTATCTTGTTCACTGAAGATTGAGTAATTACAAAAATTGTTATTTATACATAACAAAAGCATTTACAAACATCCCGGAATTACAAACATTAATTATGAAATAACTATATTAGAAATTATTTTCTGACCTTAACAATGAGCTCATCCACCGGAGACACATCAAGTTCTTTTACTCACCTGACAAACCCAGTGTTAACTAAAAACTATGATCCCACCCCTATTCCCTGGGGCTGGGAATGACAGCCAGCAGGCTGTCCGGGAAAACTAGATTAAGTTAGTTAGTTAGATTTAGGTTAGTACTAGCACGTTCTATGTATACACCTTGTATTCTTTATATTAGCCTACCATAGGTTTATTATTTAAACTTTACACATTATATTTACTGTAGCGTAGCTACCCTACAGTAAATAGCACGATGTGCGTGTATGTAAAGATTCCATATTGTGGAATCTGTAATTCACTCTGTATATATTGAATGAAGGGTTTTGAAACAAAAAAAGAATTTTTAACCATGGGGAAAAAATTAAAAGTTAAGTCCATACTTCCATATTTTATTCTAACCTAAAAGTAATCAGGATAAAGTAATATACCATTACGATTTCAGACCAATTGATTAATTTTTATGACCACTATCATAAAACATACAGTCGTACAAGTAGACTCACGAATGCTTAAGACAAGCATAAAAGAATGAAGTTTTTCCCTTCGGGTACGAAGAAAAATTATGCCTGTTTTTTTCAATAACGTTAACTCTTTTTGAATCGCATTCATTTACCTGAAACATCCACCAAACCCACACCAACACCAAAACCGACTGTCCAGTACAAACGCGCTCTTATAACTGTGGCCTGATTAATGTTTTGACGTTTATATATGATATACGTATATCGATTCCATGTATATAAATGATCCTTTATTTAATGAAGATAGTTTTATGACGTCAAATACGGTATCTTTTCACTGATAGAATACTTTAAATAAGGCAATAATCTCCCATTTGCATATAAAGAGAAACTACCTGTAAGATATTTTTCCACTCCCACTTCGGCTTAAAGTGACTGCACATGCCCTGTTGCAATTCCCCAGGTGTCACTCAGCCTAGGTGAGGTAGTTTTTCACGATCAGTGGAAATGGCGGATCGTGGAAAATCCCATCTTTCACCCTGCAAAGAAATATTTCTTCCTTGGCTCTAAGATTGCTTTTCTTCCCCTAACTTTTTTCAATTCCTCACAATATGTTTTATAAATTTCGAGTGAAAAACTGCACCTATTGATAGTTAGAAACTTTTTTACTACTGTATTTGAAAAAAATGTTATCTAAAAATAAGTCATCTGTATAAATGTGTCGATTCCCACGGGGCTTGGAATCAATTCAGTTCATAATGGATTTTCCTCTCAAACACATCAATACAGAAGAGAAAAACAGTTGTGAAGTTTAAGTTTAGAGAGTATCCACTTGGATGGGGGATATCATATTATAAAACGATGTAACATGACGTCAAAGGCAACACTTGAAGATACTTGGTCCGGTGTTTCTGGATCTGGCAGTCATTTCAAGTAGAGCTGAAAGCTTTTTGCTAAGAGATGAAATTTCTTCCCTTCCAGGCTGGAGTAAATGGAGATACTCCTTATTACTCCAGCAGTGGATTTCATTCTTTTTTATTTTTACCCTTTTCAACTGCTATCTTCTTCAACGTGGTCAAAACAAAGTCAGCACTTCCTTCTTCTGTGTACACTGTCAGCAGAGGTAATGGCATGTTTACTCCACGAAAAACCTTATTCGCATTCACCTTATCCATTCGTAAGGAATGAATTTAATTTCAATAGAGCATTTAAGTTGTTTATTGAGTATGTATGTACCCACATAAACATTGAAAAAATGCCAACATATAGAAATCTACTATTTTTTTTATTTGATCATATATTCACATTCTGAGGAGCTTAGTCAGAGCAGTGAAAGTCACATTTTCTTAATTTTGAGAAACAAAACGATTTACTAGGGTTATTATGATAAATTTGTGACTTGGTCATTTGTCAGGAACCAGGTTAAAGGTATTGGTAAAATCAAATTTGCTAAATTTCTATTTTTGATTTATTTTAAACATCTGAAAATGACTTAAACCATTGTGTAAGTATATAAATACGATTTTTGAGATCAATAAAAAATTTAAAAACGGCAAAAAAAAAAAAAATCAGAGAACTATTGAGGTTTTGACGTATTTCTCGTTTTCTTTCAACAGTTTACTCCTTTTAGGTTGTATTTTTGGACTTGAAGCAGATCTTTCCATTTGTATAGAAGACAAGACGTGGAAAGACAAGTGCATGGGCATCATTTTATCTATTGGATTATTTGTCCAGTTCACGTTATTTTTCTCCATTAGATCAAACATTTTATTTTTTTAGCTATCAAAATTTGATAGCATCATGCATCAAAAGTAAAATGAATTTAAGAGCATACAACGTGACGAAAGATATCAAGATCTATGGCACTTCTGGCCGTAATTTCAGCACCAGTTTGGTAAATGCTTCATTAAATTTAATGATTGTAAAAAAACTAATATTATTGGTCTAAAATCCTGCAGTTTAATTGTTAATCTACCTTGGCTACAAAAAAACACGTTCTGAGCTAATTTAAAAAATGTAAAACCATCTCGAAACATACTTTTTACTCTCCACCACCTGAGACATGTCAAGTTTTTTTATTCATTGCAGCATCTAAAAAACACAGAGTAATTTTAATTTATAATCCCAGCACCCTTCCCGCATCGATGGCAACAGACTGTCATGGAAAATTAGGTTAAGATTTTTTTGTTGGATGTAAGTTAGTTTTAAGTCCATGATTCATAAGATCAGCCCTGTCACTATTAAACTTCTTGAGACAATGAATGTATAATGTACATTATACTTTTGTAACAATCACAAATTGCAATGTAATGTCTATACTGATTTCCATAATTTATAATAACAAGGGGTTATAAAAAAACAATTGTAGAAACAAAATGAAAGTAAGCTTTGTGCGCAGCCAAAAAGATACAATGAGGATCGATTACCCCAATTAATAAATGTATAAATTACCAGTCATGCAAGGGAAAGTGTGCTCCCAGATCGGTTTCATTTTTACACTTGGTGGAAGTTGCACCGTCTTCCCATCGTTCGTTTTGGTCTCCTGCGTACTCCCAGTGTGATAAAAAATTTACGATTGGCGAAGGTGAGTGGTAGAGAATGCTGCTCGCCAGCTAATAAAAGCTGCGAAGCCCCTCGGGTTTGCTGTGAAGGTTTACGATCAGCATTATTGAAGGCCCTGCCCTGTTAGTGGAGGGTGGATATAAAGCGGGGCAACCACCCCGAATATGAGGCCGGACAGTGTTTATAAAATATATATCATCTCACCCTCCCTCGAATTCTGTCTCGTTACTTTTTTTGTTGTCTCCCCCACTGTTTGAACAACTTGCTTTCGTGGACGATTCGGTGGAGGACAAGTTGATAACCCGCGAATTTATTGACATATTTCTTCAAGGAAAACAGTACTGTGTACAGAATAATGCGCAGGGCTACGAAGTTCTGTCTGAGATCTTTGTTCGTTGGCCTGGAGATTGGATGCTTCTGTGGAACATCCAGCCAAAGTAAATACATACTTCACTGTGTATGTATGAAACCTTGAGAATTATGTTTGATTCCTCACCATTTTCCTGGTGAATGATGGTGGGAATGATGCAGTGCGTTGTTATTTGGTAGGTAGTTACCCTTTGGTTCTCAACGGTGTACTTTAATTTTTTTTCTAATGGTACAGCGTCTGCCAGTGTAGTGCTTCACTTAATCCAAGTATTCCTTCTATTTGATCCGCTTATCAGGATATATTAACTAATTAATCCAAAAAAAAGTTATTTCTGCCCTGGGACTGTAATTTGTTTATTCCATCATCACTGGTTTCTTCAGTTTTCAGTTCACATCGTCTTCACTCTTCAAACTTCTCAGCAACCGTTTCTTCGACAGACATACAGTGAGACTAAAAATCTTGGCCCAAACTCTGATACATTTGTTTCTGATGTGTTGGTTTTTTTCTAAGGACGAATATCTCAAGATGTCTCCTAATGTATGGGGTTGATTCCATCGTTGTTTCGTCTAACGTCAACTCGATTCAGGACAATGGAGTAAAAACTTTAATTCAAAGCTTGACAGAGACATAATCAAAAATCTATGGGTGCAAACTTCAGAACGATATTGAATACGAGGAGATATTTTAGAAAGAAGATATGTAATGCTTGATTAAGTCAAAGCTTTTAATAGTTGAGCCCCGCTAAATGCATGGACTGTACAATGTACGACGAGATTAATTACTAAAGAAAAGATGAGTGCCACACTCTTTATCTCTGTAAACAAAGCACTACTACTTCCAATTAAAAAAGAATTATGTATTATGATATTAATGTTCCCGAAGACCTCGTTTTTATTTGCTTCTTAAAATTGTCACATATTCCGATTTGTTTCAAAACCCGATTATTTTGATGTATGCATATTCTAAATCTAACCAAAATATACCAAAATAGAATGTTTTTGAACAGAAACCTATTAAGTTGTAAATTTTATGTAAGCATTTATATTTTGTGACTAATTTTCTTGACTTTTAAAAGATAAACCACTATCGATAAACAATAAAATGCTTACAACAAGCAATATTAACCAACTGATATATGGATTAGAGACAGAGCAAGCACAAGAGAGAGAAAGTATGTGTGTGTGTGAGAGAGAGAGAGAGAGAGAGAGAGAGAGGGGGGGGGAGAAAGATATTTAATCAATCTATTGACCTCTTGTTAGTATGTTTTCCCGGCGAATACTGTTAAAGCATATACACCGGCTAAGATTCCTCATTTTATTAATAATGTCATCTTAGAAAGTAAATGAAACGATTTAAGTAATTAATTTCTAGCAATAATAATGTATTGATCTAACTATACATTTTAATTCATCATTCAATCAGAAACTCCAGTATTAATACACTTGTTATTAACTATCAACAAAATCCAGAAAGTTGAGGAATATGCTATAATAATATATTTCCTTTTCCTGAAGGAGTGGAGAGGAATTTTTCTATGAAACATTTTTCTTGGTATAAAAGATACCGTGGGCGTAAAGCAGTAGCACGGGGGCCATGAACCCCTAAAACTGCACTATAAAGAGTTGAAGCTGCCATAGATCCCTCGACGGTTCGCGGACCACCGGCAGGTAGCTCTGCATGTAAATCCTCGATGCTCCTTGCTATTCACAACCACCTACCCCTAACGGACCATAGTCGGGAGGGGTGTAAATTAAACCTACTTATTCGGCCTTCCCTCTCCATGTAGGACACTTTGGAGTCGTTTTTTCCAATAAAATGTTAACTGGGCCATTTAATCAAATCCAAATAAGTTCAATAGTGACTAATAGATATCAAATATCATTTTAACGACATGCACTTTTAGTAATTGCCGTTTTTAGTTTTTCTTCAATTTTTTACCATGCATTGGTAATTGCATCGCACTATTTAGGCATTCATTTGTAGTAACAATTTAGTAATCGTTGTTTTAGAAATAAATTATTATAAAAGTTGAAAACAACGACCAATGAAACCATTGTAAAAATTGTCTAAATAAAATTTGCTTAGCCTATTATTTAGGACTGTCGAATGTTTACTGACGGATGTATATACTTTTCTTATTTTTGGTAATAGTTAATAAGAAAATAAAAAAAAGTTATGTACTGCATAATCAATAAAGTTTTTGTTTGTATTGTTTTAATCATTCTGGTTTAACAATAGTTAATAATAACGATTTAAAACAATATAAAACATAAACTATCTCATTTTTATCCATAAGAAGACACTTACACACGCCCTGTCCCTTTTACATATCTGGTCTGAATATTCCACAGTAGATGATTACTTAATACAGTGGATAGTTCATTTTCATTACGAGGAGAAAAAAAAAAAAGCAACCGTTCCGCAATTTTCCTTTTTATTTTCAAACGAAAAGAGATGCATTTTTCTTTCGCGTGCCGTTTTAAATGGAATAAAGCCCCCTAAATTAATTTTGCTCACACTAACGTACTATCACTGCTTGTGAAATATCCTAATCTGACGTAGGAAGTCGTATTTTCCGAATTCTCAAAATGATATATAATCAGACACCAGTCATTATTAAGTTACAATGAAAAACATTGCAAAACACATACAGTCAAATAATATCCTGGAAAACGTGAGGTAATGAAGCAAATTGCATTCAACTCGTACATAAATATTACATGTGACTTAATCTTCCAAACGACAAATACACTCCTCGATGTATGCTAAAACCTACTATGTAATCTACAACATATTAAAAATATGAAATAAATGCAACTAACCCTGATATTAAAAGGTTGTTCCAAGAATAAACGGAATTATTTTTGTAAAAAAAAAAATGTCCTTCAAAGTACTCTCCATTGGAGTAAATACACCTGTCGAATCTTTTATTCCACTGTTCAAAACATTTTGTAAATTCCTCTTTTGTCATGCCAGAAAGGACCTCCGTCGTTTATGTCTTTACTTCTTCAACGTCCGCACAACGTTTTCCTTTCATGTCCCTTTCATTCGGGGGAATAAAAAAAAGTCGCAGTGGGTTAGACCTGGTGAATAGAGAGGAGAGGGCACAGTGCTTAGATAAAAATCGGCGCACAGAGAGGGCTATGTGAGCGGGAGCGTTAAAAACCAGCCCCGACTGCCACAAATCAGGTCGTAACCTCCGCAAACTATTGCGCGATCTTTTTAAAACTTCCAGGTAAAACGCCTAGTTAACTGTCTGACCAAGGAGAACCCTCTCATATTGAAGATAATGTTTGATTTGATCATGCTTGATGAACATCTTAATGTTTGATCTTACCTGTCAAGCTTTTTTGGGCAAGGCGAATTTGGAGACTTCCATTGGCTTGATTGATAATTCGTTACCTGTGATGACCTTGGCAAAGAAGTTTTAGTTATTTCGAAATTCTTCCTTCAAAAGAGACTTCACGGCTGCGCGCTGTTCACAAAAACAAAAAAAAACTTATTAAAAACCACGACAATACATAAACCTCGTGGCTGCTCACCTAATTGTTTGTGTAGGATACATACAAATTTCAAACAATAAACATCACTTTTAATTTATACGTTTTAATTTATAATTTTAAAGTATTTCTGCCACGTATACGCTTTTGACTCTACGACTGGCTTCATATAGGAGGTATGAAGGGGGTGGGTTTCTTAGCATACTCGTACGTGTATTTGCTATCTCCTCCTTTTTGTTTATAAAGTATTATACCTCATTAGAGAATGTCATTTTATTTCAACACTTCCCAAGCTATTAAGATTATTAATATTCATATACTATACATTGTTTTTATTTTTTTGAATTTTTAGTTGTTTATTACATATGTACGAATTTTTAATTTTTGAAAATTATTAAAAAATTTTAATTTTAGCAAATTAAAAAACCTGTTCAAACTAAGTACAGTTGAGCACTGTTAAGTTCAATTTTTAACTTAATGACTGTTGCTGTTATAGCTTGTAATTACAGAATTTAGTTTGTCTCCATATTGTCAAGACGTTTCATCATTCGACTTTTTATTTTGGATAACTGAAAATGACAGCTTAGAGCTGTCTAAATGTAGAATGGCAAAAGCTGTCAATTTTATAAGCTTATTTGCTTCATTATATAACTAGATTTCATTGTGTAATACCATCTCCTTTAAAAATGCTATTACTCTGCCAATGAACCCTCCGGCGTCACCAAGCAGCGACCACAGCCGAATGATATATTGTTTGTATATATATATATATATATATATATATATATATATATAATATATATGATTATATATGTTTCTCTACTCAATTATTTATAAATAAAATTTCCCATCAGCTGATACACTCATAAAGTTTTCTTTTGCTTGTAGTACTATTAATAAAAGAACATTGCCTACAATTATAGTCATTAGGCTTACTACTTTGTACCTGGAAAATTTAAAATATATTACATTTAACTTTTAACTTGTAAATTTAAAATGAGCTTTTGGATTCGTGGTATTAATTTAAACATTATAATCATAATTAATCTTACCAACATCTAGTCTCTAATAATATTATTTATTATTTTTAATCAGCCTTATTAATAAATAGTAATTTTTTACCATTAGAAACCAATAGACGCTGATAAGTAATTATTTGTATATACTATCCTTATGTATATCGTTAAAACTAAATTATTGTATCCATTCTGTCCTGTACTTATATCTAATACTAATACTCCATTTTCTCTGGTATTTGCGGGTCCCTAGTCAGTGTTATTGGAAACAATAAACTTTTAACCATAATTCTAAAACGTAATTAAAACTGTAACTCGTCTAAGAATTGACCATACCAGACTGATCCACGGCTACCTAATGAATAATGAAACCCATCCTACTTGTGGATCCTGTAGAACTGAGCATACAGTCAAGCATATTTTGGTCAAATGTCCTAAGCATAAGGATGAGCGGAAAGTATGTCTCATCTCTTCTTTTCTATCTGAAGCGCTTGCCAATTCAGAGGAAGCAGCATCTGCAGTGCTCAATTTCCTGGAGTCCCGAAGAATGGTTCAACATATTTGATCAATCCTCAAGCCAATTATCTCATTTTATATTGATATTATATTTCCCTCTTTTACCTTTCTCTTATTACGGACATACACTAACATGTTGATGTCATAATTCCTATTGTATGGAGTAAAGTTTCTTTTTATTTATTATATTTCCTCGGGAGAGTGCTTGTGGGTCGGTATCCTTGCCTTCTCGGAGGCGATACTCAGGGTGTTGGAGGCACTTCAGCTCTCTGGAGGGATTTCAGCTTTTCCGTGAACATTTACTATGTATGCACATTTAGTATGTGAACATTTGTGTAAACGTTATGCCATTATAATAGTTTTCGCAATGATAACATAGTCATAAATTATGCGATGCATCACATATTACTTGAATTATTCTCAGTGAGAAAGTCTATTATCTCAGATGTTCAATATATTTATTCATACCTATCATGTACCTGTGGTGGCAGGCGGCAAACAATTGTATATTGTCTCTAGTAGCTTTATATGTAGTAGCGTTTATGTAGCACATGCCAATACCTATGTTCTTTAAATCTGATAATTATGATTAAACAGTTCACATCTGAGCTGATAGAAATTGATATTTTAGTTGATAAATAGCGGATCGAGCTGCTGATTGGAGAATCCTTCCTATCAATGGGATCCTCGGCATACACACTGAAGAACTGCCACTACAAAGACCGAAGAACCCATGAAAGGCCAATTTGCGTGCGATAATGCACCGTTAACCGTTCATCAATCCTTCGCTGAGTGCCGTAAATTACAAACTGCTTGACAGAGAATCGGACTACCAGAAGGATTCGACGAAATAAAATATAAGTTCATTCATTGAAAACATGCTCATCTTCCATAGACTTTTTTGGTTCTACCAGCAGATTTAAACAGTAAGTGACATCGCTTATAGTCATTGTTACTTATGCGTCATTAATTAGTGATTAATAATAAACACTTAACAACTTAGACAGAGCTATCTACTGTGGCTACGGTGAATCAGAGCGTTACATCAGTCCCCTTCCGTTTCCCAACAGAAAGTCCTTTCACCTTCCTGGACCATTCGGGACGGTCGTCACTCATTGAGCACTTCCCAGCTCCTATTGTTCAGCCATCCTTCAGCTCGGAGCAGGCAGTTCAGCGGCCAGGTCAACTCCGATCACCAATTCACTCTTCGTCTTACAACTCGACCTTACCCCTTCTAATTCTGTCATTGGCTTTCACTAGATGTGAAATTAGTTATTTCGAGGAGCAGTTGCCTCTCAGTTTTCTCCAAATTATCGATCTTGACGACCTAATTACCATTATGTAATTTTAGTTTAGTTTTTTAAACGATAATTATTTGAAATCAGTAATCTTTTTCCCAACATTAACTCTACCAGTGGTATTATTGTTAGGAACGATATTTAGCAAGATGGTTCATGTTGTATATTTAATGCCCCAACAATGGTCAATATAAATGCAGCACCACGACAGTAAAAGGCCATTTGTGAATTCATTAGTGATTTAATGATACCTTCGTATCGTAGGGAGTAGTGAATTCAATTGAAGAGCTTTTGTTCTGCTTATCAATATGTATCGTGTGTTGCCTATACTCACAAAAAGTGATAGCAATATTGATGCGTGACTTGATGTTTCAAAATGGTATGTAATTAAAATAAAGTTCATTAGCCATTAGAAAAGTTGTTCAGGCCAGAACATAAAAACTAATTTGTTAAACATTTATTAAGACAAATCATTACGAAAAATAATAGCCCTGTACATTATTATCTCCTCGGCTCGGCAATGAATGTCGAAAATCTACATAAAAAATCCTATTTCCATGGAATTACAACTATATTTCTCCTTGTAACGTTTCCTTCTGAAATGTCATCTGGTGGTTCCTTTTATTTGTAAGATAGTTCAAATTGGTATAATAGTAATTCATTTTAAAGATTTGAATGAATCTATCTAAAGCCTGGTTCCATCAGCGCATGGCTTGGCAAGATTTTTTTCTATTTCATGTGGTTTGATCGTAAGTAGCATCCATGTCAGAATAAAAAAACTTGATAACAAGCAACAGCTTTCCTGACAGTGGGTTGATGTTGGTTGTGGATTTTTTACTCGTAATGAAAGATTTTCTGGCTTTCATTTAAGACCATGAAGATAGCTGTGCAACACAACCGAAAACGATAGTTATGTGATAATAGAGACATTCTAGATAGACAATACTTTCGTCTTGCCGTTAAAACATACAATGAATTATCCTGCTTGTGTGCTGTCCTTCAAAAAGTCATTTAGTCATTTAGTCCTAAAGTTACTTACGACCGAAGCAAATGATATCTCAAAAAAAAAACTCGACAAGCCATGAACCGAGAGAACCATGCTTTAGATAGGTTCATTCGAATCTTTAATATGAATTTAAACTATCTCACAACTAAAAGAAACTACCAGAAGTCAGTTCAGAAGAAGAAATATAGTTTTAATTCCATGGAAATATGACTTTTTATGTAGATTTTCGTCACTCATTGCCAAGCCGAAGATAGGGGTTAATAAAAGTACTGAGGACAACTATGTTTCTTCTTGATTAGTCTTAATTTATACGTGTAATAAATTCTTAACAAATTATTGTGTATGTCCTGGCCTGAACACTTTATGTAATGGTTAATGACCTTTATTTTAGTTACATATTTAGTTATATATATATTATTTAGTTAGTCATTTTAAAAAATCAACTCATGCGTCACTATTCCTATAACTTTTTGATAATGTAGGCGACACACGAAAATCACAAATCACAAAGTAAAAAACTCATACACTGATAAACAATATTATCTTATATTATACTTTTTCAAGAATGAAAATTCGTCTATATCTGTTGTAGCCGAGTAGTTCTTATTTGATTTTAGGACATTGCCTTTCTGAAGATCTGACATTTCTAGCCCCAGTTCTTCTATCCTGCAACAGCTTTTTTGGTTACATTAACTTGGCAAGCGGGAGGATTATTAAAAAAAAGTGACCATTGGCTTGATGATATTAAACTTTTGAAATGGCTTTTGGTTAAACTGGCTTGGTTTAACTCTTGGAAGTTAGATAACAAACGATAATAATTATTTTCGAACAAACACACCTATATTTTTCTAATTCTATTTAACTGCTAAATATAAAAAAATCTTAAAATTATATTTGTTTTTATTACGGCAACACAACCATGGGTATAAGTGAAAACAAGGCCCGAGAATGAATGATGGGAACTCAGTGAGAATATTTTTCGCTTCACCGGACATATTGGCACCAATCAATAGAAAAAACAATTGATGGTAGGTGCCTTACTTTACTGTCATATTACGGACTATTTCTTCTAGCTTTAATATAAAAGTCAACATATGGGATAAGCCACAGAAATGGCACAGTGGCCTTATATAAGAAGTGTTACGTACCATTGACTATCCACAGACTATTAGTAGTACGTACAGGGCTCCGAAGTAACTGAACATGCAATAGTACCGATTGGGTTCCACTCATCTCTCTTTTAAAATCAAAAGTACATTCCACAAAAAGTTTACATGACATACAGAAAATTATGAAGAAGTCTGTATCCCTTATTGAACTTCATTGTAAGATTCTATACCATTGAATTAATTCAAAATAAGTTCTGGTCTGTATCCACGGTCTTTGAAAATTATTAAGAACAAAGTTCATAAAGGTGATTGAGTTTTTTTTTCCAAAAAAATATTAAAGAAAAAAAGTAAAATTGTGATGTATGTGGCCCATTTGTATCTCTCAAGGCATGAGTAAGTGCTGTTTTAACCACAAACTATCTTCTGATAGTTTAAATCTCAGCCGCAAATCCATTCCCAGCGGGCTTTTCAAAAGGTTAAACAAATCATGTGTTACCATATTTCGTACACGGTAAAATAACCTATGTCGCAACAGAATGAATTACAGCAGGCCTTTACCGTACCATATTCCCTCCGAAGCTAACGATGCTGCTGAGCTGTCTGCTTTCTCGTACACTGTCGTCCTATTTAATGTTTATCTTCACGTAATTGAGCTCCTTGCTTTATTTAAATAACTGATCATTTCAAAGCGAATCATAACCATATAGTTCTATCTCACAACACCTTTGTTGTTTAACCTTTTATTTTTGTTTTGTTTAGGTAGAGATTTTAAAAGTAGAAAGTTTCGTGAACTCAACATTGTTAATTGCAAAATATTAAATACTATTTACGTTAATACACCCCTACTCACATTAGGGATGTCATTACTGTAAAATACCGTAGGCGTTAAGAAAAATTACATATGTAAAAACATTTGTGTTTCATTCATTTTCAGTTAGTTCCAGGTAATACTATCTACCAATGTTTTGTTAGATCATTTATTTATCCCGTATTTATGAAATGTACAGGAACGAAACAAATATTGTAAAAGGCAAGTAACTACTTAGTGCTTAACAGTAGGCTCTATAAATTCCGTCAATACTTTCAACTGAAAAATAAAGATAACTACACGGTCTCTGACCACCATCATTTCAACAAATGAAAAAATGTAAATATATGATCTGTCTTTTTTCAGTCCAAATCAAAACTTTACTGTCATAAAATTACAATCTGTATTATTGAGCAATAAGTAATTGTGTTCAATGTTTTCATTCATACCATACTTACAACTCTTCATTCACTTGCTCATTTATTCAGTATTTACAAACAGTCCCGAGACCCCCCAAATCCACACGATTGTCACCGCTCTCGCAAAGAAGAAGCGGAGTCGTCTTGGGAAGTCCACCATGCTCCTCCATCATCCGCGTCACTAGATACGAGCCAGTGGAGGCCGACCAACCGCGCGAGAGCCACAGACGGTTAGGACATGATTGGAGAAACTAGCCATTGCCAGGACTCACACTGTTACGCATTTATAGCAGGTCACGAGGCCACTGCCGTTTTAATATCCGAGGAGTATTATAGGGATGAATGAATGGTGCAGTGCAAAAGGACTCCCACTGTCACGTATTTATTACGTAATTTTGTAACAAGGGGATTTAAAAAAAAAAAGTATTATTTTTTCATGTAGCGGAGACACATCAAGTTTTTTTTCAACTCGTTGCAGCATCTAAGAAACCCAGTATTTAACACTAAGACCCTTTCCGCATCGATGCAAACAGACTGTCGGGGAAAATTAGGTTAAGATTTTGTTAGACGTAAGTTAGTTTCATAAAGTGAGCCCCATCAGGATCATTTGAGCCATATTGGAAATTTATTCTACAGTTCTAAAACACCGCTAGCTCATGTGTAAATGCAAGAAGACTGCAGTAAATTCCGGTCGCATGTTCCGGCTCTATTCTTGTCTTGGTTTCCTCCACAACAACATCTCAAAACCAAAATGCAAGAAAGTTGCCCAATTCTGCACCCTTGTATAATCCCTGTGGTTAAGGCGAGCTCCCGTTTGTTAATGTTTATTATTCATCCCGAATGTTTGATTAGTTGGGTTTATTTTTGGCGTAAAACCACTAGGTGATCAATGGCATTATAAAACTAACTTTCGTGTATTTAAAATAATCTGGACAGTCCACCGATGTGAGCCCAGGAGTCCCTAGTGTGCTGCAGGTTCGAGCAATGTTCCTGCATTTCCTTGAAAGAAATAAAATAGCCCTAATCAGTCCACACTAGACACCCACTTGCCCTTCACCTCTTCGATGTCTTTTGTTCTTGCTCTAGTAAAGGTTTTAGTTAGGTCACCGACATTTTACTTCAACAACATTTTTGGCTATCCACCTAGTTTAATGTACTTGGGTTACGATGGTATCCTTACCAAGCATAGATTCCAGTATCTTTCTCAGACATTTCTCTTTGGTATTATAGGTTACTTTACCATTTAGGCATAGCATCGTTTATGAGTCATTCATTCCTTGTTCTCCCCATTTCATACTTCGGAAGAGTTGAAAAAACTTGATGTATCTCCGGTGAATGAACAAATAATAATTTTTTTTTTTCATATTCTATCTTTCAAGGGATTATATTTTCTTCCTGAACTAGCTAGGTGCTTCATTATCAAAGTTGTCCATTTGTTTAACTATTTCAGAAGTTACATCATTAATACCAGCTGATTTTTCCGTTTTGAGATTATGGGTTATTCATTATTTCCAATTAATAATAGAAATAAATCCAATATTCAACACCTCATGAGATTGTCATCGTACTTGCCATTGAAGAACTAGTGTAATAGGTGCTAGCTCATGGCTTTAATTTATATTTTCTAAACTGGTTTTGCGACTTTTATATCCAAGTTGGTCCTTATTTATTATCACAAGAATGAGTTATTCTCGACCCCCTAGAAATTAGATACTTAGGGGTACCGGACATCTGCCCCAGATATTCAAAAAAAAAAAGAAGTCAACAAGCTAACCATGAGGTGATTAAGAAGAATCGTCAGTTAATAAAAAAAAAAGGAAACTTGTGCAACGGTTGGCTAAGAGGTTAATTTCACTTTAACTATAGGTGATTATGGAAATGTTTTTGTTAATTGGCACATCTTTGTAACAAACAATTGCCGGAGGTTGCTAAACATTTTAGCAAAAGAGGTTCCACCTCCGAATAGCAATAGGAAATGCAGCCATCACTTTGATGATCTCATCAAAGTTCTCTTTCGTTGGATATGAAAGTGCCTTGCTACAAGGGCAAATGATTTGAGGGAAGAAACTAGCACAGCAACAGATAATATCTTGTCTAGACTATCATCTGTTTTATAATTACTAAAATATTACTTTGATTATCTACTGTGGCTCCAATACTCTAATTGGTAACTTTCCTAGTAAGAGTGGTGTATCCGTTTCAATGATGCTATTGATAAATTGTACAAAATTAAAAAAAATAAATAATATTACTCCTACTTATTGGGATTTTTAACAACCTTTTTATTCTGCCGTTGTTAGGACCCCAAAGTGAAAATAAACAAATTGACCAGTTCATAAACAATAACTGTTTATAAAAGTGTGTAAGTTTCTAATTTTTATCTGATCTGGAATAATCAATTCCGATTATGTGTGGGTTTTTTATTCTTCGATCGAACTTAAGACGATAGACCAATCACTTTGAACACTGAGGATCAGATCTTCACATGGAGTATATTTATGGCACAAGACAGCTGACTTGTAGATAACTTACCTACTGCACCAAGCTAATAACCGTCTAAAAAAATTACTGTACCACCACATCAACAAACTTACACACATATTACCTGATTCTCTTACTTAGACCAGATACTTTACCCTTGCTGTATTAGCAAATTCATTGGGAAAAAACTTTATTGAACACTACCCAATAAAATACTTCGGCTGCTATTTTAACAAGCACGCTTGTTCATCAGGAATATATAAGCTCTTTTAAAATTGGGAATTCCCCAATCCCTCAACTTATAGGAAATATACTTTTATCGTATGTTACTATCTTCTGAGGTTTTGTCTTCTTTTGGTTTGGCTAACCTATCCAACACACTCAAAATAAGTGCCAAGAAGTTATTTAATCTGTTTATTATACCTCCTATAATTATTATTTTCTTGGTATTTTTTTCCTTTTATTAAATTTGTCTAATAATGCATATTTATCGGTCTGAATAGAGATAAATATTTATTGGCTGAACTTAAACTCAAATATCACACATCAAATCGAGGCCTCAATGACGAACTGTAAGCATATTCTAGTCCTCCCGTATAGAACACGTAGACAGCGCTTATAAAAAAAAACACGTTAGGAGGTTTAAAAGGAAGAGATGGATAAGGGACTTCCTTTAAATTAAATTATTAAAAATAAATAATTATAAATCAGTTAAATTAATATTTAAACCAGGGGATCTGCCTTCAGCATACTGTTATAGGACATTAACACCAATTTCACTAATTGCATAGTGATGTGTAGATGTGAATGAACGAATCAATTACAAAGAAAAATTGTGCAGTATCTTGCAATTAAGGGTTTGTATGATCTAATAAATACTCCCTCTTGATTAATTTTTTATTGAACTTATTGAATTTATATAAACTTTATTTAATTATTATTATTAGCATACACATTCAAAAGTAGTTTATCTAACACTCCCCATTGATTCCTACACTTAATGTAACTTGTAACCACGGCAACAGCTGTTTTTTATTATATATATGAAAAAAATCGTCATTAACGATTTTATGGTTTTTTTTGCTATTATACTCTGCTAAACCACTAAAGTATTGAACATATTCTTAACCATCACGTCAAGGTCTATAATTTGTTAACCTAGACAACATGCAAAGAAATAAATTATTTTTATTATGTAGAAATTAACTGATTAATGATCATTCTTACTTTTATTTTCCAAGTATCGAATTGAACTTCCATCCAAAATATCATGTTGATATAAATCACTGGTTGAATTAAAGTTGTGAACACGATTTGAATGACACCTCGAATGATTTTCTATGGCTATAGCTAAAAAATTAAAAAATCACCGTACTAAATTAAATGGAATTTTATTTATTACCAAATAATTAGTAATCTTCAATTGTGTTCTATGGAGTTAAAATTATTTTAATTCATATCGTTGGGTTATCAAACGCAATCTTGATATAAAATGGGCCCCACAATCGATAAGGTTTCGACGGTAACGATTAAGGTAACACCCACATCGCATCTTTATTAATAATACTTAAAATGTTCAAGCCTACATCATTATGAACCTATTGACGTCATAATTCAAGGCTTATCTAAATCAAATTGAAAGCTGTTGAGGCTTTTCGTATAAGAGCGATGAGGAATATTGCATGCTATTTTTCATCGCTGGTGATTTTGATTCAACAGTGAATGGATGATGGGGAAATGCTCGCAAATAAGTACTCTATATGCACATCCCATTAATTATTGTCGCTCGATCAGAAGCGGTTCTCTTGACGTTAATTCTGGCTCGCCATTTTTCGAAGTCCTCAATTCACTGTCATGTTCACTAGTGGCGTGTTCATCGGTGGATATTGTACTTTGTAGACTACACTACCGGATTACGTTAGCTCCTAATACCGTAATAAATAAAAATAATGCTCTGTTCAATTCTGATCAGTCAGTTTGGCTTGTGCACTGCGAAACCCATGGTTTCCGCAGAAGTTTCATAATGATCTGATTATTTTGACGTCTGTCATCACAGAAAACTAACTCGGACAGTAAGACAGACGAAAGAAAATCACCTCTAACCCTAAAATTAGCACGGTAGATGACTAATGGTTAATGGTTTTAATGATTTAAGTGACAACAATATTTGCCACATCATTTTTTAACATATTACACGAATTTGCTCATTCTTTAGAATGAAGGAGATTCTGACCATTTTATTCTTAACGTTGCGAAATATATCGACAATGTCAGATCACTTTCACAAGATTCATCATACAACCTACTGAGAGACTCATCAAACACTGCTTCAAGGTGCCCCTCCCCCTCTCTCCCGACATCAGTATTCGTATAAAATAGTGTTATCTTTTTTATTCTTCAATTTTTCTTTATATTTTTAAATTTAACCCAAGATTGCTCAATTGCTTTCTATTGACGCAGTGCATAGTGTGCCTATACTCTCAATACCCCTTCTTTGCTTGAGCCCCCCGTTTACTCTAGAAAGGCTCCCAAAAAGGGTTTCCGTGGCGCTCTACTTCCTTCGACAACAGTAAACAAATCGTGCAAACAGCCCATCAACACCCCTCCCCCCTCCCAATAACAGCCTCTCTAACATATGGTATATATATATACCCCACGTTATATGGGTCTATAAATGCAAATTTAGTCGTCTTTCTTAAAATTTCGGGAACGTTAGTTGCATAAATACTAAATTCAATAACTTCAGTCTTAATTGAAAAAAAAACTGTCTGATATTTTTTTAATATGAAACTCAATCCACGATGACTTTTTGAATCACTTGATAAATTTTTAAATCATTGAAAATAATAATTAACAGATAAGACTTTGAAACGGTCACTTTTAATTAAGGATGCCAAGGTAACATTTATGTAATACTGTCAGGATTCTAGTGGTATCTCAATTCAATTTATAATATATTGTTTTAGTGGGCCCATTTATCTGTCTTTTCAATGATAAGAGGTATCCAAACAGAAAAAATATTTTTAAAATAACAATGCCAGCCTTGCCATATCAAGGTCAGCTTCGGTAAAGCACTTTTACAAAAAGGAAACAGGGACAAATTTTGTATAAAGAAGTTTACTCAAATTCTTCAAAATCGGAAATCCTTATGTTTTCCACGTGAGTACGTCGGTCTGTGTTTTATGCTCTTTTTAGTGTCCTCCTCAAGCTAGACATTTGACAAGACTGTCGCCTCCATAAATCTTGAATTAGGGCCATTAATCAGTCGGTATCGATAAATAAAATAGTTTTCTATTATTTGTGACAGGATCTTAAACATATCTTGACGTACTGATTAGCAACACGAAATATGGGCAAGTGCTTGTGTGAACTAAAATTACAGAAAGTCAGAGCTTTTCCAGATAAATAAACATTAACAAATAAAGTCCGTTCTTCGGATAATGCAATGTAGGTTAGGAAGATTATTGCTTTAGGAGGGAGTTGTTTGAGAATTTGAGGAGTAAGGAGATCGTATCCGGGGGATTTTCGGTAAGGTAAGTTTTTCAGAATGTATTTGACCTCAGAGGGGTTAGCGGCTTTTAGTGGAAGTGAGAGAGGGTTAGGTGAAGTGAGGAAATCTACTAGGCAACAGTTGTGCTATGAGTATGGTTTTGATGAGAAAAGTGAAGTATAAAAGTATGGGAAAGATGCAGAGCAAATTGCTCCAACCTATCCCTATCCGAAGCCGCCCAGGACCCACCATCACGACGAAGTGGGTGTGATACAGGATGATTTTTTAGGCTTTTTTTAGTTACATTCCACAGAGAGTTATCCCTGATAGACAGACTGGAGAGGTGGAAATTAAAAGAATCGGGACGGAAGGATACCAATTGCCGCTTTACATATGGGCGATTATGTATCGGGCCCATATATGTATATACGAGGGTGGTCTAAAAAGTTTCCGACCTAACAAAGATACAAGACGTTTTTTTAGAATTTTTTTTTGTTTTTCAACATAGTCTCCTTGTAACTCTACACACTTCTCCCAGCGATGCTCTCATCTCTGTAACCCGTCAAAATAGTACTCGGCGTTTTTCTCTGCAAAATAATCGTTCACGACGGTGATTACCTCTTCATTTGACGAAAATCTCTGTCCTCCGAGTGACATTTTTAGATGAGGGAACAAAAAGAAGTCGCTTGGGGCTAGATCTCGTGAGTAAGGCGGATGGTCAAGCTGTTCAAACCGTAATTCATGGATTTTCGCCATGGCAACACAAATGTGGCCGTTTTTCCGCAAGTTCTGCGTTCACCTTGTCAAGTAATGATCCTGTAATGGTTTTTCATTTTTGAAGATAATCAATTAAAATAACTCCACGACTATCCCAAAAAACAGTCGCCATCACTTTCCCAGCCGAAAAAACAGTTTTTGCTTTTTTTGGAGCCGGTTCCCCCTTTGAAGTCCACTGTTTGGACTGTATTTTTGTTTCGGGCGTATAATGGTGTATCCAAATTTCACCCACAGTAATTAATCGGCGCCAAAACTCAGATTTATTGCGCCTAAACTGTGCCAACAGAGCGTTGGAAATGTTCATTCAAACACGTTTTTGGTCTAACGTCAGCAAACGTGGCTCCCAACGCGCGGACAGCTTTCTCATCTCTAAATGTAGATTTAATATGTGACAAACGCGTTCTTTTGCCATGTTCATGACCTCTGATATCTCTGTCACTTTAATTCGTCGGTCGTCTAGCACCATTTGGTGAACTTTGGCGATGTTTTCGTCGGTAGTTGCAGTTTTTGGACGTCCCGAACGTTCATCATCTCCCATGCTCTTACGACCACGTTTAAATTCAGCTGCCCAAAATTTCACTGTGGTAAATGATGGTGCAGAGTCCCCATACACAGAATCCAACTTATATTTGATTTGCGTAGGCGTATTGCCTTTCAAAAACAAATATTTAATGACAACTCGATACTCGATTTTGTCCATTTTCATAAAAACACTCACATCGACTCACTCAAACGACTGTTACACAACAACTGCGCGTCCAAAATGGCTGAAACTTTGGTGAGTAACTGTCAACAGATGAACAACGAAATTCACACTAATCTTTCCCTCTTCAACGCCACCGGGGTCTCTCTCGGCATTAAGAGCCCACACATGTAAAAGAAAACCCCAACAGAAATTTCTATTTTGATTCCTTGTGTTTGAAAGACTTGCTGAACTGACTTCTAAACCATCAGAGACCAGCATCAGGGACATTGTTGAACAAAGAACATCGTAGAGCTCGTTTGGAATTTGCTTGTGAACACCTTATGTGGCCTGAAAACGAATGGAGCAATGTGTTGTTTTTAGATGTGTCATGATTATCTCTTTATACACCAAATAGGTGGGTTTTTCACCAAAGTTTGGAAGTGACCAAAGTCACTGGGGGAGTTTGGTAGGGGGTGGAATTTCTTCGACGACGAACACAGAACTACGATGTTTCTTCTAGAATGCCTTCCACTCAAACAACAACACGGGCTACCTATTCCACCGTCAAAACATTTCTAAATGTTTAGAGATCGGTTACTCAAGAAATCAAAATAGAAATGTCTGTATTTTATTCTATATTTATTGGTGATTCCTTCACATTTATAGCCCCTTATCAGAGAAAATTTTCAATATTAATTAATATCAAGAATTGAAAGGTGAAATAATTCTATTAGGAAGCAAATATTTGATTCTTTCTAAGTGAGCCACGTTTGTTGTTAAGCAGTGTAGTGGATTTTTTTTAATTTACTTTACTTCATTTACTAACCTATCTGGTAAACTGTAGTCTCCTCTTTAAGGAAAAAAAAATGTAAGTAGTAGAAATATTAACCATATGAGTTTATGAGTATTTGACCCAGGGATAAAATCAGGAGTTTAAATCTTGAAAATATGTGACCTCGAAAATCTTAAAAGTTAATAAAGCAGGACCAACTTTTTTCACATTTTTTTTTTTCATTGATTCTTGTTTATGTATATTAATCAGCAACTAATCATTTTTTTCTTTTTCTTCAGGCCAAGATGCTGCTGCCCGTCAGAGGTTCCCTACCCTATACCCTATTCTTTTGGTTGGGTTTTGCTTCCTGAGTGGTGGCTTATGGGCTTATGAGATATCTAAGCTCCTCCAGTCCAGTAGTATGTAGAGGACTGCGTTCTGCGCTTCACCACATTCATCATCCTGCCAATCCCAAACTTCCTGAAGAGATGGCATTAGGTGGCAGTGTCTAGCACACAATCTTGAGAGGAGGCCTAGTACATTCCTGGTTATTCTGAAGTAGTGGTCCTCCTCACCCTGTTCCAAGTTTTCTTCCTCATATTTTCTCGTATATAGAGAAAAGAGTTCTAGCTTCATTAAAATAGAATCTTATATTATCCTGATTTAGTGAGCTGGAATCTCTGGCAAGACGGTCAGCTACTTCATTGCCAGTGACACTGTTCAATTGCGCACCGCTCTAACAGAAATAATCAGTTCATTTCTATGTATTGTGGGAAATTTCAGATCGATTGAATCATTTTTAGGACCACTATCATAGGACATGCACATAGGGCAAGATAAAAGTAGTATAAAATAAAATTATTGCACAATAATTTTATTTTGTGTGGAAACACTCCTGTACCTTAAACTAAATAGTTAAGGTTTCCACGGAAGTAAATGTGGATGACTATCCTTAAGCTTTTTACTAACGAATTGACTCAAGTGCTACTGGTTGGAATATATTCACTAGCTACCTAGCCTCAACGATGGCCAACAATCGAGGTAGGCCTCGCCTAGCTAAATACTGATATGAAGCATAATACAGTTGTAGACAACCATTTCGAACACATTTGTTACAATAATAATGTATAATAATTATTATCGTTACTATTTATTTGTCGTCTGGTAAATCCCCCGAATAGGATGTAATCAATAACGAACTAAGCTGCCATTCCAATAGAGTAACCATTGCATCTGGAATCAAGAGAAACAATACAGACAAGTTGACCCGACAATTACTTTATGTGGTTACGTGGACTAATGAAAGTATAACCTGTAAACATTGAAATTCATTAATTCAGTGGTTTAAAAGCTCAACCTATAGCTTCTATTTCTTTACCATCTATCACATGTAAATAAACAAAACTAAACAACAAATAATATAATGATGTGAACTTATGGAAAGGCCACTGAACCTTGGATTTAACCAGTTGAGGAGTCAAATTGTCTTTTCGTCGTCAGTCTAGTTCTAGGCATCCTTTCATGAATGAAATGAAATTACGAGATCGTGAGTGATGGGCACACAGCCGATGCATAGAGATCAAACACGATATGTGAGAAACGGGAGCCCCTGAAGGCTAGTGATTGATCAGCAGAGACTATTAGCGCTGCAAATGGTCGGCGGAGAACTCGCTGATAGAAATTGGTATCTGGGCCGCGGACGATGATGGGAATTCCCGACTGGATGGGGATATTATGCGGACTGCTGCCCCGGTATCCCGCTTCATTTAATAGCTCTCTCCCTCTTCCCCTTCTCTTATCTCCATCGTCTTCATCTGTCGCCTTATTTCTTACTTTTAGCCTCCACCCTCACTCTCGCTGCATGTGGCGACCTCGCGCTCGCTAGTCTGTTTTGGTAGCATACTGGACACCAAATTATCCACACACAAAATACCCTCAGATAATCGGGTTTGACAAAAAATAAAATCCAGTATTGAAATTAAATAAAATACACTTTAATCTGAGTCATTGTCCCTTAAGATTAACAAAAAGTAACGAAATGTCTAACTGCCAAAAAAAAGTAAACAAATATATGACTAAAATTATGTTATCTAATAAACAACAAAGAATCTAATGTGCATATGTGTTATCTATAATGAACCATAATTATAAAATTGAAACATAAATGAGTAGTGGCGTCAAAAATATATGAAGTACTAGAAGAGGGAAAGAGGTTGAAAGGTGGCTGGAATGTATTTAAACTGATTATAAAAAAAAATATTATTGTGAAATAAATAGAAAGGAATTTAATGGCGTATTATGATTGGTTAGATTGGTGGTAGATAAGGAATTGGTAAAGTCTAGATTTAACTATTGGGAAAGTTAATGAGCGAGGAATATTGATAAGAATATAGCTCCAAATGTTTGTGTCACGGATAAGGAAAGGACGATAAAAGGAAGCAGATTTTGTATAGGCAGGATATTGTATAGCAGGATTTGATCACCGATTTGAATCAATGGATGTAGTAAAGGTGAGGAGGCTTTTCAGTCATGATAGAACTGTAGAGAAGGCATCTTAGGTATAGGTATCTTAACTCGGAATAGTGCTACGAAACCTGACGGTCTCTAGGAATCTTGAGTATAAAGCTAGGACGTCATTTTATGAACAGCTCTAATTGAGCCCCGAGATCCTCAAAGAGGAAACCATATTCCCCCCCACAGCCACGGGACCGATTGAGCAATTTAAAACTGAAGTACAGTATACTTCAAAGGACATCCCATCTCTCAATAGAAAATAAATTAGAAATCTATAAAGTTTATACTTAAGTTAATACGTACGGAATAGAGCTATGGGGACAGCAAAAAAGTCGAACAATAAGCGTATCCAATCCTTTCAATCAAAAGTTCTGAGAACAATTGAAAATGCTCCTTATTATGTCAGCAATGTACCCCCTCACAACTCATCCTTTACAAGTTCATGAAATTCCATAGTAACCTATCCAACCACCCTAATCCCATACCACAGTGATTACAGTGGTGCGCCCTTTATCCTTATAATCCTCCTCGGAGACCAAAGCAGAAGTGGCCTTGTGACCTGCTATAAATACCTGACAGTGGGAATCCTGGCAATGGCCAGTTTCTCCAATCACGTCTGTGGCTCTCGCGCTCATGGCCAGCCTTCGCTCGCTCGTATCCAGTGACGCGGCTGACGAAGGAGCGTGTGGGAATTCCCAAGGTGACAACCACGTGGATTTGTGAGGTCTTTGGGCTGTTTGTAAATACTGTATGAATGAACGAGCGAATGAAATGTAAATATGGTATGAATGAGAACATTTATCAAAATTACTTATTGCTCAATGAGGCAGATTGTAATTTTATCACAATAAAGAAGTTTCATAACTTAAATAAAAATAAAGCTAAAAATGCATTGACAGTTTTTTTGTATTGATTACAAGGTTTATAACTCTGGTGTATTTTAAGCAAAAATTAAATAGCGTTACTTGTTGTGAAACGTACCTTTAAAATTTTATAATGATTAAATCTACCCCTCTCTCGTGAATATTTATACCTCTATGTTTATCTCATTATCAGGGTAATAATGGTGGCCATCAATAATGACTAATTTGGTTTATTTTTCTGACCGGAATGGTTTAAACAATTCAGTTAGTAGTTGTGTAATTAAGAACGACATTTTTCCACAGCTTTCTGGCTAAAACAAAATTCGAATCGTTCGAATGAATTTGAACTTCCATCCCTTATTATAAAAAAAAGGACTCTTATGAAATAAAACAACTTCTCTACCCCACAGCATGACAAAGCTTTTAACCACATAATGTATGGAGGTTCAGACGTTGTACTAATTCATAAATAAATAAAAACTCCACACACACATGTGGCACATCACCAACACGAAAAGAGCTCTCACTTTTATTTTTTCACTCATTTTTTTAGTAACCAATTTTGGCCTACAACCAACCACCACAGAAAAGTGAGAGCTCATTTCGTTGTTGGTTGTTGGCCAAAATTGGTTAGTAAAAAAAGTATAACCATTGTGAACATTAACGCATTCTCTCCTAGTTACTGTCTAAGCTAAAATCAATAAAATTTCGCCGATAAAATATGTTTTTATCATTGACACTATAAAAATAAGATAAGAACAGATGGCCATTACATTGAACAGTTACGTAAGAGATGATAGGCAGCGTTCGTTTAGGAATTTTTTTTCTTGCCAAAGATTTTCCTTATTTATTACAACTTGGAGTATTTCGGGCAACGATAACCAATAACAGTATTTGTCTAGTAAATACAACGAAATAATCAAAAGGTTAAATTAAACACTATAAAACATAATGTTTAAGTTAAAAGTAAAGAGGATTCAAAATTACGGTTAGAAATTAAATTAACTTTAATTAATTATAAAAATCACTAAGTAATTCGTATTTTATTTCATTACTCTTCTTCTCTCCACTCGCTATAATTTCAATCCCCGGTACTGCCGTGATGGATACAGTATATGTTGATACGTCAATCAGTAGGATTAATGATAATATTTATAAACGTCATATATATCACATATATCAGTAAAGTTTGCATCCAGATCATTGGAAAAATTTGTTGACACCTGTCCTTACTGGGATCAATATCCCATAACCGGACTTCCCCACGAGCCCGAGAGGAGGGTTTGGGGGGTTCATAGCCTAGTCACTAGACGCGTATTCCAGTCCAATTGGGGCTTTTATGGGGAATCAACGTACCTTGGTTTATTCTGTTAAACCGTCTTTAGTCTATATACAAACTATAATTATAACTAAAATTATATTAACTTCTTAAACTCTATTTACTGACTATGTACAGGGACGCTTACTAACTATAAACTATTTACAGTGCATCCTCTTATTTTCCTAAATCTAGATTAACTAATATTTACCCTTAATCCTAACTTATCCTATATTTACGACGCCTCAACGCCAATCCCGTACAATAATGCTTTCTTCATGAGCCTTGCTGAAATGACGGCTGCTCTTCTGCACTGCCCGCCTCGAGATGGTGAAGTGGCCAAGATCCTGAAGCTCCCTCCATTTCTGGTTCAAGAGAAGAAATGCCCTGAAGTTCTTTTACGTATTGACCAACGTCGGCAGATCGGATTCGTCCAAGCTGTTCCTTTCTATCGGCATGTTCAGCTGTGTCCTCTTCTTCACACTATCGGTAGTGCGGCTTCTGCTCTTTTGTATTCGTGGAGAATGGATTGGAATCAGACTTGTCCCGTGAGAATCTGCGAACGACAGGGCCCAAGACTGTGGCTTGGAGACAATCTCGTGCCACTGGTGTCTTCTCGTACGTCACTCCTCTGACGACAAGTCCCCTATCAAATCTCGGCGTCGATATCATATAGTTGCTCTTCCATCATTCTGTTTCTCCACGGTGAGGCGAAGGTCTCAGATATCCTATGGTGGGAACAGCTCCTTAAATGGGGGGGGGGGGGGGTTGAGTCAGTTTAAATTGCAGTTATTCACATAATTCAACTATATCTTATGAGTAAAATTCCATTTCACATATCTCCCCCAGGGTTGTCGATTTAAACGAACCAACTTCTTGTCCTGGGAATTATGTTTTTACAGTTTTAGTGGATGGTAAACCTTTACAAATGGAAGTGGACTCCAGATAAAAATTTTCAATTCTCCCAGAAGACAAACTACAACAGCTTTGTTTGTTAATATTAAGGAAGATGACAATATCAACCGAAGAACTTTTTCAAAGGACCTAGTCTCCTGTAAAAGTAAAGTGTAGGTAGCAATAGACTACAAGTCACATACCCACTGAACTGAACATGGTGCCACCTGGCCACGACGCCCTTCTAGTAAGAGGATTTGTTGTATAATTGACACAAATCGATCCTGAAATAACCATTCAACAAAAATTATAGCATATGTAAGCTCAATTACGTGAATTTTATCAATCCAACCAAGTTCAAGACCTCCTACGCCACAGCCAACTGTATATTTGAGGAATTGGTAATATAATCAATCGCCTGGATTTCCGTCACTACCGTGTGCATTTTGATTTAGGACATAATCTAAAACGCCATATCAACCAGCTTATGTCAACACACAGTTTTTCCCCTTACTAGGGTGCAATAATACAGCTGTAGTGGATATACCTAACAGTCGACACAACCTACAAACTCTGACTGCCCAAGAAATCCCCACAACCTTAAAGGCAACAACCCATCATGGAACAGCTACGACAAGAACCAAGATGAGAGAGAGAGAGAGAGAGAGAGAGAGAGAGAGAGAGAGAGAGAGAGAGAGAGAGAGAGAGAGAGAGAGAGAGAGAGACACCTTGACGACTATGACAGCAGCCAGAATGATGGCTATGATTCTTTTTGTTAAAACGATCTGTTGTATCATTTAAGGATCAGATTGAACCATTCTATTGCATACACTGGAGCATGGAGGACCTTGTTTACATTCTGAAATTCAAATGAACATTTCATTTCGACCTGATTACAATTATTTACTTTAAATTATGCCGGATAAAACAGTACGTATATACATTTATGTATGTTTACATACATTCAAACAGGCTATTGTATTTTTTTTCTAGTTCTTTATAAATATGTTTCAATATATTTTTTTTTTTTTCGTTAATTTTTTTTTTTCTCCATCTTCCATAGCCCCTTTAAATTTCCAGATAATTATATAGAATTATAGATCCTCAGGTGAATCTATTTACAATTTATTTTGTATTTCCTGTAGCATCACTACATTATATACAGGTTTTGTTATTTTATAGAAATTATATGATGAATAAACAAGTATAATGATATACATTATACGTGACTGGACTAAACTGACTAATAAAGGTGATGGGGCTCACCTTTTTGATCAACCTTAAAACTAACTTATATACTAATTCTTATCCTAATTTTTCCCCGACAGTCTGTTGCCATCGATGCGGGAGGGGTGGTGGGGTCATAGTGTTAAACACTGGGTTTGTCAGGTGCTGCAACGAGTCAAAAAACTTAATGTGACTCCGGCGGATGAACTCAACCAACGACGGCACACCAAGCAACGGGTGCAGGTCTCTTTAACACTTTAACCTCTCTCGAGAGGTATGTCGGACCACTTCGCATGATTCCATTCTGGAAGTGTTGGAGATATTTGGCTGTATTGTCAGTCAAGTGGGTAAATAGTGGGGCACCGTACAGCAGAACTGACCGGAGGACACATTTATATATCAGCAATTTGAGACGAAGCGACAGGTTAGGTGAAGTTAGCAAGTGCGATAGCCGGTAAGACCGTTAATTCTTTTTGATTTTTTTTTAATTTTATTTCACAACACATTACAAATTTAGCGGGAACTAATACTGACAAAGAATAATCCGCTTTATGGAAACATATATTTTTTCTTCTCTGGTCGTTCTATATAGTCCTATAATAATGAAGGTATAATTATTAGTATTCCTTACTAGAGCCTAACATAGTTGACATCGAATATTCCTTGCCTTATTTACTGAGCTTTTGAGCCGGGTAGCACATTTTGGTAAGCTGTAATCCCCCTCCCCATCTTCTAAGGCCTTAAAAAAAAAAAAAGAAAAAAGAAATAAAGAAACCACCTACGTAGGCTATATTTCAGCTATCTCACCCGCAGCTTATTTCAGAAACCCATCCCGTGTCTCCATTCATCTCTTTATTCCCTTTCAATCTCTTGTTTTGATTTCGGAAACTCTATTACGAAATACACTGCGCATAACTATGTATCCTAAACTTTTTTTGATAAGTGTATTTTGGCATAAACACATACATAAAGTACTACAGTGAAGATGTGATCTTCCACCAAGTATCAATAGTTTAACTGGAATTTTCAACTATAGTTACAACTTTACCTCAATACAAGTACGTTATTGTTTACTGAACAAAAAATGTTCAATCAGTTTTAGTTATGGTATATTCGATTGTTTTTATAAACGTGAACAATTGTCCATCTAGCCGTTTGCCATTTCTATTTTATTGTACTGTACAAATTTTCTTGTAATGATTTAGTTTCAGAGTACCAGAACAATTACGATAAAAATAATTAAACAGTGGGCTCTGTATTCTAACGATATATTCCAAGAATAATGCTTTGAGAATTAGACATAAAAATCACGTTTGCCATTCTTCTAACCCAATTTATAGATTTTTCACTATTTACAATTTCCTGTTTAAAACTAATTTGTGTGACTCAGATTGTTTAACAAATTAAATGTAATATTTTCGGCTAAAAGTACTAAGCAATCTCTTCGCAAATGTTTAAATAGTTCACCCTTTATTTTGTATAAAATATTGCATACGAATATATATTTAAAGTTTAATCACAATATATTTTTGAATCAAAAATGAAGGCACTGATTTTTTGTATCAACAAATTTAAAATGTACCTTAAAAATATTTATAATTGTTCAATTCCTAGAACACCAATCAAATTGGGTCACAAGGTAACATTGATAAGATTTGGTCTTTATAACAGTGGATCTTGATCAGTGTCAGGCATCAGTCATTATGTTCCAGCTAGTGTGCCTATTACTCCTGGCCAACCAGGCCCTCGCACTGGATGAGGAAGTGGACAATGTGATCTCCGACCTGAAGAAAGCCTTGCGAGAGGCCGGCCTAGATACCATCCCCATCGCTGAAGTCGGCTACAACTGGAAGTACCATATTTTGCCAGGAAGTCTACACTGCAGAGAAGGTATGGTACGCTCGCTAGAGAGCCTCAATCGGTCCGCGGAAATAGAAGTGACCAATGATCGCAACGGCACCATCCTGAAGATCCCGCTGACGCTGGAATCGCTTAGTTTCAGCTATGAGAAATGCAGGATGAGCGTGCTCCATCTCTTCAGTTGGAATGGCTTCGCTCGGGCTACAGTCCACTCTAACGCTCTGGAAGCCAGGGTGAATATCACTAGGATCGGAAAAAACTGCAAAACCACCCTCGAAAGATTAGAATTCATTGGTTTTGGCGAGATCTCGATTGTAACGGGTGGCAAGCTGGTTCACAGGATGCAGGCATACGCCGTCAAGCCATTAGCTGCTCAGATGCAAAACGATATAGTTGGAAGGATCAACGAAAACATCTTCACGACAGCTAAAGATGTTTTCGCTATTTCAGATCTTTGTAAACACATTAAATAAATCTTTTAAATTTCCTGTTCGTGGATTTTCCTTTACCCTACTTTTACTTCTTTCAGAAATACCATCCATACACAAAAATATATTTTTCTAAGTACGATGTATTCAAAGATACATAAGTATAATAAACCTCTTACATACACGTTTCTTTTAGCATTTAAGTACTACTATGCCTTATGCCATGGCTTTCAAATTTTAATATACACAAATATAATTATTAAAATCGATACATACGACGAACAAACAACGTCCGTGATAATACTAATTTAATTTAAAAAATAAAACAATATTCTCTATATTCTTAAAATTATACCTTTTATAAGATTTGCAAGTAATTTACATGTAAGTTTAAGATGTGATAACAACGGCCGAAGAAGCTCATAGGAAGACAGGACCCACACGGCCACCTAGGATGACCGAGTTGTTTACTATTGATGTGTACTATCGATTATTTTTCAAGCTTGTGCGTGAACTTTTCAAATGTCTCTGAACACGGAGAAATAATCAGCGAAAACAGGAACTCTCTAACTCCATTTAAAGGTGGTATGCAATTTTTTTCGAAAAGAAACTTTTGCTTGCTGTAGGGAAATAATTTTGAATACTTATGCATATTTCTACTTTTTTGCTTTTAAATCCTGTGTGTATGTTTGAATTTCTTTTTTTTCAACCTACTGCTTAGAATATTCTATTGAGATATCATTAATGCAATTTTAAATAATAAATAGGTATAAATTGGAATGAATGAGATGATTTATCACAATTACTTATAGCCCAATGAGGCAGATAGTAATTTTATCATAATAAAGTGGTTGTTAATCAGAAATAAATAGGTATACTTTTTCCTTTTTTTTTTGCCATTTATTTTATGGCTACGTATCACATTATGAAAGCATATATGTACACACTTAATATATAACACTTACACGTATTAAACAGAGGTTTTCTGTTATATATAAAATTGGAGCACCGAGCCGTCACATTGTTGCAATTACGGTTTTTGAAATATCCATGAGATTGAATGGTTAACCGATTGTTCGAAAGGACAAATTCAACAGAGCAGAGGCATTCGATTGAGAGGGACTATCGACAATCGATCATCCCTACCCGTCTGGTACTTTTGATAGTAGTTCTGATAGTAACTACGCAAGGTCTGATTGGAGAATTTGGTTAAAACCATGCTGTTTAACCACGTTTTAAATATTCTGTAGGTAGCTTATAAGTGAAAACATTACTAGGCAATATAATAAATAAAAGGGTTCCATATAATTGTATATGCCTTTTCTCCTGAAGATTGTGATCATCACAGTGCCATGAAGATTTAGCGACTTGATCTTTAGGATGACTTAGAGTCATCCTCGCTACCATTATTAAATATACATGATCCCTTATTGATTGGTTGCTTGTTAAAATCTATACTCACTCTTAAGTTGGCGTCCATTTTCTTTCAGCCCATTTTTCATCTAAATTCTTGATATTTACTTTGAAAGTTTCACATGATGGAGGGAAAAAATAACATAATCCTTAAGAACAATAATTAATCAATTACTTGGGCTTAAACAATAAATATTTAATATCATAATACAGTCCATGAAGACTGAGGAGGTACTGAAGTGAGGATGTGCAGTATTCATTTATAGATTCACTTTTAAGTATCATCGAGGTGAGGTTCATCGGGAACATTCGATTTCCTCTACGTTCATATCTCTTTGTTATTAATATACTACCATTTTTGCAGTTGTGTAATATATTGCAGTTACAGTAATACTGTATATTACATAAATATTTGTCAGCCTTGTAATTTCGTTTTATTGGCACTATTTTTACATAGCCTCGTGGGCATAAGAAGTTGTTGAGTCAGTAGCCACAAAAATACTTCCTGAACTTGATTGACATCAAAGGTCAGGCTATCTACATCTGAAAGTCCTACTTACTCATCAAATATTAGTATTATTCAGAGTAGCTTTTAAATTCAATAGGTGACCTTTGGCACACTATGTACTGAAAAGACCTTGATGACTGTACTTCAAGAACGACCTGGAATCTTGACTCAGCTATCACTAACCCTTAGCGGAAATATTATTTCTACTATCGTGGTGCTCCAGGGTAAAAGGAAGGGCATAGCTATATTGTACTGGGACCAGGAAAACAAAACGTTAAGTAGTTATTTAAAGTTTCATTCGGACCAAGTTCAAGTACTCGATGGCATTCACCACAGCTTCAAATAGAAATACTCTACATGAGGAAGTGGTAATCGAGTGAGCTTGAATAGATTTTTCCTTGAACACCTGAAGCTCAAGTTCCACTCTCATTTTTGAAACAAGATTTATTTTTGTTTAAGTATAAAAAAACTAATCCTTCGAAGTAGAAAAAGGTGATATCATCATCAGGTAAACATCATTTCCTGGCTTTTACAAGAGAACTTATGAGCCTCAGACCCTAAACAACTTACAAACCTTTTTTAAAGACATGGGACAATGTGCATGCGGGCACCGATGACCCTAGTGTTTTTCAACCCCTTTAAGAGCTAAAAAAATAAAAATAACAGCAACAGAATTAGTTTATCCAAGGAACAGTAGCCTCACACAAACGAACACGAACAGTTTTTCCCAGAAAAGGGTTTTAATGAATAATATAAGAAAAATAACGAAAAAAGTCAAATAAACTATTATAGCTAGTTGAATATAAAGCCATACAGAATACTATTGTTATGTTATTTGTATATTATGGATAAATGATATATAACTTTTTTAAGTTTTATTTTGTAAGTTATCGTTAAAAAATAAAACGTGTTCACAGTATTATGGCACAATTTTTAGTTCAACGTAAAAATCTCTAATCATTTCAGGCTTGCCAATAATTTATTTCCTACGATAAAAAAATTAAATTTTATCTTAATATTTAAAAACATAACATAAGCTTCCAAAAGTAATCCAAAAGCAAATAATCCACAAAATATCAGACATATATAGGATAATAAAACTTAATTATTATCATCACAAACCGTATAAAACTCCATACATTTACTATTAATTACTAGCTCGTTTAGATAATGTATAATAATATATTTGATAGTTTTATAATAACCACTTTGCATAGTAGTCAACAAAGTTTTATTGCTTCTAATTTTTATGACCTATTATCTATATTTATTTTTTCAAAAAGAAACCCCTTTAAAACAACATTTATTACTAAAACAACGCAACATCTTTTGATTTAAAATATTATAATACGTTTGATCCTATTTATTTAGATAAATATTATCATTATAACAAATTTTGGCAACCATTTTTACTAAGGAAGAATTTTTGTTATGGTATTAAATAACATAATTATGAGAGTTATTGAAAATTATTTGTTGACTTCTATAAAATAAATCAGACTATTACGATACAAACATATGTGAGGTGCTGTTGAAAAAAATACTTTGTTGTGTGAAATTGTCTTATGAACAAAAATAATCAAAAATACATGTCTAGGTTAAAAAAAAAAAAAAAATATATATATATATATATATATATATATATATATATATATATATATATATATGTGTGTATATATAACATTACAATCATTAATAATAATTAATTAATAATAGTAATAAAGGTTCCATGAAATGTCTAAGCACGAACATCACCTACGGAACGCTGATAAAGCCATGAAACTTCTATTTTCGTCTTTTCTTGAGTCTCAGTACACTTAGAGTTCTGTCATTACTATGATCATTGACTCGGAACAAGTTCTTTTAACACCGACTCGTACTTACAACAATATGTTCTATTCGAGACAGCTCTCAAAGTACACGTCAGTAACTCTACGTGCATGTGGCACGAAGGTGTTGCAGGTTGAGGCGGGAACCAAGTCTTCTCATGTTTATTCAGGGTGCTGACCTCACAGTAGCTCCCACCTAAAATAATCTTTATGGTGTGACAACTGCACAGTCCAAAACAAAAATGACATGCTTCTTATTTTAATGATATTTCTTGTGGTAAACGACTATTACGATGTAATCGAATTGAAATTTCTCATATCTTGAGATCAATACATGCCAAGCGATCGAGATTTTGGAATAGTTAAGAAGATGAAGAGCATTTGCAAATGCATTTTACCAGAAGAGGTATAGAACTAGGTAAGAACCTTCTAACTCTAAAATTCGTATCAGGTGATTCCTCATCAAGATCAGGTGGAAAATCCAGGATCTACATACCTAAATCTGATCTTCCATATACCATACGAGAAAAATGAACTGAGGATGGACAGAAAAGATTATCTTCAAAAAAACGAAAATTTGTTCAATTTAACACCATGGCAAGATTTGCACCAAATGAAAGATCTCCAGAGATTAACCCAGCGAAGAGAAGAGATTCACTAAAGATGCGAGATTTTATAGAAACGAATTATTCTATGAAGAACTCGGTAAATAATAAATTTTCAATTATAAAAAAGGTATGAATGAGAGCATTTATCTTAATTACTTATTGCCATATAAAAGGCAGATTGTAATTATACCACAATAAAGGAATATATATATATAAATAATAATAAAAATAAATTTTTTGAATTTTCTAATAATATTAATTTCATGTTTTACTTCATTGTAATAATAATATTTTAATGTTTTCAGTTAATTTTGATATTGTTTGAATTTCTGAGAAAATATTCATTTTTCAGTAAAAAAAAAAAAAAAAAGCAATGTTCAAATTCAACGCCTCCCATTGTTTTATACTATTTTATTTCGGTTCTTTGTTTACTTTTATTTAACTTACTTCAAATTATTTCATATCTATTTAATATTATAATTTATTTAATATGAATTTTGAACAATGACAAATACCTGTGTTATACTTCAGTTGTATGGGACATAAATTCAAAGCAAATAAATGCCCTGTTTATAGAGGATTTACTAAAAAGAGAAAAAAAAAATTGATTACTCAAATAACTAATTATATCGTTACATTGGCAAATAAAAATTGTTTAAAAATAAATTTTAATTATCATCACTTTAAAGTATTCCTGAATCTACAGAGCATATACAATCAAAAAAATAAAACGTAATCAGCGTGTTTTGTTCCCATGGACACCCCAAATTAAATTTTTTTTCAGTAACAATGACTATTAGCGATGACATTTATGTTAGTTTGATATTTTTATCAAGGCGCTTTAAACTCCTAAATAGGTCCTCATCCTTGGTAACGAAGCTTGAAATTGAACTTTCACTCTTTGTCACACCAGAAAAGGTGGTAACCTGCAAGTAACTCTCCATTTCTATCCACCTGCAGAGTTTCCAAGGGGCGTCAATCGCAAAAGTGAGGCTAGCGTGTGTTCGTAGCCACTCGCGAAAAGAAAGAGTCGTGAACCGTTCTCACGGCAAAATTAATTTTAATGTACTAAATTTCCTCAATCCGTATTAAGTGTATCAATAATACTTACTTTTGTGATTACACACCCAGTCTGCCCCTTTCCGGTTCACACTCATCCACGTAAACTACCTATAATGCTTATCATGCACCTCTCCTCCTCAACTGCCGGGGCACAAATTTTAAGATCTTATGGAGTCAGATAGTTCAGTAATCGGAGGCGTCACCAAGCAGTTGTCCCCAGGTCATAGTCCGCTCAACTCTTTCTCAGCCATCAGGGTTAGGTAAGTAAGACACCATCGCGCCGATCCAATAGCATATATGACACACTCGGGCCGATGTAAATGCTTCACTGGGTCTTTGAAGACGGCTTGCTGCACTAGCAAGCACACGGTGAAGGCCACTAGCCATGCAGATGAGCTCGCTCTTTTGATGTGATAATTCTCAGAGCCAGGCGGCTACAATGTTGCAGCCTAATTGTCACATCGCGTCACAACATTATTCATCATCGGTCTTATCTCTCTGTAAATAGAGTTTATCGGGCTAAGCAGGGAATAAATAACTATAAAAGCCACTCAAAAAACACAAACGAACATTATCAGAAAATAATTTTAAATAGTCATGGCGGGATGCCCCATCAAGAAGCAGAGGCCAGCCGAATGTTGTCACTCTAGTTGGTAGGTCCATATGTGATAAGTACTGGCGTACCTCACAGTCGAATTTAAGGGCTTTCTTAATCTGTTCGATACTTTTTTATCCATTAACTACTCATGTGCCCAGCAAAACGGTATACTGATCAAAGTGGTTGAAATACTGTTCATTCGAGCAGCGGAGCAATAGTGAACTTCATGAGATCATTGATTCGCCTTCTGTGGATGAATTCATCCAACGTAGACATATCAAATTGTTTGACTCCCTACAGTACTTGACAAACCCGGTTTTTAACACGTTAACCCCTGTTCCGTTCCCCTATCGATGGCAGGACGCTGTCGTGGCAGGAACGCTTTAGTCTTAGGTTCTAGATATAGGTTTAGTTTTAGTTTTTTTTCCGGTTGTAAGCTGAAGCCTCATCACCTAGTGTTGTGTATGAGTTTGACTTTTTAACATCAAACTGAAATGTATTATATTTATGCCCTCCTTGGAATGCATCAGCGCATCGCAGAAAGATGAGAAAATTGTAAATCAAAAAATTGTTTGTTCATTGTAAAAATATCTATCAATAAAGAGATTTTGAAATTTAGAAAAAAAAACCAACTATTTATTTAAACTACAGCTCACCCTTGGACTGGTACTTGCAGCTGCACTGATGTTTCAAGATTTGACCATCTCATTTATGAAAACCTCTGCATCTCTGTTTCCTAACCTCGCTATGTTTTAGTCCCACACCTTCCTAGTGGGAAAGCCTCCCTAAACTAGCACCTCCTATAAATAAATACTAAGGGGACGAGCACAAAGCGTGAGTCGGCGAGGATGTTTTACGAGAAAGATTTGGACTATGGAAATATCATACCTTCATCATACTTCATCGTTGCAGTTGATAGAAAAAGCTTCATGCTGTAATATTGTATGGAATTTTTTTTTCCTGTGAACTATGCGCTTTCAATAGAATTTTTCGTGAAAATCTAAACTCCTTTGTACTTTTGCTTATTGGAAGTATGCTGCTTGACCTAGAAATGTAAAACTTTACACAGTGGTACAACAAGGACCATTTCATTCTTGATATTAACAGAGTTGTGAAAATATATAGATACTTGTCAGCCTAATCCTAGGTTAAATTTACCATTTTTGATGGCCCAATAAAAGCAATATACGTATGTACCATTCTTACAATTTCAACCGTTTTTATCTTTGAGTACCACTGTCTTTCTTCCTTAACCCTGGAATGCTACTAGGGTTTCACCTGTACCCTATGGGGGGAATAAGAATTGACCTAGCTATGATGTATCACATCAGGTTTGTCTGCCTCATTAGGTTCATATAACTGGTAGCTAGTGTTTATTCTACCTTTGTCGTTGGATTCGTGAGCTAGTTTTCAACATACAGACTGTTTGGGGCTCACCCCCAACAGAACCCCAGGGGAGCTGAAGTGTTTGGTTATTTCCACTATTTTAAGATAATTTCTATCATATTGTAATGTTCTACATTTTAGTTTTCTTATAGTTTATAGTCTTATAGTCTTATCGTATAGTTTAGTTAGTTTTCATGAATACAAAAGAGAGGCGTTGATACTGTGGAACAGTCTTGCCACGCATCACCACCCCCACCTCCAGAAAAACTATACCATTATGGTAGTTCTACAACTTGCGTGATATTATTGGAATCAACTGTATGATCCTTTTGAGAAGTTTAACTCCACCAAAGAAGCAGGTGATCAAAACACCCTTCATTTTAAATGAATGGTGCCATGGCCTTAGTAAGACCACAGTTGATGAGCCGATTGATCATTCAAACTTGCCTCGCCAACCCCTTGAAGCCATCATATGTCATATTCTAAAAATAACAAATAACAAGCCGGGGTTGGCCAGGGTTGACCTGGCCGACTACAAACCCTTGCCTAGGTACCCCTAGGCTCCACCCTCGGTAGACTCTCACTACCTTCCTGATTCCACCCGCCTCCTTTAGGCATACCCCACCCTATATCCTTGTCATACATCCTTCAAATGGGGGACTCCCCTTAGTGAAAGGCACTCATTAGCCCAAAATAATTTTCCCACATCCTATTTTATAAGTTTGAGAGCTAAGAAAAAAAAAAAAAAAAAAAAAAAAGCTTGACTCAATTTATTTTTTTTCTATGAACTGTCATTTGTGTTTAAAAGCGATGCAATTATATATTTCATTTTTCTTTATTAATATATCTACATATTCCAAAATAATCAGTTCACCTATCCCATAGTACTAAGGGTACTATTTTTTTAGTCTAAAATTGGGGTAGCATTCTATGTTTATTTCGTGTTATTTAAAAATATGTATAATGTTCCACTGTTTTGCAAAGAGGCATGAAAATATTTTCTTTAAAGATAGAAATGTGTAAATAACAAAAAACCTGAACCAACTGGATTTCCTGAGACCGGTAATGAAGACAGGAAGTCTGGACAGGACACTTTGGACCGAATCGATACATTGTAGCGGATGGAATTAACAAGGTGATGAACAATAGAGAGTTGCGGCAACCATGCTTGATGTGGGAAATCTCATTTCCCTTTTATTTCCCTGAGGGGGGCCTATACAAAGTGGAAGAGTCCTTTTATTGCTGACGGTTCGGGAAAGCGTTCTCTAAGGCCGCGTCAGGCAGATAATGTGAAACTGCCCCTCGCCTGCGTATCACTTAGGCATTCCAATATACAGCAGGCCCTTCAATCGGTCCAACAGAACGGTTTTCGATCAGATCTCGGGCCTCTCACAGCGGGTTCCCATTTAGTTGCTAATGAAATAATGTATATGTATGTGTTGTACGAACCTTTCCATGAAAAGAGGGATTCGTAGCTATCATGATTTATGTTTTAAAACATATTTGTGAATAAAGTTTTATACGGATGAGACCAATTTTTTTTAGTTTGAGTGGGAATATTAGTTACCAAAACCATCTGCAATGATATTTCTACTTTTTACAGGAGAGATCTGCAACGAAATAACTCTGGAATTTTTTTAAATAAACCCACTGGAATTATCACCTCATTACACTGCACCACACATCCCTATAACCCTCCTCGGGCACTAAAGCGGCAGTGACTTCGTGACCTTCTATAAATACGTGACAGTCGGAGTCATGGCTATGATTTTAACTTCAAATAGAAAATTTTTATTGTAATTCTACCCTCATTCGAATGTATACGTAGATATGCAGTAAGAGGAGAAAGCTGTAAATCGAAAATTTGTAAATTGTAAAACTTTGATCAATAAAGGGATTTTGAAATAAAAAAAATCATGGCTATGACCAGTATCTCCAATCATGTCCTGAGAGTCTGTGGCTCTCAAGCTCTTGATTAGTCTTTACTGGCTCGTACCAGATGACACGGATGATGGAGGAGCATAGTGGACTTCCCAAGACTCCGCTTGCTTCCTCTTTCGTATGCTAGAGGGTGACAGTCATGGGGAGGTCTATGGACTGCATGAATGAGCGAGTGAATGAAGAATTGTAAATATGGTAGAACAAGTAAGTGTCCCCATGACTTGCTAAACATGTGGATTCAACCGGTTTTGTATTCCTTTCATACTGTCCTGGACCAAATTTTTATTATGTTTCACGCAAAATTCTTCATAAGTTTCTAATTCTCTAGATTCTTCGTTAATTTGCCTTGGCCACAAAGGTGTCAAAACAATAGATCTCTGCTACGTGGCTGAACAACGAGAACCAATTAATCACTAAGATCGAGTAACTACAATAACGAATTGGATTTCGGAGTTCAAAAAATTGGGAAAATACTTATAATTAGATTATTTCCATAAATATATTCTATATTAATAGCATAAATAACAAAGGAGAAAACACTGATCGACTATTAGAATTACCGTGCTCGAACGGAGAAGCTTTATTTACAAGTGCTATCTCTTCGTGTGATAGCGATCAAGTGTATTTTCAAATGTAAATTCCCAAAAAACTAGGATTAGTCTAGAATTTGATTGATAACCAATGTAAAGAAAAACTCAAATTCTACGCCTACCATCAAAGTTAGGCTTGCATTCTTATCTTATATGCCCACCAAATAGTGGGTGTATAACCACCAAATACCAAAATATCAAGTGTTCACATGAGAAGTTAATTTTTTCCCTTAAGGATTCGAACAAATTAGGAGCCGTAAAATACCCAAAAAAATATAATGTATTTATCATATAAAAAAATGTTAAGAGAAAATAAAAGGAATGCTTTTATGGGCTCATATTAATAAATCGTTGTTCAGTATTGGTGAATACACTCCAACCAATATTCAAATTTGAAAGTATTTAAGTCCAACGTTGTTGAAGTTTGAATATTGGGCCTACTAGAAAGGTAGGCCTTCGAATTACGTCTTTGGTATGCATTTGCAACATTTTTTTCTCTGGTGTTCACTGATGTCATAATTTTGTTCTTTTTGAACGTTGTAAATTTGGTTTCTAAATTACATTATTACATTTATATGCTTGGCCGGGTCGTCACGAGGGGGGTGCCGGTTTACCCTAGCCCCTGGTGACAAGTGAGGGTTTGCTTGAGTTTATAACCTGGATAATCGTTTCATGACGATGTTACTCTCTGACTCCATTTTTGATATGTATGTGCCCCGACAATACACTATGTTCAAGAGAAGAGGTACAGAGGTTTTTCATAAAGAATTAGTAAAGTTTTCAGAGTTCGAGCGGAAGCCACGCGTCAACGAGTCGAGGTCCCGAGAGACTGATTCACAGGGCTAGGAGCCCGGCTTAAGTACCCTACCCAGCCTTGTCTACTGGCAAGGGTTGCTTAGGCCTGCGGGCGGTTCCCTCATGTGGTGAGGTACCCGTGACCAACGCCTAATTACCCGACCAGCCCTGTCCCCTGGGAGAGCCTGCAAAGGGTTGCTTAGGGGACCTGTGGGTTCCCACATATGGTGAGGTACCTGCGACTGACAGCTGGTGACCCATCTCGTGTGACTACTTGGCCCCCGCCTTTTTTATTGCTTACCACATTTACAATGATTTATATTTTTTCATGTTATTTACATTTGTCTATAATACATTTAGTTCATGTTCTTTACGTTTGCTTACAATATATATATACAATAGAGTATAGAGTGATTTATCTTATGTAGTTAGCGGTCGCTACATGCTTACTTACGTCCATATTTACACAAATATAATATAATTTGATATTTAAGGCTACAGCGTTTTAAAATAGAGTTAAGTATATTACTAAGGTTAGACATAAGACAATTACTTGGGGAACAGAGGTACATCCCGCAATGAAAAATGTTCAATACGTAATATTAATTTACCACAAAAAGATAGCACACTGTAATCGCTTTCGCCGACGACAATGCGGTTTACAGCAGCAGCATGAGTGCACAAAGAGGTCTTACACACGCCAAGTCAGTTTGTAACGTTATCAGTGACAGACTGGGCATGTTAAACACCAGCGTAAACTCCGGGAAGACCGACTGCGTAATCTTCTCCCTCCAAAAGGGGAAAAAATCCTTGCCAAAATCGTATAGCGTGGGAGGGCAAGAGAGCTCACCAGCTTTCTCAATGCACTATTTGGGTATAAAAATGGATAGGCATCTCCATTTCTCTACTCATTTTAGTAATAAAATAGAAAAAGTACGACAAAGGTCTTACCGGCTATCGCACTTGCTAACTTCACCTAACCTGTCGCTTCGTCTCAAATTGATGATATATAAATGTGTCCTCCGGTCAGTTCTGCTGTACGGTGCCCCACTATTTACCCACTTGACTGACAATACAGCCAAATATTTCCAACACTTCCAGAATGGAATCATGCGAAGTGGTCCGACATACCTCTCGAGAGAGGTTAAAGTGTTAAAGAGACCTGCACCCGTTGCTTGGTGGGTTGAGTTCATCCGCCGGAGTCACATTAAGTTTTTTGACTCGTTGCAGCACCTGACAAACCCAGTGTTTAACACTATGACCCCACCACCCCTCCCGCATCGATGGCAACAGACTGTCGGGGAAAAATTAGGATAAGAATTAGTATATAAGTTAGTTTTAAGGTTGATCAAAAAGGTGAGCCCCATCACCTGACTAATAAACAGTTTAGTCCAGTCACGTATAATGTATATCATTATACTTGTTTATTCATTATATAATTTCTATAAAATAACAAAACCTGTATATAATGTAGTGATGCTACAGGAAATACAAAATAAATTGTAAATAGATTCGCCTGAGGATCTATAATTATATATAATTATCTGGAAATTTAAAGGGGCTATGGAGAAAAAAAAAATAGCATACCAAATCTATAAATAGCTCAGGTATATAACCTATCCATTGATTGAAATATGCTATTTTTTCCATAGAAATATACGACCTTTATGAAATTAAAATATAACCGATAAATAAATAAGATAACGCCATTTACAAATCTTACCAGCACAGAAGTAATTCTTCACACCAGAATAGGACGTTAAAATACATGACAGATTACAAAAAAAAAAAAAAAAGGTCAACTAATGAACACTTCTAACTGCCTAAATATATCCAAACCACCGACAAACACCGAATCATCAACATTTTTTTTTTTTTACAAGGCATTAATTATTCTATGAAATAAAAAGTTCTTCTACTAGGCTACTAGGCTAGGCTAGTCCTAGATATCAATAAACCACTAACACCAACAATTATTATTGAATGATTGTTACTAGTTATCTATCATGTATTAACAATTTTTATTAAGATAAAATTACAATCTGCCTTATTAGGCAATAAGTAATTGAGATAAATGTTATCATTCATACCATATTTAGAATTTTCATTCACTCGTTCCTTCATACTATATATACAAACAGCCCAGAGGCCCCCCCCAAGTCCACACAGTGTCACCTCCCTCGCGTGCGAAGGAGGAAGGGGATTCTTGGGAAGTCACCCACGCTCCTACGTCAACAGCGTCACTGGATAAGAGCCAGCGGAGGCTGAGCAAGAGCGCGAGAGCCACAGACGCGCAGGACATGATTAGAGAAACTGCCCATTGCCAGGACTCCCACTATCACTTGATTATAGCAGGTCACGAGGCCACTGCCGTTTTAATCTCCGAGGAGGATTATAGGGATGAGTGGTGCAGTGCAATGACTGTGCTAGGGAATCAGGGTGGTTGGATAGGTTACTAATAATCTATCAAATAAAAATTAAAGCTCATTGGATAATAATAATGTTTTTTTTTATTTGAATTTAAATTTCAGCATGGTGTAGTTTTGGGGTTAGAAAAGTGCTTATAGTATGATTGTACGTTGGGCCTTCAAAAAAGAATTTGTGTCACGTTTTCGTTTAGTCCAGGATTACTAACTGGACAAATCTGTTAGGGTTTATTTTTATCACTCTTCCCTGGTGGTTAATTTTAATTAAGCACTTCCTTGGAGGCCCTAAGTTGTGAAAGGACACGAATTGCATTATCACCCGACTTCCTTGCATAAATGAGCAAAACATGGGATTGGGTAATTTGAGAATAAAATGAATTATACCTCACTAAGTGTAACTATTCTAAATCGGGGCATATTATAATTTTTTGAGGTATTTTTATAGTACCTTTTTTTTTTACCTGAAGTGCAGATGAGTTAGTTTACAAGATTCAGTTACCTCACATTCGTGCTTTAGTAGATTATGACTTGGAGGAGACAATTTTATTTATAGCTATATAAAATATAATAAATATTCCGAAAATATAATTTAGCTCATAAATAATAAAAGCTTATGATTAATAAAACAGATGTAATTCAAACATTAACTAGTTTTATAGTATAATGTCATCAAATAGTAACACTAAAGATCCTACTTGTTATGTCCATACTTTATAGATCGGCAAAATTCCTCTGACTTTACTGTTACTGTGCGATAACAACAAAAAGTAAGTATGCTCTTTGATTACCATGAAAGTGGTTACTTTTCCATGAGAAGTACACGGTTGAAAGCCGTTCCTGTCACGGCCAACGAATGTACGAGGGCTCATTATAGACCGGACCTTCTGCAGCAGACTTCCATTGAAATCCGCCTGGGCGGTTCCTTTAATCTCCAGACACCTTTCACGTGCAGGAGGGTACCCATAGCTTTCATCTTCAGTAGCCAAAGATAGCATACACCCATCTTTCTAAATGGGTGCAGTTATGAACAATTTTAGGATTTTGGTTTACACATACAGTCTTATAAACTTTTGAATTAGTAGTTATTGGAATTCCGAATTCTTCTGATAGTGTCGAACTCATTCCGTTCCTGTAAGGGCTAACTTTCTCAATGCTCAAACCGATATGTGCCCTGACATTGTTAAGAACTTCAAAAAAATATAGAAAAGGAGTCCTCCAAAATGAATTAGCAGAATAACAATAAACAACTTAACAAGTGGTACATCTTGGTCTCACGTTCAATAAATAAATCATAAAGCTGATATTTTATAACCTTGGGAGAATACGAAACAAAATATGAAAATCTAAAGACCCAGTTCACTCGCAAGTATTTAAAATAACTTGAGGCAAATGTATATCAACTTATGTTGGCAGGACTTCGGGCAACGATGCGAAAACTTTTCATGTAAGGATGGCTAATTCTCTATACCTAGTAGCGAAGCATTACTAAGCATTATACAACACAAATTATTGAGCTGAAGAAATAAAGAAAGAAAAAAGAGCTAACAAATAACTTGGATCATATAGAAATAAAGTGAAGCCAACTTTCCAGTTCAACTTCAAAGTTCTAATAAAGTGGTATTCAAAATAAACCTACATTTAAAGGAATTTGTGCTTCTCTTCAGACCTACTGAGATAGGTACGATTTCAAAACAAATTATCATCAATTAAGTAAAAAAAAAATTTATAAATATATTTTTTTTTGAGAAATTTGTGTATAAGAAAAATTAAATTCAAAGCCTAACACTTCGTAAGCAGGAACAAGCCTACCAAGGTTTAATTCACTATATAGGTAGGGGGTGCTGAGGGGTTAATCTCTCATTTTTATTTCAGTTTACTTAATTGGAGTTATTAACTTTTTCACATTACAGAAGCCATTGGGGGAGTTTCTGCGTGAGTCGTCCAACCAGGATACTATTACCCTATGACATAATTCCTTGAGTGTTACCAGGTTAGTTAACTGTAGACAGTCTTTGTTTCTGTGGATTTGATTGTGCGTGCAGTTTGCAGTTTTTGTATGTTTATGTAATGTTCTAATTTAGTTGCAAACCTAAGGAATTTTGAGTTCACTATGAAGGTTATATATCATTTTGTACGAGAAGTGGTGTGCACCCATGATTTGTGTTAGAGGGTTTGATTGAAAAATATGTAGCCTTGATGCTAAGAGTATACGTAAATATGGACTAAAAAAGTCCAAATCGGTTTCTAGCAGATTGCATCTCAATAGCTCCTGGCACAAGATTAAGCTATTAACAATAGCTAAGTGTTAAGCTCTGAACGTTGGTCCAATAAATGCTTCGAAAGTTCGTGCTGGTGACTCAGTATTGGTCGTTTAATTTTCATATCGTCCAAATGGATCCTTTATTAAATGTATATCCTAAAAATTTAATGTAATAATTTTGCTTATCAGGTTAGTTTACAAAATTAAGAGAAGGACATTAACCAAATCGGATGAACGTCATGTTTAAAGAATTAGTAGTATTAATTCTAATTTTCCAGGTCATACACTTTAGCTTAAGTTGAGACAAGTAATCTTTAAGTACCAGAGAATTATGAATCAGGACTATGTGTATTAAGAAAAGTGAGTACGTCAGAGGTAAAAGCATTGTAAAGTAATGGAGCAAGTATTGAGCCTTTGGGGACCCTAACTTTGACATAGAATTAAGTATGTGGCAGTAGCGGCTATAGCTTGAAGAGAAGTCCTGGATGCCAAACTCGGTCAAAAGCTTATTCTTTATCAAGAAATGCTCTGTTCACATAAAGGCACTCCTAGAAAACGAGCATAATCTATAATTCAGTGCACGACTATGGTGAGTGAAGGGGTTGACATCCGAATCCTTAGTCTGGAAATAGATTTTGTCATTGAATAAGAGATAGATTGAATTTTAGTGCGAAGGATACGTTGTATATGATATGATAGTATGTTTTATTAATAGTTTAGAAAGAAGGCTGATAAGTGAATACGGTGGATAAGTGAACAAAGCTATTTGAGGAAGGTAAGTGTGGAAGTCTACTAAATTTTGGAATAATTCTGATAACAGAAAATTTTTATTGAATAGGAAAATAAGAAGGCGTAAGACAGGCTTATAAAAATAAATTAGCTGCATAAAAGCGTTCCAGGACAAATGAAGTAGTTCCAAAGTGATCATATCATAACCAAGTGATTTACCTTTCGGCACCTGTTTGATCACATGAAGGACTTAGATTCGGATGAATCGACACTGGTAGAGGAGTGATACTGTTACTAGTTCCCTGTGGTTTTAAGCATAAGTCAGATAGGGTTGGAAAATGGAGGTGAAGTGCTCTGCAGATCATTTTACTTTCTTATATATATTTTTTATATTTTTATAGAACACTGAGAGTAAGAGAAAACCTTTAGTTTCACTTTACGTTTTAAGCAGCTTGGAGTCCATTATGGCAGATATTTTGCCGGAATAAGTTCTATGCCTCTTTATGAAATGATATGTCCTAGAAATAATATTTCTCGTTTGCAAAATTTGCTCTTATCTGACTGTATTTTGAAATGTGTGTTTTTAAGAACAGTTTCTAAGTGTTTTAAGATACATCTCGGGAAAATAATTCCATAGGCAATTGATACATTAGGAGTATTGGCAAAAATATGTGGATAGCCCATTGAAAAGTAGCAGGTCCGTTGCCTAATCAGAACGGTTAAGTTAAAAAGTCAAAATGTCCTTGGAAAGTAGAAAATGGTGTTTTAGGGATCAATTCTTTGTCTGCATTTAGTTGATGAAATTCTGTACTTAAGGTATCATATCGTATCATATCAGTCTTTTTTTTATAATTTATGCTCATGGGATCTGATGATGAAAGGATGCGCGTCGGTATTTGATCAATGATATTTTGAGGGGAAAGAGATATTTCTTTTACTTTGTCTCTTAATAATAGTAACGTTTGGTTATTGTGGTAACTTCGTTTTGGTAAATTCCTTCAGGGAGCTCAATATCAACGCTTTTATAAACAATAAAGTGAATTCCTGGCTTAGGGAGTTAAATTTCGTTTATACCTTGTTCCAAATCCAACTTTTTCTTATTCTTCCCTTTCTGTAAGCTAAACAAAAATGTATTATACTTCGTTATCATTTTTGTCTTTAAAATCCTTTCATTACAGTGCCCAGATAAAAGTCCTGAGAACAATAGTAAATGTCCCTTATTTCGTCAGAAACAAAACCCTTCGTAACGATCTGAATATACCCTACATTCTTAAACACATCCCTTCCAAGTTCCATAGTAGCCTATCCAACCACACTAATCCCGTAGCACAGTTTTTACACTATGCCACTCATCCCAATAACCTCCCTCCTCAGAGACTAATGCGGCAGTGGCATTGAGACCTGCTATAAATAAGTTACAGTGGGAGTCCTCGCAATGGCTAGTTTCTCCAATCATGTCCTGAGCGTCTTAAGCTCTCGCGCTCTTGGTCAGTCTCCACTTGTGCGTATCCAGTGACGTGGCTGACAGAGGCGCGTGGAGGTTTTCCAATACTCCACTTCCTCTTTCGCATGCGAGGAAGGTAATAACCATGTGGACAACCATTTAGCACAATTAGTTATTGTCCAAAAAGGGAGATTGTAATTTTATCACAATAAAGAAGATATGTTATTTTACGAGCCAGTATCGACTAACCATTTCCTGTTCTCGAGGTCGTTTACATTAAGGAGTTGATGATCCGAAATTTTAAAATTATGTCCAATCGATTGTGCTCTGGTTTGGTCTTAAAAAATTTTCAATTTTCTTTCTAATTCTGTAATAAATAAACTACTTATTTACAATAAACTACTTATTTACAAAGTTATACTTAAGCCAATCTGGACGTACGGAATAGAGCTATGGGGGACAGCAAAAAAGTCGAACATTAAGTGCATCCAACCCTTTCAATCAAAAGTCCTGAGAAAAATAGTAAATTCCCCTTATTACGTCAGCAACAAAACCCTTCACAATGATCTGAATATATCCTATATTCTTGAACACATCCCTGCCAAGTTCATAAAATTCCATAGGAACCTATCCAACCACCCTACAAACGCTGTACGGTAGCCCACTATCTAGAGATCCCAGATTTGGCAACGGACAGTGAGACCACTCCAATAGCGTGAGAAGGCCGATGCAAATACGTCTGGAAACATACCCCACAGGACAGGACTTTACCGATATTCAGTACTGATCAATTTCAATAGATTTTCACCAGGTAATCACCTAAAGAAATTCGTTATATATCTGAGAAAGTTGAAGGAAAAAAGAAAGCTGGAATTCATTGAAGAAATCATTCCCTTGTGACCTGCGAGCTTTAAGTCATCAAGCCAAGAAGATCCAAAGAAATGTTCTGATAAGCATCAGTGAGTAATTCCTAAATTATAAGATTGCTTGGATAACAGGATCTGGGATTGTTTGGCTACCACTCAGACGGACAGGCAAGCAGGCTCGAGGCAATATTAACAGAGCTGGGACTGTTCACTTGAAGATGTGTTTCTACATGTGAAGATGGTGTTCATGCAGATTATACAGAAACAATACATTTAATACAGACCACACGGAAGACTTCGTCAACAACAATAAAGACTTTAAGGTATTATCTTTGCATACAGTGTAATTTTATATAGATTTTTTTTTATGACAAGAACAGGTATAAGAGATATCTTGGATAGAAGCAGTCCAATTAACGAATCAGAAACGGCTCTTAACGACTATCATATTACTACTGAAGACTATGGACACCTTCCACACTATAGTGGTGATCCGACTAATTTAATAACATTTATTAAACAACTAGAAAAGGTATATTCAGTAGTATGTGTTGTAGCCACCTCTTAACTACAAATAATTATAAGTTACCTTCTTCTCGTATCAGAAAATATGTATCTATGTTTCATTATGTTTACCACAGCCCGTACTTGTAGCTATCTTGTTCCCGCTGCGCAAGCCCACAAAGAGAGGCGACCACCCAGCCCACTATCGCCCGATCAGTCTTCTCCCTCACATGGGGAAGATTCTCGAAAAGATAATGCTGAACTACCTGAAGGGGTTCTGTTCGGAAAATGCTATCATTCCGTATGAGCAGACAGGTTTTCAGGCTCATCTGAGTACAGAACATCCGCTTGTGAAGGAACAAACGGAAGCCACCCTTGGTATATACAAGAATACAGCAACTGCTATGATCTCGTTGGACTGCACGCAGGCTTTCGACTCAGTGTCCCACAGGATGCTGTGCCGACAGCTTTGTGACTGGGAATGCCAAGAGCAGCTATATACCATGTTGGTTTCGTTCTTGAAGAACAGATAGGTGAGGGTACGGGTGGGTTATTGCCTCTCTAAACCATTCCCTCTGACTTGTGGAGTTCCTCAAGGAGCGGTTCTGTCTCCGGTTCTTTTCAGTATGTACACATCTGAAATTGTTGGGACAAACTATCAGAAAGCTACTGTAATCGCTTTCGCCAACGACATTGCGGTTTGCAGCAGCAGCATGAGTGCACAAAGAGCTCTTACACACGCCGAGTCAGTTTGTAACGTTATCAGTGACAGACTGGGCATGTTAAACACCAGCGTAAACTCCGGGAAGACCGACTGCGTAATCTTCTCCCTCCAAAAGGGGAAAAAATCCTTGCCAAAATCGTATAGCGTGGGAGGGCAAGAGAGCTCACCAGCTTTCTCAATGCACTATTTGGGTATAAAAATGGATAGGCATCTCCATTTCTCTACTCGTTTTAGTAATAAAATAGAAAAAGTACGACAAAGGTCTTACCGGCTATCGCACTTGCTAACTTCACCTAACCTGTCGCTTCGTCTTAAATTGATGATATATAAATGTGTCCTCCGGCCAGCTCTGCTGTACGGTGCCCCGCTATTTACCCACTTGACTGACAATACAGCCAAATGTCTCCAACACTTCCAGAATGGGATCATGCGAAAAGTGGTCCGACATACCTCTTCCGAGAGGTTGAAGAACGCTGACCTGCACCCGTTGCTTGGTGTGCCGTCGGTGGGTGAGTTCATCCGCCGGAGACACTTTTTTGACTCGTTGCAGCACCTGACAAACCCAGTGTTTAACACTATGACCCCACCACCTCTCCCACATCGATGGCAACAGACTGTCGGGGAAAAATTAGGATAAGAATTAGTATGTAAGTTAGTTTTAAGGTTGATCAAAAAGGTGAGCCCCATCACCTTATTAGTCAGTTTAGTCAAGTCACGTATAATGTATATCATTATACTTGTTTATACATTATATAATTTCTATAAAATAACAAAACCTGTATATAATGTAGTGATGCTACAGGAAATACAAAATAATTTGTAAATAGATTCGCCTGAGGATCTATAATTATATATAATTATCTGTAAATTTAAAGGGGCTATGAGGAAAAAAAAAAAAAAAAAAGTAATTGTAGCCGACTACAAACCAATGCCTAGTACCCCTAGGCTCCACCATAGGTAGATTCTCACTACCTTCCCGAACCCACCCGCCTCCTTTAGGCATCCGACACCCCATATCCTTCTCATACATCCTTCAAATAGGACTCCCCTTAGTGAAAGGCACCCATCAATCTAAAATAATTTTCCTTAAGTTTGAGAGCTATGAAAAAAAAAAAAACTTAGTCTCGCTAAAACTAGCACCTCCTTGGGAGAGACCTCTCCCTCGCGGACGACGGTTGTCGTGGCCCTACAAATTTTCCTCGTAGCGTCTGCTTTTCTCCGGTTCACACTCGCCTTTGGGATCCGGACGGTTTTCGCCTACCCTTAGACACCGAGTGTGAATTCGTGGTCATTCCAAGACCACATAAACTACCTATAAACCTACCCTGTTCCTCTTCTCCTGAACATAGTGCTTTGTCGGGACACACACCTTCTAAGATCTTATGGAGTCAGATCAAAACGAATTAGGCTGCCCACCGACTAGGCTGGCAGCCAGGGTGAAAGACTGAAAGACCGCCCGCTTTATCTTTTGACGCTCCGTCTTGACGCTCCCCAGACGGCGTCTTAGAGGTTGTAGCGACCCTAGCCCGCAGTGGGCGTCTACTTCCCACTTTGGGGATACTCAGTTATCTGAGCCCGACAGTATGTAACGAAACAATCTCTAACAGAATACATAACGAACAAAGACTCATACGAATAGCTCTTTCTAGACTCACTGGTGAAGTGCAACAATTATGCATGTATGATGACTTCCTATCAATAAACAACTTAAAATTAATGTTGGGTCGTCACGAGAGGGGTGCCTGGTTACCCTAGCCCTGGTGACGAAGTGAGGGTTGATTAAGTCTATAACCTGGACAATCGTTTCATGATGGTCTTACTATCTGACTCAATATTTGATAGGCGTGTGCCCCGGCAATGCACTATGTTCAGGATAAGAGGTATAGGGTAGATAGTGTTGGTAGTTAGTGTGATCTTTGAATGGCCACAAATTCACACTCGGTATCTGAGGGTAGGCGAAATCCGTGTGGATCCCAAAGGTGAGTGTGAACCGGAGAGAGGCAGACTGGATTGCCGTGGGAGACACTACTCGGTAAATTTGTTGGGCCACGACAACCGTTGTCCACTAGGGAGAGATCTCTCCCAAGGAGCTGCTAGTTTTAGCGAGGCAAAGGCAGAGACTACCACTAGGAGAGTGTGGGGTCTGACAAGGCTGGACTAAAACATAGCAAGGTTAGGAAGATAGAGGTCTAGAGGTTTTCATAAATGAGAAGGCCGAGTCTTGAACATCAGTGCAGCCACAAGTCATCAGTTAGAGAGTCGTCGGGAGAATGATTTACAAGCCGAGATCTGGCCCTACTTATAGGTCGTTAGACCCAATCATTTGCCTCTTTATTGTATCCAATGAGCTCCAAGTATGCGGTAGCGCTTTGTTCTCGGCAGCCCCAGCTGGCCTGGGTCACCGCTACCTCCCTCTGGGTAAGGGTCCCAGTCCCTATAACTAATTGACTTGCGGCTTCGTCTTTATTGTTTACAACATTTACAATGATTTATGGTTTGGTAATGTCATTTACATTTGTTTAAATTAATTTACAATATATATGTATATATATACAATAGAGAATAGGGTGATTTTATCTTTTGTAGTGAGCGGTCACTACAATTACATTTAGTAAATCACTTTAATGACAGTCAGACAACATCACACCTACAACATGAAATCTCGCAGATTCATATGTACAGAAACACGAACCCAATTGACTTTATTAACAGAATTATCCCACATCAAATTCTAATTCAGAAGCGTCTAATGATTAACACATCTATCTGTAATAAAGGACAAGAAATATTATCACAATAGGTACTAATTGTAGACCGCGTTTTCAGAAATTTACCATCAACACTTAATTTTTTCAGTTTTCAAACAATTTTATTAAGATAAAATTACAATCTGCCTTTTATTAGGCAATGAGTAATTGAGATAAATGTCATCATTCATACTATATTTACAATTCATCATTCACTCGCTCATTCATACAATATTTACAAACAGCCCAGAGGCCCCCCAAGTCCACAAGGGTCACCTCCCTCGCATGCGAAGGAGGAAGCGGAGTCTTGGGAAGTCCCCCACGCTCCTACGTCAGCCGCGTCACTGGATAAGCCAGCGGAGGCTGACCAAGAGCGCGAGAGCCACAGACGCTCAGGACATGATTAGAGGAACTGGCCATTGCCAGAACTCCCACTATCACTTAGTTATAGCAGGTCACGAGGCCACTGCCGTTTTAATCTCCGAAGAGGATTATAGGGGTGAGTGGTGCAGTGCAACGACTGTGCTAGGGAATTAGGGTGGTTGGATAGGTTACTATGGAATTTTATGAACTTGGAAGGGATGAGTTCAAGAATATAGGGTATATTCAGATCATTGTGAAGGGTTTTGTTGCTGACGTAATAAGGGGCATTTACTATTGTTCTTAGGACTTTTGATTGAAAGGATTGGATGCGCTTGATGTTCGACTTTTTTGCTGTCCCCCATAGCTCTATTCCGTATGTCCAGATTGGCTTAAGTATAACCTTGTAAATAAGTAGTTTGTTTTCTATTGAGAGGTGGGATGTCCTTCGAAGTAGTCTGTACAGTTGTCCAAAGCGTCTGTTTAGTTCTTGTCTTTTTAGCCTCGTGTGTGGGTTCCATGTCAGTCTTTTGTCGAGATGGAAGCCTAAATACCGTACTGTCTCAGACACAGGGAGAGGAATTGAATTTAAAAAGACTGGTGGACAGGACTTGCGGCAGAGGGTAAAGGTTATGTGGGAACATTTTCCTTCGTTGACCTTGATTCGCCATTGGTTGCACCAATACTCGATCTCGTCGAGGTGTTTTTGAAGGTTTTGGGATGCTATATTAGGGTCTGGATGGGTTGACAGGACTGCAGTGTCGTCTGCGAATGTTGCCAAGAAGGTATTGGTGGTAGAGGGGACATCAGCGGTGTATAGATTATAGAGGGTGGGACCCAGGACGCTGCCCTGTGGAACTCCTGCTTTAATGGGATAGTAGTTAGAATATTCTAAACCACAGCGGACTTGGAAGAAACGGTTTGAAAGGTAGGATTGTAGAATTAGGAATAGGGTTTGCGGTAAATATCCTTTGAGCTTGTAAAGCAAGCCTGCGTGCCAGACCCTGTCAAAAGCTTGAGCTATGACCAGAAAGGCAGCAGTGCAATACTGTTTGGTTTCAAGGGCTGAGGATATGTGATCAACAACGCGAAGGCCTTGTTGAGCTGTGGAATGTCGTTGGCGGAAACCAAACTGATGAGTAGGGTAAAGGTTTTTGGATTCAACAATTGGAAGTAGGCGTTTTAATAGGAGTTTTTCAAATGTTTTTGAGAGGATAGGGAGTAGGCTAATTGGACGGTAAGATGAGGCGTCATTGGGTGGTTTACCGGGTTTGGCGAATAAGACAATAATGGAATGTTTCCAGAGGAGAGGAAAGTGCGTCGTTCGGATAATGCAATTATATATATAGGTTAGGAAGATTATGGCTTTAGGAGGAAGTTGTTGGAGGATTCGAGGAGTAAGGAGATCATATCCTGGAGATTTTCGGTAAGGTAATTTTTTCAGAAGATATTTAACCTCGGAGGGGTTAACGGCTTTTGGTGGTAGTGAGAGAGGGATAGGTGAAGTGAGGAAATCTTCAACAGTTGGACGGTGATTATTGTTTTGAGGAGTAAGATGAGGAGTGAAAGTATGGGAAAGATGCAGTGCAAATTCTTCCGCCCTCTCGCCATCCGAAGCCGCCCAGGACCCATCATCACGACGGAGTGGGTGTGAAACAGGATGGTATTTTAGGATTTTCTTAGTTAGATTCCATAAGGAGTTGTCCCTGGTAGACAGGGAGGAGAGATAGGAATTGGAAGAATCGGAACGGAAGGATGCCAATTGCCGCTTTACCAGCCTGCAGTACTGATTGTATGAGCGACGATCAGCAGGATGTCGGGATCTTTGCCACACTGTTCTTGAGTGGCGTTTGGATTTGATTAGGTCTTTGAGATACTGAGGTAAAGGATTTTGATTGTGAATTTTTAGGTGACGGTGGGGTGACGATGCCTCCCAGGCCGACCTCTGGATCAGAGTAGTGAAGGAATGCACTGCATCGTCTAGGTCTTGGGATGTTTTCAGAGGTACTTTGAGGTCTACAGAGTCTGTAAGAATCTGGCGGAAGTGGTCCCAGTCCACTGGGCCCCTAATAAATGAAGGAGGAGGCAGTTTGTGAATTGGATTTAGGGAAATGGTTAATAATAAGGGGCTATGGTCGGAGGAGAGGTCATCGAGGCGCTTGAGTGAATAGTTTAGTGTTCCTAAACTATTGTAGAAAAAGAAGTCAAGGAGATCAGGATTTCGGTTGGGATCAGATGGCCAATAGGTGGCTGTGTCAGGAGAGATAGTGGAGCAATGTCTCCGTGTGAGTGCAGACAGCAAAGCACGTCCTCGTGTATTTGTGGATCTTGAGCCCCAGTGCTGGTGCTTTGCGTTAAAGTCCCCACCCACAAGGAAACGATGCCCGATGGAGTCTAGAAAGGAGATGAATTGGGAATCGGTAATGGATTTATTGGGAGGGCAGTACACTGATGCTAGAGTAAGGGGAAAAGTGAGGGTGGTGATTGACACTGCAGTGGATTGAAGGAAATCATGTGCTACCAAAGGAACTATGTGGTGGGATATGGAGTTATGGACAATGACAGCGGTACCTGCATGAGCTGTTCCATCAGGGTGATCAGTTCGATAAGTCTGGTACTGTCGAACGGTAAATGGTCGTTTACTTGTAAGTCTTGTTTCAGTAATTAGAGCTACGTCGATGTTTTTGTCATGGAGTAATGCTGTCAGTTCGTTAGTGTGGGTGCGAACACCATTCGCATTCCAAAGGAGAATGGATAAGGAGTCAGAAGGATCCACTTATGGATTTTGTTTAACGGGGATAAGGTAGGAGACAAGATTTGTAAGAAGGGAAATGAGAGGGGTAATTAGGGTTCTGAACTCTGTAAGGAATGAGGTTAAAAGGCTGGTGAGATCTGAAGAGCTTGTAGGTGGTGGGATATGCGAGATGTGTGGTTGAGGATGGGATTGAGTTTGCTGGTTGACGGGATGAACGGAGTGCTGGGGAAGAAGAACTTGCGGAGGAGGAGTGGGCAATGCCTGTGACTGCTCTCTGTTCCGAACAGCGTCAGCAAAAGATACTGAAGGCCTCAAACTTCTGGCGGGGGCGCTTCTTGGGCTGCCTGTGGCTGGCGTTTCTTCTACAGGGCGACTACGTTGTTCGCTTCTGGACTTCAGAATTCTATATGCCGCACAGCCTTTATAGTTTGCCGGGTGGCCTTGTTGACAGAGCACGCATACAGCAGGTGATTTTAGGGGCTTCTTGCACAATTCGCTTTTGTGCTGCCCACTGCACTTTACACACCTGGGAGGGTGGTAGCAGTATGATTTTGTATGCCCATATGCTTGACAATTATGACATTGAACTATATCGCGTTTCGGGTAAGGCTTTTCGACCTGGACTCTTGTGTAATACAAGTGGGTGACCTCGTAGATTTTTTCCACTCCAGGTGTTCGCTCTAGTTCCACAAAGAATAAGGGCAGTGGTGTCTTGATTTTTGCATTATTTTCTTGTGTTTCCTCACGGAGCACATTTGTAATTTGGCGAACCTTGTATCCTAGGCTTAAGAGCTCCTTCTCTATCTCGTCCGCTGGTGTAGTGGGATGCAGGTTTCTAATCACCACCCGCAGCGATCTTTCTTGCTTTAATTGGTAGGTATGAAAGTCGGCCTTTGTCTCATCTAAGTATTTGATTATTGTACGGTATGTGTCCGGAGTGTCCGGAGAAACCTTTGTGTCTCGGGCCCGATTGAGGCAAGTGTATTTCCCTGTACCTACAATTTTATTTAGTTGGGTACATAGTAATTTAAAATTACCAATGTTTCGTACGAATATTGCCGGTGGCTTGGGCTGTGTGGGTGTTTGTGTAGAGTCCATGTCCTCTACCTCAATATTTTTCAACACCTCATAACTATTGGGCGTGAAAAACGGAGACTCATGAGTTGTTGTTTGTTTAGATGTGCTTGGTAGTGATGGTAGTTCCTCCATAGAGCTGCTGGGAGCTGAAGAATTGACAGGAGCTATGTTTCGGTTAGATCGCCGCGGCTTACGTTTGACCGGCGACGAAGTGGGGGTAGGTCCCAACGACCTTGTGCGTTTTTTCTTATTTTCTGCAGACATTAACTGCTGATAGAAACGCATGTTTCATCAGCAGTATTTTTCTGAATTATTCAGTATTTTTTAAAAAAAAAATAAATAAAAAAAATATATGGCAAGTTGTAGCCGCGAACGCACGTAACTGAGTTGAGAGCCTCCTTCCCTAGCACCTGGCTGAGATGCTATGAGGGCATTCCGGACTCCCCACTCTTATCTCTACTACGGCTGACAGTTGGCCTAGGCAATATGGCCGCCTTGCTGTGTTATGTGAGGTGAATCTTGCTATTGGCAATCTAGTCCACAACTCCACTATCCACTCACCTGTAGATAGCTCCTCCGGGGACCGTTCACCCAGTAGTCGGTTGAGACGGTTTGACGAACTGGACACTTCCTATGAACGGTAACAAAACAGTTGGTTTATAGAGCGATACGAAAACGTTATGCAGTGGTTTAGCGCAGGCGCAGTACTAACACTTAATTAAGGACGCACTCAACCATCTTATTATTTTTGACCTGATACAAATGAAAAACGTTTTGTATAATAACTGTAGGATTATAGCGGAAGACATCTGTCGGGCTCAGATATGTGAGTCCCCAAAGTGGGGAGGAGACGCCCACCGCGGATGGCTAGCGTCACTACAACCTTTAGCCACCGTCCGGCGAGCTCCTAGAAAGAGATAAGGCGGGTGGGGACCTGTGGTCTCTTACCCTGGCTGCCGACCTAGTCGGCGGGCAGATTTGGGGTGGACGGGTATTGGTGGTGGTTGAAGGTCGGAGAAAACCGGATTGTGGCAGTGTTGTAACGAATCGAAAAATTTGATAGGCCTTTTCTTGACGAAATCTTGAATGGTGAGGATGTGACACGTTCACTGACCTGTCATTAACTGTGTATGGCAGGAATGTAGGTAAAGTTTCATCGTCTGTCTTGTTTATTCAAGTAGCTTAAATTGACTCTCATATTCTTATGACTCTGAAGGCCCATATAAATTAAAATACTATAACTTTAATCGAAATACAAACGTGTTTGCAAAATAAATATTTCCATTGTCAATATTACATAATATCCCTGGCCTACTTTTTATCTTGTGTGTTTTTAACATCCTTCTAGTTTTTCAAAAGACAGAAAACTTCCTAATCCATCCTAGAACAGTGGGTAAGCCCATCCGAAATTCATGGAAGCGTGAAACAAAGATAGATCGACCTTTGGGAAATAATAGCACGGCAGAGACACTAACTGTTTCAGCGGTTGCCGGGTGAAAGTTAGCGGTTTGAATAAAGACGAAGCGAAGACACAGGCGCTGTTGTGCTCAGAGGCCGGTGTCTTCATGAAAGTCTAATTCCTGCTCACCCCTAACCAGGGGTAATACAGGGGCAATAATGGGGCACCTGCCCACCCCCGAGCCGTTGCCACGGTAACCACCCCTCTCTTAATTCACTTCCACATGTTCCTCTTAACTTACTTAACTCCCCCTCCCCCCCCCCCCGACGGACTCACCAAAAGCCTTTTAACTCTGGTCAGGTGAAATTAGGTTAAATTCTCGTAGGTGTAGGGTACTTATTTTTATTTTTTATGGAGGATTTCGTTAGCAGCTCTTAGCAGCCCGTAAAAAAAAGTCGTTATGCAGTTTCAGCCATCAACCAACGTTCCCATTACATAAACTGTAAGATCATATGTTCCTTCCTTAGTTATTAAAATAAACTTTTAAAGACATGCATTTTAAGGATTTAATAGTCTCTCACTAGAATTTGTTTATTCATGTAAATAACATGGTGACCCTACACCTTGTCAGGCATTTTCCAAAAAATAAATAATCATGCCTAATTTGCTATTAAGTCCAGGCAATGCAGGTCACAATGTGACAAATAGAATAAACAAATGACATAGTTCTGAAATTTTGAACACTTGTTGGGGGGAGGGTGCAGTGCAACATCCTAACAGTCCCTGAGTGTAAGTGGTAAGTGATAGGGGAGGAGCGGTGTAAAGGTCAATTTTGTTAAGTTTCTTTTACAAATATTTCGCAAACTAGTGATTTGAGCAAAAACTAATGTATGTAAAAAATTAAAATTTCCCAAAAAAATATTCCTATTCATTTTTCAAGTTAATTTTTTAGGACTAAGAAAGCGTTAATAAACAGGAATTTTCACAATTTTTGTTATAGTGGTTTTTTCATGAGAAAAGAAAGGAAAAGGTTAATATTTAAGATTTAATACATATGCTAATACATACTAGTAAAGTAAAACACATACATTTAACTACTATATACATATGAGCATGATTTAAGTATTTATTTACACACCAGTACCTTCTTGGATTCTCTTTTACATGTAAAAAGAACAGGATAAATTGAAGAGCTAACTTGCATCTATTGCAAATGCTTTAATCACCGCAATTTTCGATCTTTTATATCCACTATGTGAGATATCACACCCATTACTACAACACGAGCTCTTCCCCCAGCGAGAGGTATCAAAAAATAATCTTCCTCTGTTGAAGAAATTGGCCAACTAGGACTTGGAGGAACTGCTACCATATGATAATATTGGGAATATGGGAAAATATTTTTTAAGAATGTAAACAAAATGTACCCTATTCTATCCACCGCCAGGCCTACCAAATGTATTATAGATATGTGGTTAATGGCTCTCATCGCAGAATATATAAAAAAAAAAAGGTATTCCAAAATGGAAGAGTTTCATGAATTTGTTTCTTTGTGAATCACCAAATACTGAAAAAAATTTTGTAAGAAAGCTGCTATTGTTTAATGCACCACCTATAGTCACTGTCATGAAATTAGAGGCTTATGATGAAGGGCTACTTGGTGCGGTGTTGATACACACGGTGGGCTGGGGGCTAATCACTAATTTGCTTATTCCTTAATGATTGTCATTATCGAAGTAAAGGGATCACGTGGGTAGAAGAGAAGTAGTGTACAGAGTGGCAACAGGGCGGGTCTTGTTTTGCGGGTCTGAAGCTTCTAATTTCTTGACGGTATAACGATTCAATTAACTATAGTGGCCATAACACGACGTTCCCTGCTCTGAAATATGCCACTAAATGTTGCCTAAAAGAATGCAGAAAAACATCCCTGAATTTTGATTTAAAAAATAAGCAAAGTAACCTTAGGGAAAGTTTTAGTGATAAAACAACCCATCGAGATGAGCGCACTTACGTCTTTAGTAAACCTTCAAACCCTTCATAACGATATTAATACACCCTACATTCTTGAACTCATCCCTTCCAAGTGCATGAAATTCCATAATAACCTATTCAACCACCCTAATCCCATAGCACTGTACCACTCATACCTATGATCCTCCTCGGAGACTGAAACGGCAATGGCCTCGTGACCTGCTATAATTAAGTGATAGTGGGAGTCCTGGCCAGTTTCTCCATTCATGTCCTGAGCGTATGTGGGTATCGCGCTCGTCGTCAGCCTCCACTGGCTTGTATCCGGTGACGCGGGTGACGGAGGAGCGTGAGGGACTTTCCAAGACTTTCCTCTTTCGCATGCGAGGGAGGTGACAACCATGTGGATTTGGAAGGCCTCTGGACTGTTTGTAAATATTGTATGAATGAGCGAGTGAATGATGAATTGTAAATATGGTATGAATGAGAACATTTATCTCAATTACTTATTGCCTAATAAGCAATTTGTAATTTTGCAAGTGTAATTTTAGCACAATATATATAAGTAAACCTTCATCACCACCACACGACGTTTCTCAAACTGGTGAAAATGTGTTCTTTACAATCTCTAGACCCCTTGCCAATGAACATGATCTGAACAACCACAGGTATTTTTCATTTCTTCAGATATCGACCAAGCTGCAGTACGATTTAGCTTCACAACCACCAACAAATGGCTCGGTGCTACTACACTGGTTCAGGGTGTATTTACAAGTCCAAGAGAGGCTTAATAAACAATTGTTACCAGAACAGTGAGGGTGAGCCCATGGAGATGATAAATCACTGTATCAACTTACAATAAAGGACCCACATGCTCCTGCCAGATCATTCATTCGTTCAACTCATTTCTGTCGCTGTTAAACTGGAATCCTGATATTCTATTGTTTGTGACAACTGTTATGTAACATTTACCAAATTCAGGTCAACCTCTTGAAGATGAAGAATTCGACTATTCGGGGAGGAAGAAGAAAATTACCTTTTAATGATGATAAGATAGCAGTAAATAAAAACAATGTTTAATTCATGTTCATTAAAATATAGTGGTCACTGATGTGGTTGTGTGATTCTACGTTATATGTATACAACGTTTTTAACTTCACTTGTGTTTACTTGGTACCTTACTTACCTTACCTTACCTTACCTTGGTTGGTGTGTCTACTTGTGTTTAGTTAGTTAGTTGGCACATTGATTAAAAATTCTTCTTCAATATTACTTTTTCCTATCTTCCCCCCATGGACCAACCGTTTTAGCAAAATTTGTGAAAATCCTGTGTTTTAACACTCGCTATGACGACCGAAAAAATGAATAGGAACATGTTTATAGAAAATGTTTGATATTTAATTTTTTGCATATAGTAGTTTTTTGCTGAAATCGGTAGTTTGAGATATATTTGATAAAATAATCTTTTAAACTGCCCGTCTCCATCGCACTCATCCCCCACCCTCGAGGACTTTTAGTGCAGAGCACTCTCCCTAACAACTGCACCTCATTTCAGAACTATAATTTTTTTTTTATTATTATTCGTTGCCTGGACTTATTCAGCCGCATACATATTTCTTATGTCTCTCTTCCATCACCACCCAAGGGTATCCCGTTCGATGATTAAATCAAGGCTTTCGTATTCGGCATCTTACGAGGGGAATATTTTCTAAATAGGACGCTAAAGAAACACATTGAACTTGAATTTAGCAAGAACTAATTCACCGATAAGATAGGGCCCTTATCTATAATTGAAAACTGCTTCGGAAGCATTAATGTCTGTCTTTTGGCATGTTTAAACAAATATAGAACAAATCGAAAAATTACAAATTGATATAAATACAAGATTGTATATACAAGATTATTATTTTTGATTTATACTCGCTTAATGTTACAAACGGCCACGTATGCTTTAAATTTTCTGTTCAATTATTGATAGGATCCAATTAATAGTTTGTTATTCGGTTTCTTAACATTTCTGTCGTTAGTTCTGAAGTCTGTCTTCAGCGTTTTGTTGGGTAATTTTGAAATCAAGGTATCTCTTCTGTTATCAGATATGGTAGATCTATTTTATCGTTTATATGAAGAAACAAATATTTTGTATTTTCTAAAAACTCTTCTCAATTCTGAGGTAAGATTTTATTAATTACAGTTAATTTAACGGCCGCCTGTTTACGCTTAGCGCTAGGTATGTAGATGTGTACATATCTCAAGCTAGACTACCTTCTATCCTCAATTTCAGCGTCCTATTTAGAAAATCTTATCGTGGAGGCTATATCCTCGAACGGGATACAAAGGAGAAAAATAAGAAATAAGAACGCGCCTGAAAGACGATACCTTTTATCGACTGGTTCGTTGCGGTTAGGCCAGCTCCGCTCCATCACCATCCTGAAGTCCTGTCGGTTCCACCATCCCTTAGGCATGTATCATCCCTAACTGGCATCCTCTTCCTTTGCTTCTTTAGGGAATAATAAGCCATCACGATTTGTATCCTCCAAGCCCAACATTTAGAAATACTTGATCATCTGCCATTTAGGTGAGTGTGAAAGAGACGGCAGGTAATCGATACTCAATCGTATTATTTTCATCCAGTTCAAATTAATCCATAAAGGGGCCGGTTTTAAGGCTTTAAAGCGCAGTAAGGGTAAAAATTAATTATTCTTAGCAAAATGAAAGGCTTAGAATGTGTTAATTTCCATATATCTGACCGACTTTTTAACGCATAATTTTATCTTTTCGTTATTATATTTTAGAATAAACGTAAACAGCTGAAACTATATTTTTTTTATGTTTTAACAAATTGAATCACTTTGACGGGCACTCTCAAAGTGTGAAAGACCTTGTCCTAAAAACCTGCCGAAAAACATTCCTAAAGCACCAAGATTCCTTACTCCACTTCGATCTTTGCTGCATTGAGTAAAGATACTGAGCCGACCACCGAGTCTCTGAGAGATCTGCTGGAGGAGTTGCCAACGTGACAAGCGATTGAGGCTCACATCATCTACCAAAGCCTCAGGCAGAGCTAGGATAGGTCCACCGACCAAGAAATGTCCAGGAGTGTGCACCTCATTGTCATTGGGATCACTTGAAAGAGGCTGCAAGTTCAATATCGTCTCTATATTGGTTAGAATAGTACAAAGTTCCTCAAAAGTATAAGAATGAGCTGACACGAGGCTAACCAAATGATTTTTAATTTACTTTACACTAGCCCCCCAGAGGCCTCCAAAGTTTGGACTGCAAGGAGGATTGAAATGCTAAACCAAGTTCCGATTGGATAGTTGATCCTTCACAATAGGGTCTTCTTGAGAAATTCTCGAATCTCTCCAACCTGACGGAAAGCGCCGACAAAATTAGTCCCCTGATCGCTATATACATGCTGACCCGAGCCACGAATATATATATTATCGTTTGTGTAAAGAAACAATTTTTTGGATTTTCTAAAAACTCTTCTCAATTCTGAGGTAAGATTTTATTAATTACAGTTAATTTACTAGCCACGTTTTTACACGCTACAATTTAGTCTAATTAGTTTTCAATTTTACACTTTATTTCGATGTTTAAGGAGCTTTCGACAAGACAATCCCATCCACCAGATCGATTAAAAAAAAAAAAAAAAAATTGAGATCATCGGGCGACGTATCAGGTAGGTAATGGTGGGCATAGTTGCAAGTAAGCCTTTCACCACTACTCTGGTGTGTGTTCATGGATGACACAACAAACTAAACAATGCATCCTTTTATGCACTCAAGCCTATGCCCCCGTCGGTATTACGTATATCTATCTTGATGCTCTCCTTAAGTGTTCAATTACATAAATATAACTTTTTGAAGACCTACATAAATATGAGCAATATTTCATGATTCTGACAAGGTCCGGTGTCAAATAAACTTAATATAGAGTAATTTAATTCAGTTATTAAATTAATAGTTTCCTTAGAGATATGGCATAGCTTATTAGTTGATTACTGGTTTCAGGAGGTAACGAAATCATCTCAGTGAGGAGGAGAGAGTTCAACAAATCCCTCGGTCTCAAAGTTTTTTTCATAAAGGAGACACTTCCTTTGTGAGGAGTCAATCAAATTATACGCAGTAGGTGCAATAAGGACAGGAAAAAATAAGGGAATGGGACTGTATCTCTTTGACTAAAAGGGAGCCACAAGTACAAAGGACGACAACTTTGAGTGGGATTTCTAAGTACAGTCAACACCATTAGAAAATTTTAAATTAAATTCAGTTTACTAGGATATTACATGATTTTGGGCATAAGTTTTGTAAGTGGCAAAACTGCAAGCGTAGCTGACGTTAATTAAATTGATAAACCGATGGAAATATCTGAATATGAAATAGCTTGTATTAGTACACAAACAACATCTATGATTTTTAAGTTTCTTTCATTATAGGATAATAATTTTTTTTACTATTAATTAGCAATAGTATTATATCGATTTATTCTAGAAAAAATATTCCAATGTCGCCAGAACTATATTGGTTATTGATTCAACTATTTCGTACCTGTAGTTTTCATCAGTATTTCCACATATTACTTACGTATTTTAACTTTTATTAAATAAAATCATTTAAAAGCAAGTTTTTTGTTGTATATGACTATTGCTAAAATCAGATGGCAATGATGAGTTTAGAAAAGTACCCAAAAAAAGATCTATTATGAAAGTTATAATTGCTATTACCGTTTCTCAATTTTCGTTTATCCTGACGAAAAAGGTCATCTCAATGTATATTTAATTTACTTCATATTGTCAATTTTAGTGGTTAGTACTAGCCAAAGAAAAAATATCCTTTGAAATACATATATACCTGAGTCCCTGGTGTAGTTATTTTTGTGTTACATTAACATGCCAGATAATATTGCGTTTATTTCAGAAAGCAAAGGAAGGTTGATGCCAAAAATTTAAATATTCACAAAAATGGATAGGAATTTAATAATGAAAAGTACGTTTTTAGTTACTAATGAGGTCACCACCGCCTGGTCACGTGGGCATTCTTTTGTTTCGTGAGGCTGGCTACACCTCACACATTTCGGGGACTATAAACAAAATCACCTATACTAGGCCATATTCTTGGAAATTTATGCACATGGGGATGCCTCGTTATATGTGCCCAGTCTAAAGAGCACATTGTTTACGTGGCGGATTTGTTTTAGTTTATTTACAGTAATAGTGGCGTCCCCTATTAGGAGAACCGGTTCAATTTCAGTTATGACTCAGTTAAAGAACTTTACACAGATAGACGTTTTACAAGAATTTATTCAAAAAGTACAACGAGGTAATGGTGAGTAAAAGTACTGTTTTACGTCTAATTGGGAAGCTAGAGTGTGACTGAGTGAGTGAGTCTGACAGAGTGAGAAGAAGTGGGAATCTGGAAGAACAGATGAAGGGAGAAATGGAACGGTTTTATTTCAACAGGCGTGGGAAATTAGTTGAAATATTGCCCCACAGGGGCGGTCGTCATCTGGGCCACTTGTCAGCAGAAGGCGATTTATTGTTTCCAAAACAAGGCTTGGGTCAGAGATAAATGGGTGTTGTCTCAGCTGGTTAAGTGTTATCTGGGTCATCACTGCGCCAGCAGCTGACGTATTTTGTTGGCTTTCGTAACTGCTCCATTTTGGTCGTTTTTTCTAAGTCAGTAGACCACCTACAGGAATAATGTTGTTTTGAATGATTTCCATGGGTCGTAAGGTCGGATCCGTGTAATAGGAATGTCGGGAATTATGATGACCCCAAGGGGGAAGGACACCCTCCATGGGCTAGGGTCACTACGGCCCTAGCCGATGTCATGAAAGAGATAAAATGGGTGGACCTGTGGTCTTTGACCTTTGCTGGTGGCGAAGTCGGTGGGTAGCTTTATTCGTATTGATCTGACTCCATAAGATCTTAGAAAGTGTGCCCCGAAAAAGCACTATGTTCAGGAGAAGAGGAACAGGGTAGGTATTATAGGTAGTTTATGTGGTCTTGGAATGACTACAAATTCACACTCGGTACCTAAGGGTAGGCGAAAACCGTCCGGATCCCAAAGGTGAGTGTGAACCGGAGAGAGAGGCAGACTGGATCTATGGGGAGACACTACTAGGTAAAGTTCGTAGGGCCGTAGATGACCGTCGTCCGCGAGGAAGATGTCAATCCAAGGAGTTGCTAGTTTTCGCAAGACGAAGGCAGAGAATCCCACTAGGGAGGTGTGGGATCTGACAACGCCAGACTAAAATATAGCGAGGTTAGGAAAGAGAGATGCATAAGTAGTTGAATAAGACAGTCATGGTTCGAGTAGAGCAGCAAGCGCCAATACAGAGAGACAGAGATCAGTGTTTCGCAGGTGCCGGGTTCTGAGAGTCTGTTGAATGCCTCAAATCTGGCTGCTTATATAGGCAGGCCAGTGGTGGTGGGGAGGTTACCCCCCTGCGGCTATTTCATACACTAGTTTCCCCCTCTCTTAACAGACGCTTTAAGGTGTTTATTATTAAAATATGGAAACAGATGGATATTTTCTAGGCCGAGAAGAGGGGCACTTCTTATTATTCGAGATAAAGAGGTTGACACAACAAGGAACTTTTTGTTAGGTTTTGTTCCCCTCGGGGCGTATGTGTGGAATGGGATATTAGCTTCTTTAAGAGCGGTGACTGTTGAGATAAAGTCTTGCTCAGTGCAACAAAACACTTTTGTGTCCTGTTGTCCTTGTACTAGTCGGTATCCCGTAATTTCGTGTTCGGTTAGTAGGCGTGTAAGATCTATTTAACTTCCCCATCACTGGGAGTCCATTGGGGACCCTTGGCTTGGGCTTAGTAGTACGGGAAAGAAAGCTCCCAACCAGCTTCAACTTAGACGGGACTGACTGCCAACTCGCCAATAGCATATGCTACCTAGGAATCAACCTAGGCAGGTACATGACTTTCGGCACACATCTATAGAAGAAACTGAAAAGAGTATGTAAGACTTACTACTCCTCCAGCATCTCATCACAAGCCCAGCTATATCCCTTAGGCTGAAAGTGTTAATATATAAGAGCGTCCTGAGGCCAGATGCTGTTTGGATCTCCACTTTTTCGATTTCTCCACACGAGCACCATAACAAGACCCCAGCACTTCCAGAACAACATCCTGCGCTCGGCACTATGGCCCACCCCTTTCCGTAAAAAGAAGGCTCCCGACATCCACGAAAAGTTCGAGGTCCCCACCATCACCGAAGCCATCAGAAGAAGAAGTATAAAGTTCTTCGACTCGATGAAACACTGCCAAAAACCTCATATTCCGAGACATGACACCCCCACCGCTACCGGCAAGATGGCAACTCACTAGGTCTGGTAAAGTAGACAAGATGGTGGACACTACGGCCCTTGGCAAACCAAGCCAACCCACCACTGCTATCCAACTGTATGAGCCTGCACTACATACCTAGACAGACTTTAGTCTCACCCATCACTGGACTATCACCATTGCCCGCGGCATTTACACCTCTACCGAGGTCTCCCACTCCTTAATTCCTTCACTCAACCTTCAAAATAAAAAAAATGATTAATTCCACTTTTTTCAATCTCTAATAGTACCTGAATGTAAAAAAAAATAGATATTGGCCCCGGTCCTTGCAAAGAATATTGGAATAAAAAAACAGTGCGACGAAAAAACTATATTTCACAGAGGGTACAATTTGTCAAATCCGATAGCTCTGCCCCTTCATGTATGGCGTAGACCGACGAAAACAATTAACCAACTGTCACTCCCCTTTGTCGGAGCCGACCTTTGAGACCGGACCAGTGCACCCAAGTCCCAATATATTACAAATATTATATAGTCACAAACTGTGCAACTCTCTTTGCCGCACAAATAAATCAACTGTATTAACTGAAGGCCTTTCACTTTTTTGCAACAGTATTTTGCAAAGGACAGGTAATTTCTATAGAAGAACGGGGCAGGTGTAAACCCAGAAGCACTGTGAATATTACTATATATTCTTTATAATAGACCGATTATTATTTTTAAGTATCCAAAACATTTTAATCTACTTGGCAGACTGTCACAAGACTTCACTTTTCGCGTGTCACATGACACGGAGACTTCATTTTTCAGGACAAGGCATGAAAAAAACCACATCAAAACCACTTAGCCATTACATAAATATATAATATTAGATTCGTAAATGATATTACTAAAATTAAGCTTGTACAAACACATTATGGCATATCCACTTGAGTACTGCTACTTTCAACGGGTTCTCCGTTATGTTAATACCTCCAGATGCTTGTTGAGAATATGAAGATAAATTGAACATTTTGATACAAAACATTGTGCATTCATAATTTGCTGTTTTTTCATCTATTAGTACATAAATACAGATTCTACTCCTTTTAGCCACATACAGCTGAAATGAATGATGTCATATAAATGGCTACTATCGAATATGATGTAAATGAGCTTGTTAAGTTTGATAACTATGTGAACAATAGAAACAGGAAATTTATCAATTCTGAACTGCAGAAAATTGCAGAAAAGTTACAGCTAAACCTGTATTCTAGTGGGGGTTATCGGCTTATACTGTTTTTAAAAAAATATGTAATGATCAAAAAGGATTTTTGTAAAGCTGTTTATACAATGGAAAACACACATAACCAGATTTCTATCATGTATCTTTGTTATTATGATTTTAAATAATAATCAATTTGCTTCATGTATAAATGTCCCTTTAACTGCCCATTCATAACCCTAAGGAAATCAAAAATCATAAATATTTTTCTAAGGAATAAATATTATATTATCTACCGTATTTTCTTGGAAAAAAATCCAAAGGAATGATGGCTGAAACTTGTTACAGCTAAAACATGTTATGTATAAGGTATTCATGCATCTATTACAATAGGTCATAATGATTCGTCGACTTCCTTGTAAGACATAATCAGTATTTTTTAGTAGCGTTTAACAGTATGTAGTAAATGGTGCATAGAAGAAAGTTTACATGTTACCGAGGCTAGGAACAATCTAGTTAAAGTGGGTAGTGATGGGTACCTCTCCTCACCTTTCTTTATTGCTTCCATCTCGCCAAATGAGCTCTTACATAAAATATTTTAGCTTATATGTTATACGTTTTATGTTTACCCACTAGTGAGTGGTGACATTCGAATATGTCATGAAAGTTACGTGCATTAGGCGTATGAAACATTAAGATAATAAGCGATGAGGATATTTGATTATCAACACCAAGAACACTTTTGCAGCAATTGTCTTCCCTGATTTTTCCAATCACATTTAAGAAACTATTTTCGATTAAAAGTTCTGATATTTCTTCAGGGGTGAAAACATTACGCCAGACGGCAACGCTAAACAAAATTTAAAGATAATAATTAAAAAACAAAATTGGAAGACAAAAATTTAAATCGCTTATTTAATATTGCTTGGGATTATTTGTATAGTATCAATAATTAATATTATCGAAATAGTCTAAAATAACAAATTAAGTGTTTTTGGTAAAAAATACTAATTTTGTAAGTATTTACTAGGAAACTAACGCCTCACACTTTGATCACATCTTGATATTGTCAGTATTACATATTTTTCTTATTTGGACTGTATGTTTCAAGAGTCGCAATTTAGTTCATAATTGATTTAAAGGGGAAAAATCTTTTATAAGATGAATAACATAATGACGACAGAGCCTCCAATCCTATGAACAAAGAATTTATTGTTCAGACGTGTTTTCTTGGCAAATGCCTCTTTTACAGGAATAATATCAAATGATTCAGTCTATGCTACCCCACAGTTTAGTTTATATCCGAATCCTGTAACAATATATAAGTTTAATCAAAACGTAGAATAGAAAACAAATACATTATATTGTGACCATGATCCCAATGAATAACTAAATAGCGGACACAAATAAATTCTATGTTGGCTGACTGAATTTATACAGACGTGCAAATGAAAAGATAATTTCATTCATAGTTACGGGAGAGGAAGTCGGACAAAGTGGCGTTGAAATGGCGTTGAACCGGCCTGACCGAGTGGATAATACAAATGAACTGACCTGGGCTCTAGTGTGCCTGGACAGTTTTATCGTTAATCCAGACAGGGTTGTATTGCTGAGCGCTGTATGGGCGGTTGTATATCAGTTGTATATTGCCATCGCGGCCTCTCATTGTCCGACCGAGTGTCCGCGCTTTAGGGCTATAAGCGCTGCTTAAACTCCGCGAGCCGGCATACTGTTCGGAAGTGCATATACACAAAGCCCTTGTATCGTTACATTTCCCGACATTGGCACCTAATCAACTAAATTAACTGTTGCATCGTTCCCTGGAGCATCATGTTATTGGCTGGGTGTCGAAGGGTGGTTCTAATTAAGCTACATTCACACATTTTGATACGGGAAGCTCAAACAGAAAGGTCATATAAAATACATACAAGCAGGTAATTGCCTTTCAACTGCTTCAGGGTGATTTTTTTTCATATGTATGTTGGAGTTTTATATGATAGTGGTCTAAAAAATGATCGAATGGAGGGAAATTTCATATTGTAGTATAAGTTAAATAACACACTGCCCTGGATAATAGAAATGACTATAGGGTAATTATCCTTTAAATTTTTATTTCCGAATTTTTATGTATTTATTACTATTTAATTAGCTGACAAAGATGTTAATCAAATCAAACTAAAATAACTATTAGGACAAAAAACTAAAGTATTAGGACAAAAAAATAACTAAGTTTTTACTACATAAAAACGTAAATATTCAGTGAAACAACATACATCCAATAACTATCAATCACTCTATATTAAGCATAAATATTGTAGGCTTAACCGAAAATAGACAACTAGAAAAAAAAATTTTAAACATCACAGCCATGTGAAAAACTCCATCGATGCGTATTGCAGGCCGTTCCATGACTGGTAGAATATCAGATGGTTTATTTTAGTAGGAGCTTACATGTGGACATATGTACTTGCATACAATTTCCATTGCATTGCTGATAGTTGTAGGGTAGGTCAACTGCTGTCTCCCAGAATATTATCTTAAGGTCCTAAATTAACACTCTCCATATGGAAATGGGTAAGCTTTAACCGGAATTTCTTATTTAGGAATGAAAAATACTTAATTGGTCCAATCACTAATACATGAAAACGTTTAACTAATATTTATTAACCGTTTTTACGTTAATGGATCGAAAAAAGACTTCTTCAACCAGAGTATTAGTTTCTTTTACTACTAAGCGTCAATAATTTTTTTGGAAGTCTTAAACGAACATAACTACTTATGACAAATAGTCAAGCGATTAAAATAAGATACTAAAACTGTTTATTTAAAATATAGCAATAAATAATCAATAAAAATATTTCATAAACTCCATTCACCATTCATATGTGTCTATTAAATTATATGAGCGTCTTTGCGACTTAATAGTATTCGCAAAGATTTTTTTTTTATATAAACACTAATTGGCTGATTGTCTATTCAAATACTTCCTCATTTTTCCGCATGGAAACAGATCTACTAACAACTAGGGTATATATAAAGCAAGATGATAAATAGTTTTGTGTAATTCATTTGCAAGTGTGGTCAACTATGTTCATCCCACCCCCATCTAATATAATTGCACATTCTTGAGAAGGTTTAAATTTTCAATGCTGAGAGACAGAGGCGCTGGGGATAAATGAAGCCTGAAAATCTTAAACAGCAAATGGTGGTTATGATTTAATCGTGTCCCCATCATCCATAA